>CM038682.1:557829661-558176565 GCA_021605205.1 Aegilops longissima
CGATGAGTTCCTCGGCCGCTAGGGCTTCGGATAGTGCCTCGAGGGCTAGTGCGGCTGTCTTGTTTTCTGCGCGGAGTGCTATGTTGGGATCACTAGCGAGTGATGATTCCGTTGGTCCGGGCATTTTAAGCTTCATGTGCCCATAATGGGGTATAGCTTGAAAAATTGTGAATGCCTCTCGCCCTAATAAAGCATGATATCCGCTGCTGAGCAGGGCCACTTGAAATGTGACCTCCTCGGACCTGTAATTGTCCGTGAGCGAACACTCGTCCAGTGTGATTTTTCTGTGCAGCATGCTTCCGGCTGGGGATTATTCCTCTAAAGGTTGTGCTGCTTCGCTCAATGCGGTTCCGATCTATTTCCATTTTTCGAGGGTTTCCTCATAGATGAGGTTTAGTCCGCTGCCGCCATCCATGAGTACCTTAGTAAAGGCGAAAGCCGCCCACTATTGGGCCGAGGACCAATGCGGTGGTGCTCGGGCTGTTGAATTTGGGTTAAATCACTTGGCATTAAAGGTAATAGCCATGTCCTCCATGGATTTATTGTTGCTACTTGGTAGACTTGACAAGGTTATGGAGTGTTCGTTTCATATTTATTTGATCGAAAGTCTCAAGGCTATTAACACCGTCTGGTATTCTTGGGCTGGGATTACGAGCTGAAGCTCTTAGCCACTTTTGGCCACCTGCCGTAGTATCCAACATGCTCGAAGGCTATGAGTTGGAGTGGCGCCCTCTGTGCTATGAATTTTGTAGGGTCCGTTTAGCCAACCCTCCAGTACGGTTCCATACCCTTTAGGGGGTTTTTGTTTTTTGATGTTTAATCCAGGTGCTTGGTGATGATGCACCTTTTTATTCCGGACTAGGGATGTGTTCGGGGCCGAATTATCCCAAAATTGACTTTCGGTTTTCCAAGCACTCTCCATCGCATAGTACTTTTGTACTATGGTCACCAAGTCATCAAAGCGTGTAATTTCGCAACGACTTATGGGGTTTAGGATTCCTTTGTCCGTGCAATTATTGCAAAAAAGTGAGATTGCGTCCTCCTCTCGGCAGTCCTTTATCCTGTCCATAACCAGGAGGAATCTGGCCTAGTAATGATGTACTGTTTCAGTTGGCTCTTGCCGAATTCGGGATAGATCGCTAATGTTTGGGTGGGCGGGTGGACCTGGATCCGGAACCCCGTCCAATTTAAGACTCAGGGGCCGAGAAGTTTCCGAACTCGGAAGTTTGGATTTTTGAATGTTATCCAATGAGTTCAACCCTGCCGCCTGACTTTAAGTTCAGGGCTTGATCGACATTCGTCCCTCTGTGGGAATCCGGCATGGAGGGATCGGGAATCCGGGCGTAGCAAGTCCTTAAGATAGAAGAAGAATCGCCGCATTGCTCCTCTATCACAGCAACATGATGGGTAGCTTGGGGAGAGTTGATCTCTCTCAGATCGGTTTTAGGCCCGATCTGGTCGTAGTCTGTAGCGACTCCCAGGGCGGCGATGCGATCCAAGAGCTCGTTTACGGAGGAGAGCTCGATCGGATCTAACTGTTCGCAAGTTCGAATTAACGTGAAGATTGGTTTCGGCGACTCGAGAAGTCATCGCCGCCAGTAGCGGCGGCGAGCCGGCGGTCATGAGAAAACCACCTGGCGGAGAGTCGGCCAGCGGCCAAAGGCTCCTTTGGCAATAGTATCGTCTTTAAAGACGAGATGAGGCATCCTTCCGATGGGGACGCGCAGAGGAACTCTCAATGAAAGCACCAATGTCGGTGTCAAACCGGCGGATCTCGGTAGGGGGTCCCGAATCTGTGTCTAGGCGGATGGTAACAGGAGACAAGGGACACGATGTTTTACCAGGTTCGGCCCTCTCGATGGAGGTAATACCCTAGTCCTGCTTGATTAATATTGATGATATGGGTAGTACAAGAGTAGATCTACCACGAGATCAAGGAGGCTAAACCCTAGAAGCTAGCCTATGGTATGATTGTTGTTCGCCCCACGGACTAAAACCCTCCGTTTATATAGACATCGGATAGGTTAGGGTTACACAGAGTCGGTTACAATGGTAGGAGATCTACATATCCGTATCGCCAAGCTTGCCTTCCATGCCAAGGAAAGTCCCATACGGACACGGGACGAAGTCTTCAATCTTGTATCTTCATAGTCCAGGAGTCCGGCCAACGGTGATAGTTCGGCTATCCGGACACCCCCTAATCCGGGACTCCCTCAGTCCCGTTCTGTAGCGGCTATCATGCACTGCTCGGACGAACCGCATTTGCAAAGTTCAATGCGGTGCCGCACTACGCATATCTCAAGCTCAAAATGCCAGGTCCTCGAGGAGTCATTACGGTCAATGGAAACACCGAACGCTCTCTCGAGCGGAGGAGCATACGGCTGACCCTCGCGCGGAAGTACAAAGCAGCCTCTTAAGGCAATTTTAGTCCGGCTATTAAGCGTCGGACACCGTCAATCGCGCTTCGAGTAACCTACAAAAGACCGCTGGCATGTTACGAGCATGCATAGCAATGCGGCCCAAGCCCGAGCCCTCGCGAAATTGCGAAACCAGTACTACGCGTGCACATAATTACGCCTGGAAATACCATGGCCATAGGGAAGGGCATTACCACGGCATGCCCGCACGCGCTCAACCGCACTGTGGGCTCCGATTGTGTCATTCTTTTTTCTTTTTCTTTCTTTTACTTTCAGGACTTCGTTCTCACGAAGCCGTGTCCGGCATTAGAATCGCCGAACACACGATGCAACAGCCAGGAAAGCGAAAGCTTCGTCGAGTGTCGGTGGTCTCTATTACGAGCAATATATCTGTTTTACACACCATCCAGCTGCTTACCCTGGTGGAGACATGTTAAAAGTCTCGTCCCTTGCTTATCGCACTATTTGTATCGTTCTGCTCTTCTCGCAGCCCTTTTGAATAAACAATATATAGCTTCGCCTATTATTGAATTCCCTTTATATATATATATATATATATATGTTCATTTATGACATTGTGCAACCGTACACTTTAGTGCAGGCAATACACCAGGGCTTAAGTACCCGTAACATGGTGTGATAAGTCGAACACTTTCACAAGTCGGCACTCGAACTTATAGCATTATATGCATCGGCTCGAATCATGTCTTGGGTCAATAGTTGGGTTTGCCCGGCTCCCATGTTTTGGTACCTTACGTTCCGTTATATCGGCTAAGGTAGCGCTGGGAGAACCACTGTGATTGTGCCCCGGTTGAGCTGGGTTAAGCACCTCAGTGTAGAAAGCTAAAACTGACCGTCATGATAGGGCGAGAGCCGGTCGCTGTTCGAGAGGTTTTCGAGTCCCTAAAGACTTATGCCGCTTAGAGCAAGGAGTTGGCATTGTCCGGCCTAGGCGTGGATAGCGCCCCGAACTCGGTCTTCCGAATACTAGGGGCTTCGCTGAAATTTAAAATTATAGAATTCTATGGCTAAGTGAGAGTGTTCAAGCATTATAGTCCGGTTGCCTTGTTCGTTGCGTTGAGCGCCTCCCTTGAAGGACCAAAGAATTGGAACAAGAGCGCTCAAGTTCATCCCGAACACCCCAGCACTCGTGGCATGGGGGCTGAAGCCGACGACTCGCCATCTCTCAAATTTAATACACGGCCGCACAGAAGGTAATATTTTAAATTCAAAAGTGTTGCTTAGCGCATATGAACAAGTTTTCATCGTACAGGATAACAAATGCGAGTCTACTCAAAATTATATCTTTGGAGCATTCATCCGCTATAAAGCGTGGCACCCTTGGGACGCCCTCATAATACATTCGGGCTTGCGATGCTCCTTCTTGATGGTGGTCCGTCCGTCACAAGCTTCTCAGCGTCCATCTTGCCCAGTGCACCTTAGCAATGGCAACGGCCCTACGGGCACCTTCGATGCAGACGGAGCGCTTGATGACTTCAACCCATGGACAAGCGTCCACCAGCCGCCTCACCAGCCCGAAGTAGCTCCCAGGCATGGCTTCCTTAGGCCACAGCTAAACTATGAGGCCTTTCATGGCATGTTCGGCCACCTTATGGAGCTCGACCAACTGCTTCAACTGGTCGCTTAAGGGCACGGGTGTCGGCCTCGAGATCTGAAACAGAACACCTTCTCCGTCGAGCTTCCCTCCTCGGCTCGGTAGAATCTGGCAGCATCAGCCACTGCTGCAGGCAGATCTGCGAATGCTCTGGAGAGCTCCGGATTCTGTTAAGTAACAGATAATTCACTTTCACATGCTTGCTTTGCATATAGAATGCCTTACCGCGCTATCTTCTTCATCGCCTCAATCTCACGGAGGGCTTTTTGGGCTTGGCCTTAGCGGCCTTGGCGCTCTCAAGGGAGGCGAGCTCGGACTCTTGAGTCTTTGAGACACGCTCAAACTCGTGTTTTCCACGAGCACTGGAGCTCTTGCCGCACCTCCGCCACCCGCGCCTCCTGCTTCTCTCGCTCGGTGCGCTCAGCAGCCGCATTGCTTCGGCCTTGGACACCGCTTCCTTGAGGTCGCCACCTTGTTTGTGGCCCTGCAATATTCACGTCATTCTGTCATTTTTGCAAACACATCTTTTAAATACTCCCATAGGTATTACTTACCTTCCTTGTCCTCGAGCTGCTTTTTGGCAAGTCCGAGCTCGTTCTCGGACCGCTCGAGGCCCTGCTTTAATGCATCAACCTCCATGATCGGTCGGTAGAGGTCAACAGCGCAGCACTGCATTCCCATATTGACATACTTATGTTAGACTCCTGCGTATATCTTTTTAGATCCTCGGTTGGCTATTTCTTTCCGAACACCAAATTGAGCATCGTCGAGGCTCTTGTCTATGCGGTAATATTTTTACATATCTTAAATACATACCTCAAAGCCTGTTAGAAGGCTAGCGCAGGCTTCAGTCAGCCCGCTCTTGGCGGACTGAACTTTCTGGATCACCGCACTCATAACAGTGCGGTGCTCCTCATCAATGGAAGCGCCGTTAAGCGCCTCCATCAAATCATTCGGTGCCTCTGGTTGGACGGAGGTCACCGGCGTCGCAGTCTTGCCCTTCTTACGTAGGGGTCGCCTGTCGGACTTCGGAACCACTGAAGGTTCCGATACGAAGTCCGGCACTGGGCCGGACTTGAAGCCCTTCGGGGTTTTATCCCCTTTGAGCCCGGATTCTGGGAGGTCGCCTTGCGGCATCTCCATAGCCACCTCCTCCTGGCTGGGCCCCTTTTGGGACTCCACCCCAGCGTCATCCGCGGCGGGAGGAGATGAGGCGGTCGGAAGTGAGGTGCTATTCACCTCCGACGAATCCAGGGAGCCGCTCGACGAATCGTCGAGCCCATCCTTGGGCGGCCTGCATGGTTATATCCGGCGTTATAAGATGTTGTGCGACAAATGAAGCGCCATGAGTTATTCTGGTGTCCGGGCACTTACGATTTCGCCAGGGGCTTGGTCCTTGGAGCCCACCCCTCTTCGTTGTCGGTGTAGTCCGGAGGAAGGGTCCTTCCCTTCTTGGACCCTTCAGCCTCCCCGGTTGGGGCGGCCTTCCTTTTCTTCTCTCCCCCCGATGGAGGAGAGGCCTCTTTTTCCTCCTCCTCGTCTTCGCGGGAGGAGTCCGCCTAGGCGTCATCGGACGATGAGTTCGACAGCACCTGGCGCCGGGAACTCCTTTGAGTTCCCGTGGCCTTCTTCTTGCCCTTCTTTTCCGGCACCACGTGAGGTGCCGGAACCAGCATCCCCGTCAATCGGGCGTCCGCTGGGTCTTACGGCAAGGGAGCCGGATAGTCGATCTGTCCGGGCGTCTTGACCAGTCTGTCAAAGGTGAGGAGTTTTAGATCCGCATAGAGTCAAAACTATGAAAAAGAGTCCGTAAAGGGTAAAATAACTTACCTCGCTGGCTTGATGCTGCGAGCTGAATCCACGATCTTGATGGCGGATGCGGGAGCTTCGGCATGTGAACAGCACCTTCCGGGCATCTTCATTATGTAGTGTCGAAGAGTCGGCTCAAGGTTCGGTGTTGTGCCGGATCAAACTCCCACAAGTTGAAGGCCCGTTGCTGGCATGGGAGAATCCGGCGGATGAGCATCACCTGGATTACGTTGACAAGCTTGAGATTCTTGTCCACCATGTTTCAGACGCAGGTTTGGAGTCCGGCCAGCTCTTCCGAATTACCCCACATCAGGCCCGTCTCTTTCCATGAGGTGAGCCGTGTGGGGAAGCCAGATCGGAATTCGGGGACCGCCGCCCATTGAGAGTCGCGCGGCTCAGTGATGTAGAATCACCCCGATTGCCACCCCTTTATGGTCTCCACAAAGGAGCCCTTGAGCCATAGGACGTTGGCCATCCTGCCCACCATGGCACCTCCGCACTACGCTTGGCGGCCGCCCACTACCTTCGGCTTGACATTGAAGGTCTTCAGCCATAAGCCGAAGTGGGGCTGGATGTAGAGGAAGGCCTCGCACGACGATAAACACTGAGATGTTGAGGATGAAATTGGGGCGGATCGTGGAAATCTAGGCCGTGGTAGAACATGAGCCCCGGACGAATGGGTGAAGTGGAAACCCTAGTCAGCGGAGGAAGTGGGGAGGAACACCACCCTCTCATGGGGCACAGGGGTGGGGATGAGCTGCCCCTCGTTGGGGAGCCTATCGCGATGTCGCGGACAAGTATCCAGCCTTCCGCAGCTTTTGATGTGCCCCTCCGTGACGGAGGAGGCCATCCACTTTCCTCCCGCTCCGGACATAGTTGGAGAAGGTTGAGGTGGGATGTGCGGACTTGGGCGCTTGAGCACGAGTGCACGGAAATGGATAAGCAATGGAGGAAGAAGGCGTGTGTGAAAAAGCAGATCCTTATCCCCTTATATGGACGGTCAAAGCTATGTGTCCCCACTGGCCTGATAAAACTCGCTTATCTCCCAAGCGCCATAATCAATGGCGCGGTTGGACCCTACGCCCGTATTGATGAGAATCCCGGAATAAGGGACACGATCTCTGCTTTGAAAAGGCGTGCCAAGGAAACCGCCTCGCTAAGCTACTGAGGTGGGGACAGATAAACGATTGAATAAAGGCTTGGCGTGGTGTGATGTCACGCTGCGGAATCGTCGTGATTGAACTTGTGTAAATATTATTCTCTCTACGGTGGTATGTGGAACTTATTTTGCGAGCGGACACTATCCTTGTGTTCAAAATCTTACTGTGAAGTATTCGGAGGAGGACCCGCCTTGCAATGCGAAGACAATATCGCGCCCGGACTCGTCGTCATTGAAGCTTGGTTCGGGCTACGGGGAGTCTGGATTAGGGGTGTCCGGATAGCGGACTATAGCCTTGGCGGACTCTGGACTATGAAGATACAAGATTGAAGACTTTGTCCCGTGTCCGGATGGGACTTTCCTTGGCGTGGAAGGCAAGCTTGGCGATCTGGATATGTAGATCTCCTACCATTGTAACCGACTCGTGTAACCCTAACCCTATTCGTGTCTATATAAACGGAGGGTTCTAGTCCGTGGGACGAACAACAATCATACCATAGGCTAGCTTCTAGGGTTTAGCCTCTCCGATCTCGTGGTAGATCTACTCTTGTACTACCCATATCATCAATATTAATCAAGCGAGGAGTAGGGTTTTACCTCCATCGAGAGAGCCGACCACTGGTAAAACATCGTGTCCCTTGTCTCCTGTTACCATCCGCCTAGGCGCACAGTTCGGGACCCCCTACCCGAGATCCGCGGTTTTGACACTAACAGCTAGGGTTACAGAGTCGGTTACAATGGGAGGAGATCTACATATCCGTGTCGCCAAGCTTGCCTTCCACGCCAAGGAAAGTCCCATCCGGACACGGGCGAAGTTTTCAATCTTGTATCTTCATAGTCCGAGTCCGCCAAAGGTTATAGTCCGGCCATCCGGACACCCATAATCCAGGACTCCTCAAGAGCCCGAACCAGGCTTCAATGGCGCTAAGTCCGGCCTGATTGTCTTGACATTGCAAGGCGGGTTCTTCTCCAAATTTCGTGTACCTATTGAATAGTGTCCGGCTTCTTACGAATATTGCGCTCCTTGGCTTCCACGCCCAATAATGGCCATCTTCCACGTGTTAGACGAATGCGAAAAGCCAGGGTGTTTTTACGTTTACCCCCCTAGCTGTGTAAATGAGCTGCCTTTTAAAGAGACGAGGATTTAGATCCAAATTACACCATCTTCCCGTCGCGAGCATTCATCGGAGCGCATCCAACAGAGATCCATTCCATCATGGCCAGTCGACGCAGCCCCTCCTCTCGCTCTCCCATCCCCCAGCCTGGAATTGGAAGAGATGTTCCGTCCCGCACAGCGAGCTAGTGATGCTTGAGACCAAGGATTACTCCCTCCGGCCTTCATGGTCCCGGTTCGAGCAGGCTCGCCACCTATAATGGCGGAGAGCAAGCGAAGGCGTCCCAATCCCTCAAAGGAGAGCGGGTATGCCTTATCCCTTATTTGATAAGAGGCTCAGATTTCCAATTCATCTGTTTCTCCGGGCTCTCACAGTTCTCTGACCTCGGTTGCACAACCTTCGCTTGCCTCCATATTGCATATTGCGGGCTTCGTAGCCCTTCGAGCTGTTTTGGGCATCGAGGCTCATTTGCATTGTGGAAGAAGTTGTTACGCCTTGTGCCCCATTCTCGAAGGGGTCAATATATCAAGTGGGCGGGCAGTATGGCGCATCGCCGGGACGGATATCTATCCGGAACCCCAAAGAAGCGTCCAAGACGGCCTTGAAATGGTTTTATATAGAAGATGTCCCCACATCCGGATCCTGTTGGATCGGCCTCCACGAGTTTGATAATGCTCCCTTGAAGAAGCGCCTGAGCCGGTGTCCATGGAGCCCTCAGAAGGAAAATGACAAGGACGTTCTTTATCTGATGAGCCGGATAAGGCTGATAGCTCATTCCGGACTGACCATGATCGAGGTCATGGCCACATGCATTATGTGGGGGGTGCAGCCGCTTCAGTATAGAGGCCACCCCATGTGGGATTTCAACGGGGAAGATGATGCCACCCACTGCGGCCGTAAGGGACAGGGATCGGTTGCCGCTCTGACGAAGATCTTGTCCACATTGTACAAGGGAGAAGAGGAGGAATTCCTCCGCGTCAATTCTCAGGGCAGATTTTCCATGAACAATCCTCCAAGCTGGGTAAGCGGACACTTCTTTTTGCTCATCTGTTCCATATTCCCATAGTCAAGTACCTTATCTTGTGATTTCAACGCAGGAATTGCGCCGGGCCGTAAAGGATATAAACAGCCCTCCTCCACAACCCGAGGATCCGGAACGGTCCCTCGATCCGGCCTCCCAAGAGGATCGGGACATATCCGTGGAGCTGATCGATGGGGTATTTCACCAACTGAGCATCAACAATGCCTTGGTGGCTATTTTAGTCGATTATCCTGGACCGCTCCCCGCCTCGCAAGTAATCGAGACCGAAGTCCTAATACTTCGAAGATGATCCATCCATGCTTATTTTTTATCACCGTATACTAAAGGTGTTTCACAGAGGAGGATCTCGAGGCGGAACACCGAGCCTGCGGCGACTAGCCAACAAGGGACCGCGAGGGCGGGTAGGCTAAAGAGACACACAGTCCGGGTCGAGGCACCGACACAGCAGTAAGGTGTGATGCCTTATTCCAAGGTATTATTCTTAAGATGCATACTAACGCCCGTGCTCTCCTTTTTTTAGGAAAAAGAGGGCTCGCCGGACTATATCCGGAGAGATTGCCAATCGCGCCTCCACCAGCCAGGCGCCAAAGCCAGGTCCAGAAGCAGAGGCGAACACGAGGCGTGCGTCGGACGCTCCTCCAATAGAGGATGCGGACAGACTGTCCGCCACCAATTCCGAGGTGGAGAGTGCCATGAATCACAGGCGCTGCCGGACAGTTCTTCGCAACGCTTGTTTCTCCCAAGAGGCCTTGGATGCCTTCAATTCGGGAGATGCGTACCTCCGTGCCGCTCAAAATGGTCTAGCCAGAGCCACGGAGCAGTATGTGAAGGACATATAGGTGAGAAAATTTGATGGTTATATATGTTATTAGCCCACGAGACTTGAAATAGTTAGAATAACTGATTTAAGGATCATTTGTTATGCAGGATCTTACAAAAAAGAATACCCAACTGTCCCAGGAGCTGGAAGAGTGCACTAGCCGCGGCAGGGGAGGCCAAGGAGACCCCCTCTGGTAATATACGCTTCGAAAGATAAGTATGTTGTGAAGTGCGGTGTGTGTGCAAATCTGATAATATCATTGCAGATGGCGCCGGAGTAGATCCGGACAAGCAACAACTCTTGCACCGTTTAAAAGCCGGCGAGAGCATGCTTACGAGGGTGAGGCAGGAGAAGAATAATCTCCAAGATGCCAACACCCAGCTGGGAGAGGAACTAAAGGATGTTCGTGCCCAGCTGTCGGACTCCGTGAAAGAGAATCGACGGCTTCGACGCGACATTTTTAGTAAGTGCTTGAGCGAACTTTGAAAAAGAGTTCGGCAAGGAAGTCGACTAACGAGTTATGTGCGTAGGTATGCTCACAGTCGTCCTGCGGAGAAATGCCGGTTCTACGGGTGACCTTCTTCCCGAGCTCTTACAACCGCACGAACGAGTTCGGCAGGTGATGAAAGGCGTCGCCCAGGCCTTGTGGCCATCTGTCTCCATGCCCGAAGGCCTTGGAGATCTTGCAAAGAGGCTTAAGGGAGCACGGCGGCGCTTCCGATTATGGAAGATATCGGCCTGCCGTCAAGGTGCCAGGGAGGCCTGGGCCATGGTGAAGACGTAGTATTAGAAGGCTGACCAAACCACATGGCCGAGGTCGGACCTGTGGGGGCCGATGGGAAGGAGATCCATGTGAGCTTAGTGTATGGCCAAGTAGAGTTGGCCGCCAAATATTCCCAATATGACTGTAAACTAGACAGCCTGTTGGATGGTATTGAAGAGGAATATGCCCAGTCAAATTGACTATGTAATTTAAGATGACATGTAAAATGCCTTCTAGCCGGATTGTAGATTGTTTGTCATGGCGGACCTTTTCGCTTCAACCTCGGGACCCGATAGTCAGTGTGTCGAATACCCTCTCGGTTATGTAGGAACCAGGGCATGCATGGAGACCCGAGCGTAGGGGTCATTAGTGCTTGAGCAGACAAGTGCCCAACTAGTTATGTTATATTACATGGTTAGTAAGAAACATCTTCGGGGAGAATAGTTCCGTTAGGGTTCCTTTCCTGGTGGGGGAGCATGCCCTAAAGTGCATGTCCGGACTGCAGAAAAAAGCATCTGGGGCAGATAAATAAGCAGTGAGAAATCATCTTTAGTTCACCGACCGAATATTCCCTTAAGAACGCTAGCTTTCGGCTTCACCCAGTCGAGGTACACATCCGCTGACCAGCGGTAACAATCAGCAGAGGTGCTCCTTTACCGCCTAGCCAAACAATCGGGAGCGTGGGGAGTAAGCACAGAGGCGAACAGCCCAACTTGGCCAAAACTTAAGTCATATCGATGCATATAATGGTGAATAAAAGGTACATGCGGAAGTGTGACACATGTGTTGGGCATGAAGCCCAGATAAATAAGCTTCATAAAGAAGCCCCGAGTATAATGGCGTGGATCGCGCGTCGGTTAATGTCGAACAAAGGCGAACAAGCCCTTAAGGCTGTAAGGGAAAGGGAGGAGAAGGAGAAAATATAAGACAGTTAATGTGTAAAAATAGACAGAGGAAGGAGACGAACACAGAGTCCGGCGCTAGGCGTAGAATCTTCGGAGACGGGCTGCATTCCATGGGTTTGGCTCGAGTCAGTTATCTGATGCATCTCGCACACGATACGCTCCACCAGTCAGGACTTGGTCAATAATAAAGGGACCTTCCCATTTGGTCTTGAGTTTGTCCTTTTTCTTGTCCGGCAGGCATAGAACTAACTCGCCAACATTGTAAGTTTTGGCACGTACTTCTCTGCTTTGATATCTTCGAGCCTGCTATTGATAAAATGCGGAACGGGCTTTTGCCATGTCACGCTCCTCCTCCAAGGCGTCCAAACTGTCCTGCTGATCGAGTTCGGCTTCTCTTTCTTCGTACATGCGCACGCGAGGTGAGTCGTGAATTATGTCGCAGGGCAGAACCGCCTCTGCGCCGTATACCATAAAGAATGGTGTGTATCCGGTGGTGCGATTCGGCGTGGTCCGCAGCCCCCAGAGTACGGATTCGAGCTCCTCTACCCAATGTCTGTTGGATTCCTTGAGGGAACGCACTAATCTGGGTTTGATGCCGCTCATGATTAGACCATTTGCTCGCTCAACCTGACCGTTAGTTTGTGGGTGATAGACTGTAGCATAGTCGAGCTTGATGCCCATGTTATTGCACCAGAGTTTGACCTCGTCGACCGTAAAGTTCGTGCCGTTATCAGTGATGATGCTGTGGGGGACGCCGTAACGGTGTACGACCCCTGATATGAAGTCTATCACCGGTCCAGATTCTGCCGTCTGAACAGGCTTGACCTCTATCCATTTGGTGAATTTATCCACCATGACCAGTAGGTATTTTTGCTTGTGGGTTCCTCCTTTAAGGGGTCCAACCATGTCAAGCCCCCAGACCACGAAGGGCTAGGTGATGGGTATAGTTTGGAGGGCGGTGGGTGGCATGTGGCTTTGGTTAGCAAAGAGCTGGCAACCTACGCATCGTTGGACTAAGTCCTGAGCATCTGCCCGGGTCGTCGGCCAATAAAATCATGTACGGAAGGCCTTGCTTACAAGGGCCCGGGCTGCGGCGTGGTGCCCGCCGATTCCGGCATGAATTTCAGCCAGAAGATTCCACCCTTCCTCTTCGGAGATACACCTTTGAAGGACTCCGGTCGTGCTTTTCTTATAAAGCTCTCTCTCATGGACTTTATAGGCTTTAGATCGCTGCACTATGCAGCGTGCCTCGTTTTGGTCCTCGGGAAGTTCCTGCCTGGTTAGGTAGGCTAGGAATGGTTCAGTCCACGGGCAATGACTGCCATTATTACGTGGGCTGAAGATGTTACTGTTAGCGAGCCTCCGTTGTGTTAGAATGTTGATGTCGGGCGGTGCGGTTGGGTCGGGCTGATGCTTCGGACTCCTTCCCATAATACGGATGGCTTGAACAGCCTCTCTAAGAAGATATTGGGGCGGCATCGCGCTTTGCGCCATGTCGTGCCAAGATATCTGCTGCCGATTGTTTTCCGAGCTATATGGTGAAATTGAGCCCTTGAACCGAGCTGACATTTTAGGGCGGTGTTGCGATAAGCTGCCATTTTCGGATCCTTGGCATCAAAGTCTCCATTTATTTGGGATATCGCGAGGTTCGAATCGCGCACCTCTAGGCGTTGAATGCCCATGGAGCGCTATCCGGAGACCATGTAGAAGGGCCTCGTATTCGGCTGCGTTGTTGGAGTCCGTATACATTATCTGGAGTACGTATTGAACTGTATCTCCTGTTAGGGACGTCAGAAAGACGCCAGCCCCCAGACCAGCCAACATTTTGGAGCCGTCGAAGTGCATGATCCAGTTGGAATATGTGTCGTACTCTTTAGGAAGTTCGGCTTCAGTCCATTCAGCGATGAAGTCGGCCAAAACTTGCGACTTAATAGCTCACCATGGCTTATAGGTTATGTCGACCGGGAGGAGCTCAATGGCCCATTTGGCAATCCAGCCTGTCGCGTCGCGGTTGTTTATAATATCGTTAAGAGGTACTTCAGAGGCTACTGTTATCGAACACTCTTGAAAGTAGTGTCGCAGCTTCCGAGATGCCATAAATACCGCGTACGCTATCTTTTGATAATGCGGGTAACGCGATTTTCATGGAGTGAGGACAGTGGAAACGTAGTAAACTCGCTTTTGAAGGGGGAATTTGTGTCCGTCCGTTTCTCGTTCGACGACGAGCACTGTGCTTACAACTTGATGAGTTCCCGCGATGTATAATAGCATTGGTTCGCCCATGTTAGGCGCGGCCAGGACCAGGTTTGTTGCCAATATGGCTTTTATTTCTCTGAGTCCTGCCGTGGCGGCATCCGTCCACTCGAAGTGTTCGGTGTGCCGGAGGAGGCGATAAAGGGGTAATGCCTTTTCTCCCAAGCGGGAGATAAAGCGGCTTAGAGATGCCACGCATCCGGTCAGTTTTTGTATTTGCTTGAGGTCCTTTGGGGTATCCAATTGTGACAGAGCTCGGATCTTGGCTGGGTTTTCTTCAATTCCTCTACCGGATACAATGAAGCCCAAGAGCTTTCCGGCTGATGCGCCAAAACGCATTTTCGGGTTAAGCTTGATGTCATATTTTGGAGGTTGTCGAATGTGAGCCTCAAGTGCGTCTACTAGAGTTTCGACATGCTTGGTTTTGACGACCACGTCATCTCGTATGCCTCCACCGTTTTGTCGATCTGGTTTGCGGACATGTACGAATCATGTGATGATATGTTGCTTGGCGTTTTTGAGCCGAAGGGCATTGTGTTGAAGCAGAATGGGTTGTATGGGGTGATGAATGCCGTTGCGGCTTGGTGCAGCTCTGCCATCTTAATTTGATGGTAGCGGAGTATCGTCGAGAAACACAATGAATCGTGTCCCTCTGTGGCGTCGATAATTTGATCGATGTGGGGAGGAAGGATCCTTTAGGCAAGCCTTGTTGAGGTCCTTGAAATCGGCGCTTGGCGCCAGATTTGTCCTTCTTTGGTACCATCACCAGGTTTGCTAGACAGTCCGGATGTTTTATATCTCTGATGAATCCGGCCTCCAGTAGTTTGGCTAGCTCCTCTCCCATGGCTTGTCTCTTAGGTTCGGAGAAACACCGAAGATCTTTCTTGACTGGCTTAAACCCTTTTAGGATGTTTAGGCTGTGCTCGCCACCGGCGTGGGATTCTGGCATGTCGAAGGGTGCCGGCAAAAATGTCCCAATTTTTGCGTAGGAATTCTCGTGGTCGGCGTCTACATCGAGGTTTAATTGTGCCCGATGGATGCCATTTTGTAGGGTCCGTTGGATGGACTTGGAATTTGACTATTTCGTCCGCGGTTTTAAAGAGGTGGACTTGGATCTTTTATCGAGTATCCGTCATCCCTGTTCCTTTGTGGAGCGCAGCGATCAGTTCCTCGGCGCTAGGGCTTGAGATAGTGCCTAAAGGGCGGTCTGGCTGTCTTGTTTTGGCGTGGAGTGCAATGTCGGGTCACTAGCAAGAGTGATGATTCCGTTGGGCCCGGGCATTTTGAGCTTCATGTACCCGTAATGGGGTATAGCTTGAAAAATTGTGAATGCCTCTCGCCCTAATAGAGCGTGGTATCCGCTGCTGAACGGGGCCACTTGGAATGTGACCTCCTCGGACCTGTAATTATCCGGCGTGCCGAACACCACATCCAGTGTGATTTTTCCTGTACAGCACGCTTCCTGACTGGGGATTATTCCTCTAAAGGTTGTGCTGCTTCGCTCAATGCGGCTCCAGTCTATTTCCATTTTTCGAAGGGTTTCCTCGTAAATGAGGTTCAATCCGCTGCCACCGTCCATGAGTACCTTGGTAAGGAGAAAGCCGTCCACTATTGGACTGAGGACCAATGCGGCTGGTGCTCGGGCTATTCGGAATTTAGGTTCATCACTGGCATTAAAGGTAATAGCCGTGTCACTCCATGGGTTTATTGTTGCTACTTGGTAGACTTCGGTAAGGCTGCGGGTGTTAAACTATGCATATTATTTGATCACGAAAGTCTCGAACACTTTAATACCGTCTGGTATCCACTGGTTGGTGCTCTGTGGATTACGGAGTTAAAAGCTCTTCGCCACTTCTGGCCACCTGCTGGAGTATCCAACATGCTTTAAGGCTATGAGTTGGTGTGGTGCCCTCTGTACTATGAATTTTACAGGGTCCATTGAGCCATCCCTCCAGTACCATGCCCTATAGAGGGTTTTTGCTTTTTGGTGTTTAACCCAGGTGCCTGGCGATAATGCACCCTTTTATTTTGGACTGGGGTTGTATTCAGGGCCGGATTGTCCCAAAATTTTATTTCGGTTTTCCAGGCGCTTTCCATCGCACAGTACTTTCGTACTATGGACGCCAAGTCAGCGAAGCGTGTAATTTCACGGCGACTTATGGCGTTGAGGATTCCGTTGTCCATGCAATTATTGCAGAAGAATGAAATTGCATCCTCCTCGCGGTAGTCCTTTTTCCTGTTCATGACCAGGAGGAATCTGGCCCAGTAATGGTGTATTGTTTCTGCGGGATCTTGCTGAATCTGGGATAGATCGCTTATGTTTGGGTGGGCGGGTGGAATTAAATCCGGAACCTCGCCCAATCTGAGACCCAGGGGCCAAGGGGTTTCCGAACTCGGAAGCTTGGGTTCTTGGATGTTGTCCAATGAATCTGGCCCGCTGCCTAACTTTAGGTTCAGGGCTTGAGTGACGTCCTCCCCTCCGCGGGTATCCGGCTTGGAGGGATCGGGAATCTGGACATAACTAGTCCTTAAGATAGAAGAAGGCTTGCCGCATTGTTCCTCCACCACTGCAACGTGATGGGTGACCTGGGGAGAGTTAATATCTCTCGGATCGGGTTTAGGCCCAATCTGATCATAGTCTGTAGCAACTCCTAGGGCGGCGATGCGATCCAAGAGCTCGTTTAAGGAAGAGAGCTCTATCGGATCTAACTGCTCGGCGAGTTCCGAGTTGACGTGAAGATTGCTTTCGATGACCCGAGAAGTCATTGTCGGCGTGGCGGCTGTACAGGCGGTCATAAGAAAACCGCCTAACCAGAGAGTTTGGCCGATAGCCAAAGCTCATTTAGCAACAGTGTCGTCTTTAAAGACGGGATGAGGCATCCTTCCTGATGGCGACGGCACAGCGGAACTCTCAATGAAAGCACCAATGTCGGTGTCAAAACCGGCGGATCTCGGGTAGGGGGTCCCGAACTGTGTGTCTAGGTGGATGGTAACAGGAGACAAGGGACACGATGTTTTTAACCAGGTTCAGGCCCTCTCGATGGAGGTAAAACCCTACTCCTGCTTGATTAATATTGATGATATGGGTTGTACAAGAGTAGATCTACCACGAGATCAGAGAGGCTAAACCCTAGAAGCTAGCCTATGGTATGATTGTTCTTCGTCCTACGGACTAAAAACCCTCCGATTTATATAGACATCGGAGAGGGCTAGGGTTACACAGAGTCGGTTACAATGGGAGGAGATCTACATATCCATATCGCCAAGCTTGCCTTCCACGCCAAGGAAAGTCCCATCCGGACACTGGACGAAGTCTTCAATCTTGTATCTTCATAGTCCAGGAGTCTGGCCAAAGGTTATAGTCCGGCCATCCGGACACCCCCTAATCCAGGACTCCCTCAATCTCATACAACAGTTTATATCTCATCACGTCTTGACCATATCACATCACAACATGCCCTGCAAAAACAAGTTAGGCGTCATCTACTTTGTTGTTGCAAGTTTTACGTGGCTGCTACGGGCTTCTAGCAAGAACCTTTCTTACCTACACATCAATACCACAACAATTTTTTGTTAAGTGTGATGTTTTAACCTTCAACAAGGACCGGGCATAGTCAAACTCGATTCAACTAAAGTTGGAGAAACAGACACCCACCAGCCACCAGCGAAGCACGTCGGTAGAACCAGTCTCATGAACGCGGTCATGTAATGTCGGTCCGGGCCGCTTCATCCAACAATACCGCCGGATCAAAGTAAGATGTTGCTGGTAAGCTGTATGACTATTATCGCCCACAATTCATTGTGTTCTACTCGTGCATATAACATCTACGCATAAACCTGGTTCTGATACCACTGTTGGGGAACGCAGTATTTCAGAAAAATTCCTACGATCACGCAAGATCTATCTAGGAGATGCATAGCAATGAGTCGGGAGAGTGTGTCCACGTACCCTCGTAGACCGAAAGCAGAAGCGTTTAGTAAGGCGGTTGATGTAGTCGAACGTCTTCGCAATCCAACCGATCCAAGCACCGAACGTACGGCACCTCCGTGTTCAGCACACGTTCAGCTCGATGATGTCCCTCGAGCTCTTGATCTGAATTGAGGGCGAGGATAGTTCCGCCTGCACGCGACGGCGTGGTGGCGGTGATGATGAAGTTACGGTAGCGAGGCTTCGCCTAAGCACTCTGACGATATGGTAGAGGTGTGTAACGTGGAGGGGCATGATAAGTCCCCAGCGTATCTATAATTTTTTTGTTCCATGCTATTATATTACCCTTTTGCATGTTTATGGGCTTTATTTTACATTTATATCATTTTGGGACTAACCTACTAACCGGAGGCCCAGCCCATATTGCTGTTTTTTTGCCTATTTCAGATTTGAAGAAAACGAATATCAAGCGAGTCGAGCGGAATGAAACCTTCGGGCGTGATTTTTGGAGCGAGCGTGATCCGGAGAGCTTGGAGTGCAAGTCAAGAAGCTTCCGAGGACCCCACGAGATAGGAGGCCGCGTCCCCCCCTATAGGACGCGCCCCCCTGTCTCGTGGGCCCCTTGGGCGGCCACCGGCGTACTTCTTCCTCCTATATATACGTACGTACTGCGAAAACATCCAGGGGCACTACGAAACACAATTTCCACTGCCATAACCTTCTGTATCCGCGAGATCCCATCTTGGAGCCTTCGCCGGCACTCTGCCGGAGGGGGAATCGACCATGGAGGGCCTCTACATCAACATCCTTGCCCCTCCAATGAGTTGTGAGTAGTTTACCACAGACCTACGGGTCCATAGTTATTAGCTAGATGGCTTCTTCTCTCTTTTTGGATCTCAATACAATGTTCTCCTCCTCTCTTGTGGAGATCTATTCGATGTGAACTCTTTTTGCGGTGTGTTTGTCGAGATCCGATGAATTGTGGGTTTATGATCAAGTTTATCTATGAATAATATTTGAGTCTTCTCTGAATTCTTTTATGTATGATTGAGTTATCTTTGCAAGTCTCTTCGAATTATCAGTTTGATTTGTCCTACTAGATTGGTCTTTCTCGCCATGGGAGAAGTGCTTAGCTTTGGGTTCAATCTTGCGGTGTCCTTACCCAGTGACAGAAAGGGTTGCAAGGCACGTATTGTATTGTTGCCATCGAGGATAACAAGATGGGGTTTATATCATATTGCATGAGTTTATCCCTTTACATCATGTCATCTTGCTTAATGCGTTGCTCTGTTCTTATGAACTTAATACTCTAGATGCGGGCAGGAGTCGGTCAATGTGTGGAGTAATAGTAGTAGATGCAGGCAGGAGTCGGTCTACTTGTTATGGACGTGATGCCTATATACATGATCATGCATAGATAATATCATAACTATGCGCTTTTCTATCAATTGCTCGACAGTAATTTGTTCACCCGCCGTAATACTTATGCTATCTTGAGATAAGCCACTAGTGAAACCTATGGCCCCCTGGTCTATCTCTTATCATATTTGCTTCCAATCTATTTGACTTCCCCGCGCGTTGCTGCGGCATGTTGAAGATTAATTTTGGATACATTCTATAAGCATGAAATAATCTAAATCGAAAGCTATTATTTTCTGAAGTAATTCTATGTGAACAAAGATTATGCATGTACGTTGGACTATTGAAGATGGAAGAATTAAATTGGGGTATGCATGTGCTACAAAATAAATCTAGTGGATGATGACGTGGCACATTTGGTGATGTGGAGGGCTGCATGTTGAGAGAATTAGACATAGTGGGGATCAACTATTTATGTATTATAGATTAGCTTCCAATCTACTTTTATTTGCATCTTTACCTTTTGCATCTATATTACAAAATACCAACAATATATTTATCTTATGATACTACCTTTATTAGATCTCACTTTCGCAAGTGGCCGTGAAGGGATTGACAACCCCTTTATTGCGTTGGTTGCGAGTTCTCAGTTTGTTTGTGTAGGTGCGTGGAACTTTTGAGGAGCCTCCTACTGGATTGATACCTTGGTTCTCAAAATTGAGGGAAATACTTACGCTACACTTGCTACATCACCCTCTCCTCTTTGAGGAAAACCAACGCAAGCTCAAGACATAGCAAGAAGGATTTCTGGCGCCGTTGCCGGGGAGGTCTTTGCTCAAGTCAAGACATACCAAGTACCCATCACAAACCCATCTCCCTCGCATTTACATTATTTTCCATTTGCCTCTCGTTTTCCTCTCCCCCACTTCACCCTTGCCGTTTTATTCGCCCTCTCTTTCCCAATCTCCTCCTCTCTTTTTCACTCACTTTCTTCCGCCTTGCTTTTGTTTGCCGCTATGTCTGAAATTGGGGAGATTATCGTCGATATGGACAATAATGATAACACAGAAAATCCCGAGGCTCCGGCCGATGAACCCCATATCTTGCATACTAAAAAGTTTCGAATCAGTAGTGGTAACATCATTGGCAAAGGTGTTATTCAAGATTTCTTTACTTGTGCCGGTGCTTTACCTTCCATGGGTTGTTCTATTCTTCATAGAACTAGTAGTCTTGCGGATGCCATCGCTATGCTTGTAGTTGAACTTGAAAGACAATTTATGCATATGCATCCTTGCATACAAAGAATTTTCCTAGAATTCTCTAATATTGAGCATTCTTACATTAAGCGCTGTTACTATCTTTTGGCTCATGAGTTTAGATTTATCATAAGAGAGGCCAAAGAAATCTTTGCGCACTATAAGGTGGACGCCGGTCGTCCTCCCATAGAAGCGATCCTCTATGATCAAGAGGAAATTAGACGTTTTCAATCTTCGGACTATGTCGCTTTTAATGAAAACCTTAGAAAAAAGGTTCCTACTATTGTCTTGGTTGATTGCATTAACGAGCTTAATAATGATTTTGCCCTTCGAAACAATGAGCTAGGATACTCTCTTGAGTATAGGCTCACAAGATTTTGCCAAAAGAATGCTTTTAGTGATGAAATAATTGTGCACTATGAAGGGCCAAAGGAGGAACCTGTTCCTCCTGTGATTGATCTTGGGGATCTTTGTCCCACTAAATTTAGCCCTTTTGATTACTTTTGCTTTCCTCAAAGGAAACTTGATGCCGAACGTAGAGAATATGAAATGAGATTTCAAGATCTATCTTATTATTACGGCACCACTTAGATCTATCCTTGCTTTTATGCCTAGCTAGGGGCGTTAAACGATAGCGCTTGTTGGGAGGCAACCCAATTTTATTTTTATTTTTTTGTTTTCGTTTCTGTTTAGGAATAAATAATCCATCTACCTTATGTTTAGATGTGTTTTTATCTTTTAATTAGTGTTTGTGCCAAGTTAAACCTATAGGATCTTCTTGGTTGATAGTTATTTGATCTTGCTGTAATTTCCAGAAACTTTCGGTTCACGAAAACAATTGTTAAAAATCACCCGAACGTGATAAAATAGTGATTCCAACTTCTTCTGATCAATAAATAAATTGCCTAGGTCTTCCTATTTTTGTAGGACTTTTCGAGTTCCAGAAGTTCGCTTTAGTTACAGATTACTACAGACTATTCTGTTTTTGACAGATTCTGTTTTTCGTGTGTTGTTTGCTTATTTTGATGAATCTATGGCTAGTAAATTAGTTTATGAACCATATAGAAGTTGGAATACAGTAGGTTTAACACCAAAATAAATAAAGAATGAGTTCATTGCAGTACCTTAGGTGGTGGTTTTGTTTTCTTTCACTAACGGAGCTTATAAGATTTCCTGTTGAGTTTTGTGTTGTGAAGTTTTCAAGTTTTGGGTAAAGCTTTTATGGACTATGGAATAAAGGGTGGCAAGAGCCTAAGCTTGGGGATGCCCAAGGCACCCAAAGATATTCAAGAATAGCTTAAATCCTAAGCTTGGGGATGCCCCGGGAAGGCATCCCCTCTTTCGTCTTCGTTCATTGGTAACTTCACTTGGAGCTATATTTTTATTCGCCACATGATATGTGTTTTGCTTGGAGCGTCATGTATTATATTAGTCTTTGGTTTTTAGTTTACCACAATCATGTTTGCTGTACACACCTTTTTGGGAGAAGCCTGTTTGATTAGAATTTCCTAGAATACTCTATGTGCTTCACTTATATCTTTTGAGCTTGCTAGTTTTTGCTCTAGTGCTTCACTTATATCTTTTAGAGCACGGTGGTGTCTTAATTTTGAAGAAATTACTAGTCTCTCATGCTACACTTATATTATTTTGAGAGTCTTTTAGAACAGCATGGAATTTGCTATGGTCATAAAGTTGGTCCTAGAATGATGAGCATCCAAGTTGGGTATAATAAAAACTATCATAGGAACTGAATTGGATGCTATGATCAACTTGATACTTGATAATTGTTTTGAGATATGGAGGTAGTGATATTAAAGTCATGCTAGTTGGGTGATTATGAATTTAAAGAATGCTTGTGTTGAAGTTAGCAAGTCCCGTAGCATGCACGTATGGTTAAAGTTGTGTAACAAATTTGAAACATGAAGTGTACACGGCTTGTGCATCCTTATGAGTGGCGGTCGGACGACGATGGTCTTTCCTACCAATCAATCCCCTAGGAGCATGCACGTAGTACTTGATTTTTGATGACTTCTAAATTTTTGCAATAAGTATACGAGTTCTTTTGACTAATGTTGAGTCTATGGATTATCGCACTTTTACCTTTCCGCCTTTGCTAGCCTCTTGATGCACGTGCATTGCCCTTTCTCACCTTGAGAGTTGGTGCAAACTTAGCGGTGCATCTAAACCCCGTGATACGATCGCTATCACACATAAACCTCCTACATCTTCCTCAAAACAGCCACCATACCTGCCTATTATGGCATTTCCATGGCCATTCCGAGATATATTGCCATGCAACTTTCCACCGTTCCGTTCATCATCATCATGACATACTTTACCTTTGTCATATTGCCATTGCATGATCATGTAGTTGACACCGTATTTGTGGCAAAGCCACCATGCATTATTTTTCATACATGTCACTCTTGATTCATTGCACCATCCCGGTACACCGCCAGAGGCATTCATATAGAGTCATATCTTGTTCTAGTTTTGAGTTGTATTTCATATGTTGTAATCAATAGAAGTGTGATGATCATCATTATTAGAGCATTGCCCAAATAAAAAAAGAAAAAAGAAGAAAGGCCAAAAAGAAAAAAAGAAAGGCCCAAAAAAAGAAAAAGAAAAAAAAGAATAAATAAATAAAAAGGGCAATGTTACTATCTCCTTTTCCACACTTGTGCTTCAAAGTAGCACTTTGTTCTTCATGTAGTGAGTCTCATATATTGTGCTTCAAAGTAGCACCATGTTTTTCATATAGTGAGTGTCATAAGTTGTCTTTTTCATACTAGTGAGAATTTTTAATTATAGAACTTGGCTTGTATATTCCTACGATGGGCTTCCTCAAATGCCCTAGGTCTTCGTGAGCAAGCAAGTTGGATGCACACCTGTGACGCCCCCGATTCAATCGTACACTAATCATGCACGCAAATGTGTACGATCAAGATCAGGGACTCACGGGAAGATATCACAACACAACTCTACAAATAAAATAAGTCATACAAGTATCATAATACAAGCCAGGGGCCTCGAGGGCTCGAATACAAGTGCTCGATCATAGACGAAGTCAGTGGAAGCAACAATATCTGAAGTCTGGACATAAGTTAAACAAGTTTGCCTTAAGAAGGCTAGCACAAAGCGGGATCTGATCGAAGAGGAACAGGCCTCCTGCACTCGGATCCTCCTAGCTACTCCTGGTCGCCGCCGCCGGGCTGCACGTAGTAGTAGGCACCTCCGAGTAGTAGTCGCCATCGACGGTGGCGTCGCTCCTGGGCTCCATCGTGCAGTTGCAGCAATCGAGTAGAGGTAGGGAAAAAGGGGAACAAGGCAACCGTGAGTACTCATCCAAAGTACTTGCAAGCAAGGAGCTACACTACATATGCATGGATATATGTGTAAAGGCCATATCAGTGGACTGAACTGCAGAATGCCAGAATAAGAGGGGGATAACTAGTCTTAACGAAGACTACGCTTCTGGACACCTGTCTTGCAACAGGTAGGAGGGGACAATCTGCAGTCCTCCGAGTAACATCACATAGCAATAATCCTACCCGGCGATCCCCTGCTCATATCCCTGAGCGAGAGCGACCACCGGTTGTATCTGGCACTTGGAAGGGCATGTTTTATCAAGTATCCGGTTCTAGTTGTCATAAGCTCAAGGTACAACATCAAGTCGTCCTGTTACCGAAGATCACGGCTATCCGAATAGATTAACTTCCCTGCAGGGGTGCACCATCTTACCCAAAGACGCTTGATCCCATTTGGCGGACACACTTTCTGGGTCATGCCCGCCGCGGAAGATCAACACGTCGCAGCCCCACCTAGGCACAACAGAGAGGCCAACACGCCGGTCTAAACCTAAGCGCCGCAGGGTGCGGGCCCATCGCCTGAGCAGCACACCGCACGCGTCTGTGACGCGGGAAGCAGACCTAGCCTAGCCGGCGTTCCAGTCCAATCCGGTAGCGCCCGCTCGCCGACGTCTGAAGTGCTTGGCTGATACCACGGCGCCGATACCCATAACTACTCCAGCGTAGATGGTTAGTGCGTATAAGCTCGTAGCCAACTCAGATCAAATACCAAGACCTCGTTAAGCGTGTTAAGTATCCGCGAACACCGAACAGGGCCAGGCCCACCTCTCTCCTAGGCGGTCTCAACCTGCCCTGTCGCTCCACCACAAAGATCCTTCCAGAGGGCCGTCGGGACAAAGGTCCTTTCAGCCCCCAATCCGTGAATCACTCGCGGGTGCTCCACCAGCCGACCCGACTTTAGCCTCCACATGTAACATGTATAAAGTATATAGTATATACCCGTGATCACCTCCCGAGTGATCACGGCCCGATAGTATAGCACGGCAGACGGACAAGAATGTAGGGCCACAGATGAAAGTACTAGCATCCTATACTATGCATATAGGATTGCGGTAAGGTAACAATGAAGTAACAAGGACGAGCTATGCAGCGGTATAGGAGTATCTCAAAACAGAACATGCTACACTACTCTAATGCAAGCGGATAGAGAAGAGTAGGCGATATCTGTGATCAAGGGGGCTTGCTGGTTGCTCGGCAAGAGAGAGGGTCGCCAACACCGTAGTCGAACTGCCAGCAGCGACGGCGTCGGTCTCGTAGTCTACCGGAGAGAAGAGGGGAAGAAACAATGAATACCAAGTAAACAGATGCATATCGATGCATGACATGCCAAGAAGCGATGCTAGGCGTGCCCTAACGGGGTATGAGGGTCTTGGTTAGGGGAAACATCCGGAAAGTATTCCGGTGTTTAGGTTTTCAGGCGGAGCCGGAGGGAAAAGTTGCAGGTTCAATAGGTTAGGGGTGTGTGGCGGACGAGCGGATTGCGTATCCGGATTCGTCTCGCCGCTTCGAGCAACTTTCATGTTGAAAATATTTTAATCCGAAGTTACGGATTAAAAGATATGATTTTAAAAGATTTTAATAATTTCTGGAATTTAATTAATTAATTAATTAATTGAAAATTGTATTTATAGACGTCGAGATGATGCCATGCTTGGCGTCAATATCAACAGGGTTGACTAAGTCAACCTGACAGTGGGTCCTGTTAAATCATACATCGTTAATCGATTAACCTAATTAAGTTTAATTAACGTGAGTTAATTAGGTTAATTAGTGATTAGGTTTAATTAATCTGGATTAATTAAATTAATTAATTAATTAATTAGTTTTATTCATTTTATTTATTTTTATTTAATTTTCATTCTTCCCTTTTTTTAAATCGTTCGGGCGGGCCCGTTTGTCATAAACCCATAGGGGCCTATCGGTTCAGCGTCAGGTGTGACGGGCGCCAAATAAGGGCGCCCGCCCTTGAGTTAACAGGGGATCGGCGGCGTCGCCGATCTCTACTGGCATGCAGACCCGGGGAAGGAAAGGGGGGCCATGCGCAGCAGGCCGGCGAGGGTTTGTGGGGCGCTGGCGGGCGAGGCCGCAGCCTGGCGGGGGAAGGCGGCCACGATGGAGGCCGGGCGGTGAGCACGCAGGCGAGGATCTGGACACACCATGCAAGGCGTCAGCGTCGTGGCGTCGCCGAAAGTCTGACAGGAGGTCCGTGGGTTCGGTGGCAGGCGAGGGCGCCACGTCGGGAGAGAGAGAGGGGGAGAAGAGGAGGCGGGGGCAGGCGTGGCATGAATGGCGCGCATGATGACCGCGAGGGGGCGGGCCGCGGCCGGGGACTCGAGGCTCTGGTGGCGCGTCGGGAGGGGGGGCGGCGGAGCGAGAGGCGAAGCTCACGGGGGCCGTGGGGTCTAGGAGGCGGGCGCGGTGGAGCTTAGTGGCGACCGCGAGGAGGGAGTCGGGAGGCGGCCGACCGGCGTCGGGAAGATCCGGTGAGGCGGGGGTCGGGGCGACCCAGCGGCAGTGCCCAGCGTGGGGCGACAGTGTGGAGGGGGTTGGACGGCGGCGAGGGCGCGGGGGCGGAGGCGACCGGTGTCGGGCGGCGGGGTCGTCGGCGAGGGAGGTGATCGGCCCGATCCAGATCGGGCGGGGAGGGGTAAAGGGATCGGGAGGGGCGAGTGGGGAGCTAGGGTTCCCACCGCTCGGGAGGGGGGTTAAGAGGGGGGGGGGCGGTTGGGCCGGGCCGTTTGAGGGGGCTGGGCCAGGTGGGGGGGTTCGGGGAGCTGGCTGGGCCAGGTGGGGAAGGGCTGGCCCAGATGGGCCAGTGGGGTTTCCTTCCCCCACTTCTCTTTTGTTTAATCTTTTCCTTTTTCTTACTTTCTTCTTTTCTGTTTTAGTTTATTTGAAATGCCAAAACACTTTACAAAATTTTGTGCACCCCACCATAATTAGGTTTGTTATTTTTGACAACCCCCGAACATTTTAGTTTTAGTTTTTGAAAACTTTTATCGTTTGCTTTTGTTTTGAATTTGTTTTAGACCGGGTTCGAATCAACGTGAGTTTAGTCACAGTAACCGGGGTGATTACTGTAGCTTAATTATCCGGGTGTTACAAATCTCCTCCACTACAAGAAATCTCGTCCCGAGATTTAGGAGGTGGCAGGAAAGAGTGCGGGATATTCATCTCGAAGACGATCCTCGCGTTCCCAGGTGGCTTCGTCTTCAGAGTGATTCGACCACTGGACTTTGAGGAACTTGATCGCCTTCTGACATGTGCGGCGTTCAGCTTGGTCGAGAATGCGGACCAGATGTTCTTTATAGGAGAGGTCCTGTTGCAATTCGAGCACTTCATGGTCCACTGCTCGGATTGGGTCCTTGAAGCAGCGTCGGAGTTGTGACACGTGGAACACATCGTGAACTGAAAGGTTCGACGGAAGCTCCAGTTGATATGCCACTTTTCCACGCCTTTCGAGAATAGTGAATGGGCCAATATAGCGAGGAGCTAGCTTGCCCTTGATCCCGCGGTGAGCACCCTTCATTGGTGTAACGAAGATAGGCCTTTTCGCCAGTTGATAGACCATGTCCTTGTGATGACGGTCATAATTACTCTTTTACGCGATGAGCAGTCTTGAGATTCTCGCGAATAATGCGGACTTGTTCTTGACATGTTGGATAATATCCGGACCAAGAGTGGGCGTTCCCGATTTCGACCAGTTCGGAGGGGTTCGGCACTTTCGTCCATATAACACTTGAAGGGGCCATCTTGAGACTAGCTTGATAGCTATTATTATAAGAGAACTCAGCATACGGGAGAGATTCCTCCCATTTCTTGCGAATGAACGACACAAGCTCAAGCATGTCTTGAGAATTTGGTTGACACGTTCAACTTGCCCTTGAGATCATGGATGAAACGCATCTTGAAAGATAAATGAGTCCCCATAGCTTCTTGAAAACTTGCCCAGAATCTTGAAGTGAATAAGCTACCACGGTACGAACTGATAACCAATGGAATACCGTGAAGTGAAACAATTCTGGACATATAGAGCGTTGCAAGTTGGCTAGCAGTGATCGTCTCTTTGACCGCCAGAAAATGAGCAACTTTAGAAAGCCGTTCAATGACGACAAGGATAGCATCATTAACTTTCTGCGATTTGGGAAATCCAGTGATGAAGTCCATTTCAACATGGTCCCATTTCCATTCCGGAATAGAGATAGGTTGCAGAGTTCCAGCAGGCCTTTGATGTTCTGCTTTGATACGACGGCAAACGTCACACTCAGAAACATAGCGAGCAATGTCCTGCTTCATATTAGACCACGGAATCTCGGCGAATGTCTTGATACATCTTTGTACTGCCGGGATGGATACATAGAGGCGTATCATGAGCTTCTTTCATTACCTTCGAGTCATATTCAGGTTTTCCTTCTTACGGCACCACTAGGCGGCCTTTGAAGTACAAGGCGCCATCATCGATAATAGTGAAGGATGAGGGATTTCCTTTTTGATGTCTTGCTTAATCTTGTAGACTTGAGTCAAATCCTGCATTGTCTTTATGGTGCCCACGAGATCGGGTTCAACAGCCAGGTATAGAGGAACCACGGGGAACAACACGGAGATTCATCTTGCGGAACTCCGGAGGAGGGGAGCGAGTGCACCGGAGGAACAATATGGAGGTTCAGCTTTCTGAATTCTTCAACAAGTGGGGGCTGAACTTTGTGAACTGAAGGTGGTTGCGATAAGACTTGCGGCTCAAGGCATCAGCCATTACATTAGCCTTGCCCGCGTATAGGAAATACCCAAATCAAAGTGCATGCAGTCTCCACCCATCTCTGCGACGGAGGTTCAGGTCTGGCTGAGTAAACAGATACTTCAGACTTTGGTGGTCGGTGAAGATCTACATAGCGATTACCGAGAAGGTAATGTCGCCACTGCTTGCTTGATGCATGTATGACAGCAGCAAGTTCGAGGTCGTGAACTGGGTAGTTCTCTTCGTGAGGCGCCAATTGTCGAGAGGCATAAGCAACCACTTTGCTCTTGCATTAGGACACCGCCTAATCCTTGACGGAAGCGTCGCGATAAATGAAGAAGTCCTTCTTAGTATCGGGAGGAGCTAGCACTTTGCAGAAGTCAACTTGTCTTTGAGTGTGCGGAAACTTTCCCGACACTTATCATCCATTGGAACTTGGCGCCTTATGCAAGCTGGTTAGTTAGGGGCTGGCAATCTTGGAGAAGTTCTCGACGAATCGACAGCAATAGTCAAGCGAGACCGAAAAACTTCGACTTATGCGTTCTTGGAGGAGTCAATCGAGAATAGCCTGAACTCTTTCGGGGTTGACGGCAATACCATCCTTAGAAATGACATGCCCAAGATAGGTTACTTGGGAAGCCAGAATTCACATTTGGAGAACTTGGCATAGAGTGATGCTCTCGTAGCTTTTCCAAAGACAAGGCGAAGATGTTCAGCATGTTCTTCTTCATTCTTGGAAAGATCAGGATATCATCCAGATAAACCACGACGAACTTGTCGAGGTAATCCATGAATATATAGTTCATCGGCGAGAGAAGGTGGCTGGAGCATTGGTTAAGCGAAAGACATGACGGTGTACTCGTATGAACCATAACGAGTCACGAATGCGGTCTTGGGGATATCCTCCTCACGAACACGGATCTGGTGGTAACCCAACCTCAAGTCGAGTTTCGAGAACACTGACGAACCAGCCAATTGATCATAAAGATCATTGATCCGAGGAAGAGGATACTTATTCGAATGGTAGCTTGATTTATAGGACGGTAGTCTTGGACCAATCGGTTTGTCCCATCCTTCTTCTTGACAAAGAGAGAAGGTGCTCCCCAAGGTGAGCAACTTGGGCGAATGAAGCCGCTTTGAAGAGATTTATCGATTTCCTCCTTTAGTTCAAGGAGTTCATGCGGCGGCATCTTGTAGGGTCGCTTAGCTATAGGAGTGGTGCTGGTTTCAAGTCGATGGCGAATTAACAGCTCTAGCGGGGAATCCTGGAAGTTCTTGAGAAAAATGTCATGGAAATCGCATAAGCAGCAGGAATGTTTTCAATGCCCTCGAGTGGTGCGGCGTTCAATGCATTCAATGCATAGAGCCTTGCCTCGGCATTTTGAACCGACGAGCATTGTAGCTTACTATTTCATCGAAGGGTGGAGCAGATGGGCGGTCTTAGTGGCGCAAGCGATTGGCGCCAGTATCGCTTTCAACCAATCCATCCCAAAATGAGGTCGATGTTAGGCGTCTTGAGGATAATGGGGAGGCATAGAATTCCAGCCCTTGATTTCCACGGGGCGTCGGCGCCAACCATGGAGGTTTGACATTGTCCCAAGGGGTTTTACCACTACCAAGAGTTCATCTCCTCACACTTAACGTCGTGCTTGTATGCAAAGTCTTGAGACATGAATGAATCGATGCTCTGAATCGAATAAAACAGATCTGTCTTGAATTCTGAGTGTACCCATCACGAGCAGGCTGGTCTTGAGCTTCGTTCGGATCAACGTGGTTGGCCCGAGCTTGCCCATAAGACTTGGCGGTGTTGTTGCGGTGCAGGTGTTTCCACGACCAGCTCTTTGGAAGGGCCAGTGATTCTGGTTCGGTTGCATTCTCTATACGGTGCCACGGTTGACCGCACTGAAGCACAAGCCATTATTGGGAGTGGGAGCAGGGCTTGGGGTGGTGGAGCTGGAAGCTTGGCTGCTTAGTTGTAAGCGAGGCGAGGTGTAGCATAGTTCTGCCTTGAAGCAGTGCATTCGGCTGGTACATCTGTTGGGAATCCATATCTTGCGCTTGCGAGGGCGGGCTGAAGATGAGCCCGTGTCGCAGTTCGCTGTTAGAGCTCTGGTATTCCTGCAGACCAGTTTCGACATTGATAGCTTTGTTCACCAAGGTGGCGAAATCAGCAAAGTCGTGCACTAGGAGTGCGAGCTTGATGTCAGCTTTAAGTCCGTCACGGAACTTCTCTTGTCTGCGTGCATCAGTTGCAATATCCTCTTCAGCATAGCGAGACAAGTCCAAGAACTCTCGCTGATAGGCTTTGACAGTCTTGTTGCCTTGGGTGAGGTTGCGGAATTCACGCTTCTTCCGGTCCATGACCCCTTGAGGGATGAAGCGGGCACGGAAAGCAGCTTGGAAGTCGGCGGTGATGAGTGTTCCAAGCTGGCAGAGTACGCTGTGGCTGTCCCACCATTGAGCTGGGTCCTTCGGGAAGAAGGAAGCAAAAGTGACATAGCTGGCGGGGCTACATCAGAGACTCCATCTCATAGGTGATGTCACGTGCTATCATCGACATCCGATGGCTGGGTTGAGCTGCGGTACACGCTGGGGTTGAGCGTATGAAATCCTGCGAGTTGTTCCGTTTGGGTGCTGGTTCATATTGGGGCGAGGAAGCTGAGCCATCATGTTTTCCATGAACCGGCGATTCATCTCGAGCTATTGGATCATACCAGCCATGTACTCGAAGCGATGGTGGGAAGTTGGCACGACGACCACGACCTGCTGGCCTAACCATCCTGCTATTATATAACAGGTGGTTCAGCATTTGAGAAATTAAGCAAGAGACAGAATCATTCATGATGAAACATGCATAATGAAAGCAGCATGATGGGAACTACATAGTAGTTGGCATATCTTACAAAAGGAATCATGCATAGAGTTCGATACATAGAGTCCAGTACATAGACTACTACATCATAGGCGGCACGCAGGCTCGCGGCGAATACATCAAACACTAACAAGAAGTCTACCTCGGTCCCAGCGCATGCGGAGGTAGCTGTAGCCTGAAAGCTAATAGTGCGGCAGCGGATAGTCCTCCACGTGAGTGACCTGGGGGCCGCGGATACTCTGGTGCTGAATCCGACGTCCCGGTGGAAGAAAGGGGCCAAGTGCGGGAGAGTAGCCTCCCACGTCTAGCCAACCGACACCACAGGGCATCACGGTCTGGCTGGGTAGATCGCAGAACGCGCAGCTCTCCGGATCGGACAAAGGGTGCATCAGCGTCGAGCACGCAGTAAAGGTGCCGACGGGTGATGTACAACTCGTGGCGAAGAGCTCGGTTAGCTCGATCCAGCCCATCGGCATGCAGAACAAAGTTACGATGGTGGAAGGCTCTCTGGTGACGATGGAGTAGGCAGCGGTGTAGTAACCCTCCTCACCAACATCAGACGCGATAGCAATGTGCCTGAAGGGGGAGGTGTCCAACTCTCGATACTCGGCACGAAGACGTGTCAGAGCAGCATAAGCAGCATCGTGGACTGCCATATCGATAGTCACTCCAACACCATGTGCGGTGTGCAGCACAGAGTGGACTCGTACACCCGAGAGTAGAGGTGGGCGATGGCGCGGTCTCGCTCCACGGTTATAGTCTGGTACTCCTCATAGGCGGTGTACTCGGGGTGCCAGCGATAACCCGATAGGTCATCATCTCGGCTAGCACCGCAGTGATCTCGAGCACCAATGGCCGTCGTGTGGCGCCACGACCTGCCTCGTGGGTTCCATCTGAAAACAAAGACGTTTCAAAGGAGTCAAATGACAGTGTGGAAATTGTTCAAAATACAATTCCAAGAAGCAACTATGGCTTTATCCAACTTTGGGGTGAATGTGGTCTCGGGATCCTAGTGTTAGTTAGTAAAATCGTTTAACCCGAGTAGAAGAGAGTTCGAGTCGAGTAAAGGTCGAGGAGTAAAAGATCCTAGTACCACCCGATGGCGGCGTGGGCCGTAAGGCACACAGCCAAGTTAGTAAAAGTTTTGCAATGTCTAGACTCGACTTGCCAAGGAGTGTGGAAGGGGATTCCTACAGCGATCGGCTCGATACCAACTTGTGGCGCCCGATTCAATCGTACACTAATCATGCACGCAAATGTATACGATCAAGATCGAGACTCACGGAAGATATCACAACACAACTCTACAAATAAAATAAGTCATACAAGCATCATAATACAAGCCGGGGCCTCGAGGGCTCGAATACAAGTGCTCGATCATAGGCGAGTCAGCGGAAGCAACAATATCTGAGTACGTACATAAGTTAAACAAGTTTGCCTTAAGAAGGCTAGCACAAAGCTGGGATCTGATCGAAGAGGAACAAGCCTCCCGCACAGGATCCTCCTAGCTACTCCTGGTCGTCGTCGGTGGGCTGCACGTAGTAGTAGGCACCTCCGAGTAGTAGTCGTCATCGACGGTGGCGTCGCCTCTGGGCTCCATCGTCTGTTGCAGCAATCGAGTAGAGGTAGGGAAAAAGGGGAACAAGGCAACCGTGAGTACTCATCCAAAGTACTGCAAGCAAGGAACTACACTACATATGCATGGATATATGTGTAAAGGCCATATCGATGGACTGAACTGCAGAATGCCGAATAAGAGGGGATAACTAGTCTTAACGAAGACTATGCTTCGACACCGTCTTGCAACAGTAGGAGGGACAATCTGCAGTCCTCCGAGTAACATCACATAGCAATAATCCTACCCGGCGATCCCTGCTCATATCCACGAGCGAGAGCGACCACCGGTTATATCGGCACTTGGAAGGGTGTGTTTTATCAAGTATCCGGTTCTAGTTGTCATAAGCTCAAGGTACAACTCCAAGTCGTCCTATTACCAAGATCACGGCTATCCGAATAGATTAACTTCCCTGCGGGTGCACCATCTTACCCAAAGACGCTTGATTCCATTTGGCGGACACACTTTCTGGGTCATGCCCGCCGCGGAAGATCAACACGTCGCAGCCCCACCTAGGCACAACAGAGAGGCCAACACGCCGGTCTAAACCTAAGCGCCGCGAGTGCAGGCCCATCGCCTGAAACACACACTGCGTTGCGTCTGTGGCGGAAGCAGACCTAGCCTAGCGAGCGTTCAGTCAATCTGGCGCGCGCCGCTCGTCGTGACGTCTGAAGTGCTTGGTGATACCACGGCGGGGATACCCATAACTACTCCCGCGTAGATGGTTAGTGCGTATAAGCTCGTAGCCAACTCAGATCAAATACCAAGACCTCGTTAAGCGTGTTAAGTATCCGCTGAACGCCCGAACAGGCCAGGCCCACCTCTCTCCTAGGCGGTCTCAACCTGCCTGCCGCTCCACCACAAAGATCCTTCCAGAGGGCCGTCGGGACAAAGGTCCTTTCAGCCCCAATCCATGAATCACTCGGGTGCTCCACCACCGACCCGACTTTAGCCTCCACATGTAACATGTATAAAGTATATAGTATATACCCGTGATCACCTCCCGAGTGATCACGGCCCGATAATATAGCACGCGCAGACGGACAAGAATGTAGGGCCACAGATGAAAGTACTAGCATCCTATACTAAGCATATAGGATTGCGGGTAACAAACAATAAGTAACAAGGACAGGCTATGCAGCGGTATAGGAGTATCAAAAACAGTAACATGCTACACTACTCTAATGCAAGCAGTATAGAGAAGAGTAGGCGATATCCGTGATCAAGGGGGGCTTGCCTGGTTGCTCTGGCAAGAGAGAGGGTCGTCAACACCGTAGTCGAACCGCCAAGGCAGCGCGTCGGTCTCGTAGTCTACCGGAGAGAAGAGGGGAAGAAACAATGAATACCAAGTAAACAGATGCATATCGATGCATGACATGCCAAGAAGCGATGCTAGGCGTGCCCTAACGGGGTATGAGGGGTCTTGGGGAAACATCCGGAAAGTATTCCGGTGTTTAGGGTTTTAGAGGAGGAGGCGGAGGAAAAGTTGCAGGTTCGATAGGTTAGGGGTGTGTGGCGGACGAGCGGACTGCGTATCCGGATTAAATCTCGTCGTTCGAGCAACTTTCATGTTGAAAATATTTTAATCCGAAGTTACGGATTAAAAGATATGATTTTAAAAGATTTTAATAATTTCGGAATTTAATTAATTAATTAATTAATTGAAAAATGTATTTATGATGTCGACATGATGCCATGCTTGGCGTCGGCGATCAACGAGGTTGACTAAGTCAACCTGGCAGTGTGGGTCCCGTTCGTCATACACTGTTAACTGATTAACCTAATTAAGTTTAATTAACAGTAGTTAATTAGGTTAATTAGTGATTAGGTTTAATTAATCAGGATTAATTAAATTAATTAATTACTTAATTAATTAATTAATTAATTAGTTTTATTCATTTTATTTATTTTTATTTAATTTTCATTCTTCCCTTTTTTTTAAATCGTTCTTGGGGCGGGCCCCGTTTGTCATAGGCCCATAGGGGCCTATCGGTTTCAAGCGTCTGTGTGTGGCGCCACCCGAATAAGCGCCCGCCGAATAACAGGGGGATCGGCGGCGTCGCCGACCATCGCTATGGCGGCCGCAGCCACGAGGAAGGAAAGGGGGCGGCCATGGCGCGGCAGAGCCGGAGCGAGGGTTTGTGGGAGGGGGCGCTGGCCGGCGAGGCCGCAGCTGAGCGGGGGGGAAGGCGGCCACGATGGAGGCCGGGGCGGTGAGCACGGGCGGGAGGATCTGGACACACCAGGGCGTCAGCGTCGGGCGTCGCCGAAGTCTGACAGGGAGGTCAGGGTTTAGTGGCCGAGGCGAGGCGCCACGTCGGCAGAGAGAGAGGGGGAGAAGAGGAGGCGGGGACGGCGTGGCGCAGGCACGGCACGGCCATGATGACCATGAGGCGGCGGCGAGCCGGCGACAGGGCTCGAGGCTCTGGTGGCCTTGTCGGGGGGGCGAGGGGAGCGGCACGGGAGAGGGCCAAGCTCACGAGGGGCCGTGGGGTCTAGGAGGCGGCGCGGTGGAGCTTAGTGGCGACCAGCGAGGAGGGAGTCGGGGAGGCGGCCGACCGGCGTCGGGAAGATCCGGTGAGGCGGGGGGGGGGGGAGGGACGACCAGGGCGTGCCCGCACGTGGGGCGACAGTGTGGAGGGGGGTCGGACGGCGGCGAGGGGCGCAGGGGCGGAGGCGACCGGTGTCGGGGCGGCGGGGGTCATCGGCGGCGAGGGGGGCGAGGGGTGGATCGGCCCGATCTAGATCAGGCGGGGGAGGGGGGAAAGGGGATCGGGGGAGGGGGCGAGTGGGGGAGCTAGGGTTCCCACCGCTCGGGAGGGGGGTTAAGTGGGGCGGTTGGGCCGGGCCGTGGGAGGGGGCTGGGCCAGGTGGGGGGGTTCGGGGAGCTGGTTGGGCCAGGTGGGGAAGGGCTGGCCCAGATGGGCCAGTGGGGTTTCCTTCCCCCACTTCTCTTTTGTTTAATCTTTTCCTTTTTATTACTTTCTTCTTTTCTGTTTTAGTTTATTTAAAATGCCAAAACACTTTACAAAATTTTGTGCACCCCACCATAATTAGGTTTGTTATTTTTGACAACCCCCAAACATTTTAGTTTTAGTTTTTGAAAACTTTTATCGTTTGCTTTTGTTTTGAATTTGTTTTAGACCGGGTTCGAATCAACGTGAGTTTAGTCACAGTAACCGGGGTGATTACTGTAGCTTAATTATCCGGGTGTTACAACACCCACTAGTTTTCTTTTGTTGAGCATTCATTTATAGCTCTAGTGCATCCGTTGCATGGCAATCCCTACTCCTCATGTTGACATCAATTGATGGGCATCTCCATAGCTCGTTGATTATCCTCGTCAATGTGAGACTTTCTCTTTTTTTTGTCTTCTCCACACAATCCCCATCATCATATTCTATTCCACCCATAGTGCTATATCCATGGCTCACGCTCATGTATTGTGTGAGGGTTGAAAAAGTTTGAGATTATTTAAGTATGAAACAATTGCTTGGCTTGTCATCGGGGGTATAGAAGTTGGGAACATCTTTGTGTGACGAAAATGAAGCATAGCCTAACTATATGATTTTGTAGGGATGAACTTTCTTTTGCCATGTTATTTTGAGAAGACATGATTACTTTGATTAGTATGCTTGAAGTATTACTATTTATTTTATCAATATGAACTTTTATTTTGTATTCATTTGGATCTGAACATTCATGCCACAATAAAGAAAATTACATTATGAATTATGCTAGGTAGCATTCCACATCAAAAATTCTCTTTTTATCATTTACCTACTCGAGGACGAGCAGGAATTAAGCTTGGGGATGCTTGGTACGTCTCCAACGTATCTATAATTTTTGATTGTTCCATGCTATTATATTACCCCTTTTGGATGTTTATGGGCTTTATTTTACACATTTACATCATTTTTGGGACTAACCTACTAACCGGAGGCCCAGCCCATATTGCTGGTTTTTTTTCCTATTTCAGTATTTCGAAGAAAACGAATATCAAACGGAGTCTAAACGGAATGAAACCTTCGGGAGCGTGATTTTTGGAACGAACGTGATCTGGAGAGCTTGGAGTGCAAGTCAAGAAGCTTCCGAGGACCCCACAAGATAGGAGGGCCCCCCTGTAGGGCGCGCCCCCTGTCTTGTGGGCCCCTTGCGGGCGGCCACCGACGTACTTCTTCGTCCTATATATACCTACGTACCCCGAAAACATCCAGGGGCACCACAAAACACAATTTCCACCGCCGTAACCTTCTGTATCCGCGAGATCCCATCTTGGAGCCTTCGTCGACACTCCGCCGTTGGGGGAATCGACCACGGAGGGCCTCTACATCAACATCCTTGCCCCTCCGATGAGTTGTGAGTAGTTTACCATAGACCTACGGGTCCATAGTTATTAGCTAGATGGCTTCTTCTCTCTTTTTGGATCTCAATACAATTTCCTCCTCCTCTCTTGTGGAGATCTATTCGATGTAAACTCTTTTTGCGGTGTGTTTGTCGAGATCCGATGAATTATGGGTTTATGATCAAGTTTATCTATGAATAATATTTGAATCTTCTCTGAATTCTTTTATGTATGATTGAGTTATCTTTGCAAGTCTCTTCGAATTATCAGTTTGGTTTGGCCTACTAGATTGATCTTTCTCGCCATGGGAGAAGTGCTTAGCTTTGGGTTCAATCTTGCGATGTCCTTACCCAGTGACAGAAAGGGTTGCAAGGCACGTATTGTATTGTTGCCATCGAGGATAACAAGATGGGGTTTATATCATATTGCATGAGTTTATCCCTCTACATCATGTCATCTTGCTTAATGTGTTGCTCTGTTCTTATGAACTTAATACTCTAGATGCAGGCAGGAGTCGGTCAATGTGTGGAGTAATAGTAGTAAATGCAGGCAGGAGTCGGTCTACTTGTTATGGACGTGATGCCTATATACATGATCATGCCTAGATAATCTCATAACTATGCGCTTTTCTATCAATTGCTCGACAGTAATTTGTTCACCCACCGTAATACTTATGCTATCTTGAGAGAAGCCACTAGTGAAACCTATGCCCCCCGGGTCTATCTCTTATCATATTTGCTTCCAATCTACTTTTATTTGCATCTTTACTTTTTGCATTTGTATTATAAAATACCAAAAATATATTTATCTTATCATACTATCTTTATTAGATCTCACTTTCGCAAGTGGCCGTGAAGGGATTGACAACCCCTTTATTGCGTTGGTTGCGAGTTCTCGCTTGTTTGTTTAGGTGCGTGGGACTTTTTGAGGAGCCTCCTACTTTGGATTGATACCTTGGTTCTCAAAACTGAGGGAAATACTTACGCTACACTTGCTGCATCACCCTCTCCTCTTCGAGGAAAACCAACGCAAGCTCAAGACGTAGCAGGGCACCGCACACGGCTTAGAGAAGACTTGGTGTGTCTTTGGGGTGCCCCCCTCCCACGTATATAAAGAGGGGAGGAGAGGAGGCCGGCCATAGGGGGCACACGCCATAGGGGAGTCCAACTAGGATTCCCAATCCTAGTTGGACCCCCCTTCCTTTCCAAGAGAGGGAGAGAGAGGGAAGGGGGAAGAGGGGAGAAGGAAAGAGGGGGCGCCGCCCCTCTCCCTAGTCCAATTCGGACTGGCCAGGGGGGGCTCCCTTGTGGCCCTCATCTCCTTTCCACTAAGGCCCATGAACTTCCCGGGGGGGGGGGGGTCCGGTAACCCCCGGTACTCCGAAACTCATCTGAAACAACCCGAACCATTCCGGTGTCCGAATGTAACCTTCCAATATATGAATCTTTACCTCTCGACCATTTCGAGACTCCTCGTCATGTCCATGATCTCATCCGGGACTCTGAACAAACTTCGGTCATCAAATCACATAACTCGTAATACAAATCGACATCGAACGTTAAGCGTGCGGACCCTACGGGTTCAAGAACTATGTAGACATGACCGATTCACATCTCCAGTCCTAACCCATAGCGGAACCTGGATGCTCATATTGGCTCCTGATAACCCACAAGTGTAGGGGATCGCAACAGCTTTCGAGGGTAGAGTATTCAACCCAAATTTATTGATTCGACACAAGGGGAGCCAAAGAATATTCTCAAGTATTAGCAACTAAGTTGTCAATTCAGCCACACCTGGATAACTTAATATCTGCAGCAAAGTATTTAGTAGCAAAGTAGTATGATAGTGGTGGAAACGGTAACAAAGTAAAAGAAGCAAAAGTAATATTTTTGGTATTTTGTAGTGATTGTAACAATAGCAACGGGAAAGTAAATAAGCCTAAACCAGTATATGGAAAACTCGTAGGCATTGGATCGGTGATGTATAATTGTGCCGGATGGGGTTCATCATGTAATAGTCATAACATAGGGTGACACAAAACTAGCTCCAATTCATCAATGTAATGAAGGCATGTATTCCGAATATAGTCATACATGCTTATGGAAAAGAACTTGCATGACATCTTTTGTCCTACCCTCCCGTGGCAGCGGGGTCCTTATGAAAACTAAGGGATATTAAGGCCTCCTTTTAATAGAGAACCGGAACAAAGCATTAACACTTAGTGAATACATGAACTCCTCAAACTATGGTTATCACCGAGAAGTATCCCGATTATTGTCACTTTGGGGTTGTCGGATCATAACACATAATAGGTGACTATAGACTTGCAAGATAGGATCAAGAACACACATATATTCATGAAAACATAATAGGTACATATCTGAAATCATGGCACTCGGGCCCTAGTGACAAGCATTAAGCATAGCAAAGTCATATCAACATCAATCTCAGAACATAGTGGATACTAGGGATCAAACCCTAACAAAACTAACTCGATTACATGATAGATCTCATCCAACCCATCACCGTCCAGCAAGCCTACGATGGAATTACTCACGCACGGCGGTGAGCATCATGAAATTGGTGATGGAGGATGGTTGATGATGACGACGGCGACGAATCCCCCTCTCCGGAGCCCCGAACGGACTCCAGATCAGCCCTCACGAGAGGTTTTAGGGCTTGGCGGTGGCTCCGTATCGTAAAACGCGATGATTTCTTCTCCTGATTTTTTTCTCTCCGAAAGCCAATATATAGAGTTGGAGTTGGCGTCGGAAGGTCTCCAGGGGGCCCGCGAGGTAGGGGGCGCGCCCAGGAGGGGGGGAGCGCCCCCACCCTCGTGGACAAGGTGTTTATTTGAAGGTTTATTTGAAGGTTCTCCATAGTTGATACATGAGCTATTCGAGCATACAAAATAGAATGTTTATTTGAAGGTTTAGAGTTTGGCACATACAAATTTACTTGGAATGGCAGGTAGATACCGCATATAGGAAGGTATAGTGGACTCATAAGAAATAACTTTGGGGTTTAAGGGATTGGATGCACAAGCAGTATTCCCGCTTAGTACAAGTGAAGGCTAGCAAAAGACTGGGAAGCGACCAACTAGAGAGCGACAACAGTCATGAACATGCACTAAAATTAATAAACATTGAGTACAAGCATGAGTAGGATATAATTCACCATGAACATAAATATCATGAAGGCTATGTTGATTTGTTTCAACTACATGTGTGAACATGTGCCAAGTCAAGTCACTTAAATCATTCAAAGGAGGATACCACCCCATCATACCACATCACAACCATTTTAATAGCATGTTGGCACGCAAGGTAAACCATTATAACTCATAGCTAATCAAGCATGGCATAAGCAACTATGATCTCTAATTGTCATTGCAAACATGTTTATTTCTAATAAGCTGAATCAAGAATGATGAACTCATCATATTTACAAAAACAAGAGAGGTCGAGTTCATACCAGCTTTTCCCATCTCAGACAGTCCATCATATATCATCATAATTGCCTTTCACTTGCACGACCGAACGATGTGAATAATAATAAGAGTGCACGTGCATTGGACTAAGCTGGAATCTGCGAGCATTCAATAAACAGGAGAAGACAAGGCAATATGGGATCTTGGTTAAATCAACAATAAAGCATATAAGAGCCACTTCAACAATTTAATCATAGTCTTCTCCTATCGACCCCCAAAGAAAAGAAAAGAAATAAAAACTATTTACACGGGAAAGCTCCCAACAAGAAAAAGAAGAACAGGAAATATTTTTGGTTTTCTTGTTACTTATTACTACTACAGCAAGAAAGATAAACTAATCTAAAAGCTACACTATTTTTTTGTTTTCTTAAAGTTTATCAAACACACAAGAAGAAAGAAGGAAAAAGAAAATAAACTAGCATGGATATTACAGTGAAAGAGTATGAGCACCGACATTTAGCAATGAGTGTGTGTGAACATAAATGTAATGTTGGTGAGAAATACGTACTCCCCCAAGCTTAGGCTTTTGGCCTAAGTTGGTTCATTGCCAGGGATAGCCTGGCGGATACCCGTAGGTGTAGCTGGGGTCGTACTGCAATCAAGAGGACTCTGACTGCCACTGGTTGGCAGCCACCTCCGGATCCCTAGAATAAACATACTGGCGTGGAGGCTCGTATTGTGGTTCCGACTCCGGGGCTGGTGCAGGATTCCGATAGGCTTGAATGGCCACCCACGGAACGAGGTGAGGACCTGTAGACAAGTTAAACAAAGAAGGAGCAGGCAAAGTAATAGTCTCAGGATGATGTTTATCAAAGTACAATTTATATTTGAGCTCCCCATCACGACTCTTAACAATAAAATCATGTGCTAGCATACTCTTATAGTCTAGATAAGCACTAGGCAGCAATTTTTCTTCCTTCTCAAAATGCCTAATAGGTATGTCAAAATATTCAGCTAGGCGTGAAGCATAAATGCCTCCAAAGATGGGGCCTTTAGTACGGTTCAGACTTTACCATCTAGCAACAATTCCACCCATACTAACAGAGTTATTGCGGTGTGAACCATGGAACAAAATGATAATATCAGGAACACTAAGGTTTCCACAGTTTCCGCGACCAATCAAGCAACGACTAGCAAATAAGGCAATGTAGCGTAAAACAGGAAAATGTATGCTAGTGATTCTTGCATCAGAAACCTTCCTCGTTTCTCCCACAGTGATAGTATTAATAAATGCTTCCACTTCATTACGGTGTGGTTCATCTAAGGTACCCTCAAAGGGTATTTTGCAAACCTCGCAAAATTCAGCTAATGGCATCTTCTTAACAACGTCATATAAATGAAACTCTACTGAAGGAGGTGATTCCTTAGGAAAATAGTAGAAGTTTTGCACGAAAGTATTAGTGAGTAAGAGATACTGATGACGTTGGTCGCGGAGGAAGTCGGTGAGGCCAGCATTCTCAATCAATGAATAGAAATCCTCATAAATCCCGGCTCTTCTCAAGAAGTCATCGGAAGGCCATTCACACGGCCGGACCTCCGTGGTGCGAGGCAAATTATATTTGGGCTTCTGCGCTTCTTCCTTTTGTTTTTCCTTCGAGCTTCGTCTCGACGAGCCCCTCAAAAGTCTCTTCATTATTTTCTAAAATAATATGAAATTTTTAGTAACTTCAAACAAAAGTGAACCAACTTCAATAAAATTGATAGCAACTACTCCTACAAGTGCCTAGAGCCTATATCAAGCATTAGAACTACTTGGAACCATATAAATTTGACATGCAAGCTCAAGAACATGGTCACCTATGCAGCACAAATTTGCAATGAATAAAGCACTAGAACAAAAACTAATTGGACCAATGGAGGAGTCACATACCAAGGAACAATCTCCCCAAGCAGTTTTGTGAGAGGTGCTTTGAGCAAGGAGATCGAAAATCGCAGCAACGAGGGCTGGAACTCGTTTTTGAGCCAGATATTCGGGTTTGTGGGAGGAAGAAGAAGAGGATGGGTGCAGGAATAAGTGGAGGAGAGCCACCATGGGCCCACGAGGCAGGGGGTGCGCCCAGGGGGTAGGGCGCGCCCTCCACCCTCGTGGCCAGGTGGCAGCTCCCCCCGTGGTAATTTTTGCACCATAAATCCTCATATATTCCCGAAAAAATCATATTAAATTGGCATGGCATTCTGAGGACTTTTATTTTTGGGATATTTTTATATTGCATGGATAAATCAGGAAACAGACAGAAAAATACTATTTTTACTTGTTTCAACTAAATAATAGAAAGTATAAAGAGGGTACAGAAGGTTGTGCCTTCTAGTTTCATCCGTCTCATGCTCATCAAAAGGAATCCACTAACAAGGTTGATCAGGTCTTGTTAACAAACTCATTCCGATTAACATGGAATCGGAGAAATTTCGAATAACACTATGTTACCTCAACGGGGATATGCACATCCCCTATAATAATAATATCATATTTCTTCTTGACGGTAGGAAGAGGAAATTCAAAACCTCCAAATATAATCGATGGAATTTTTCCAATAGAGTTGATGCTATAAACTTGAGGTTGTTTCCTCGAAAAGTGTACCGTATGCTCATTGCCATTAATATGAAAAGTGACATTGCCTTTGTTGCAACCAATAACAGCCCCTGCAGTATTCAAAAAAGGTCTTCCAAGAATAATAGACATACTATCGTCCTCGGGAATATCAAGAATAACAAAGTCCGTTAAAATAGTAACGTTTGCAATCACAACAGGCACATCCTCACAAATACCGACAGGTATAACAGTTGATTTATCAGCCATTTGCAAAGATATTTCAGTAGGTGTCAACTTATTCAAATCAAGTCTACGGTATAAATAGAGAGGCATAACACTAACACCGGCTCCAAGATCACATAAATCAGTTTTAACATAATTTCTTTTAATGGAGCATGGTATAGTGGGTACTCCTGGATCTCCAAGTTTCTTTTGTATTACACCCTTAAAAGTATAATTAGCAAGCATGGTGGAAATTTCAGCTTCCGGTATCTTTCTCTTATTGGTAATGATATCCTTCATATACTTAGCATAAGGATTTGTTTTGAGCACATCAGTTAATCGCATACGCAAAAAGATAGGTCTAATCATTTCAGCAAAGCACTCAAAATCCTCATCATCCTTTTTCTTGGATGGTTTGGGAGGAAAAGGCATGGGTTTCTGAACCCATGGTTCTCTTTCTTTACCATGTTACCTAGCAACAAAGTCTCTCTTATCATAACATTGATTCTTTGATTGTGGGTTATCAAGATCAACAGCAGGTTCAACTTCTACATCATTATCATTACTAGGTTGAGCATCATCATGAACATCATCATTATTATTTTCGCTAGGTTCATGTTCATTACCAGATTGTGTTTTAGCATCAGACATAGATATATCATTTGGATTCTCAGGTGGTTCAGCAATAGGTTCACTAGAAGTTTGCAAAGTCCTATCATTTTTCTTTTTCTTCCTTTTAGAAGAACTAGGCACATCAGTACTATTTCTCTGAGAATCTTGCTCAATTCTCTTAGGGTGGCCTTCAGGATACAAAGGTTCCTGAGTCATTTTACCAGTTCTAGTAGCCACTCTAACAGCATAATCATTTTTCTTACTATTCATTTTAGCGAGCAATTCTTTTTGAGCCTTAAGTACTTGTTCTACTTGAGTGGTAACCATAGAAGCATGTTTGCTAATGAGTTTAAGTTCACATCTAACATTAGCCATATAATCACCCAAGTGTTTAATCATATCGTAATCGTATTTCAACTGTCTACCAAAATAAGCATTAAAATTTTCTTGTTTGACAATAAAATTATCAAACTCATCAAGCATTGTCTAGCAGACTTATAGTGAGGAATATCACCTTCATCAAATCTATAGAGAGAAATTACCTTTACTACCGTGTCGGTTATCGGGATCGGGAGGTTCTTCAATAGGTAATGGATCAAGATCATATGTTTCTTCAACAGTGGTAAATTAAGACCATGTATTTCTTCAATAGGAGGTAAATTCTTAACATCTTCAGCTTTAATACCTTTTTCTTTCATAGATTTCTTTGCCTCTTGCATATCTTCAGGACTGAGAAATAGAACACCTCTCTTCTTCGGAGTTGGTTTAGGAATAGGCTTAGTAATTGGCTCTGGAGCTGGCTGAGCTGGCTCAGGAGCTGGCTCGGGAAGTGCCCAATTATTTTCATTTGTCAACATATTATTCAATAGAATTTCAGCTTCATCCGGTGTTCTTTCCCGAAAGAGAACCAGCACAACTATCCGTAATCTCTGGAAGCATCGGTTAGTCCATTATAAAAGATATCAAGTATTTCATTTTTCTTAAGAGGATGATCAGGCAAAGCATTAAGTAACTTGAGAAGCCTCACCCAAGCTTGTGGGAGACTCTCTTCTTCAATTTGCACAAAGTTGTATATTTCCTTTAAAGCAACTTGTTTCTTATGATCAGGGAAATATTTAGCAGAGAAGTAATAAATCATATCCTGGGGACTACGCACACAACCAGGATCTAGAGAATTAAACCATATCTTAGCATCACCCTTCAATGAGAACGGAAATATTTTAAGGATATAAAAGTAGCAAGATCTCTCATTATTAGTGAATAGGGTGGCTATATCATTTAATTTAGTAAGATGTGCCACAACAGTTTCAGATTCATAACCATGAAAAGGATCATATTCAACCAAAGTAATTATATCAGGATCAACAGAGAATTCATAATCCTTATCGGGAACACAAATAGGTGAAGTAGCAAAAGCAGGGTCGGGTTTCATTCTATCCCTAAGAGATTCTTTACTCCATTTAACTAATAGCCTCTTAAGTTCGTTTTTATCTTTGCAGGTAAAAATAGCTGCAGAAGATTCCACATCAAAAACATAACCCTCAGGAATAGCAGGCATATCTTCATCATCACTTTCATCAATATTATCATTTTCAATAGTTTCTTTCTCTCTAGCTCTAGAAATTTGTTCATCAACAAATTCACCAAGGGGCACAGTAGTATAAAGCATAGAAGTAGTTTCATCATAAGTATCATGCATAGTAGAAGTGGCATCATCAATAACATGCGACATATCAGAACGAATAGCAGAAGCAGGTTTAGGTGTCGCAAGCTTACTCATAACAGAAGGTGAATCAAGTGCGAGCTAGATGGCGTTTCCTTACCTCCCTCGTAGTTGAGGGATAAATTTTTGTCTTAGCGTCTTTCAAGTTCTTCATAGTGTCCAGCAGATATAAATCCCAAGTAACTCAAAGAATAGAGCTATGCTCCCTGGCAACGGCGCCAGAAATTGTTCTTGATAACCCACAAGTGTAGGGGATCGCAACAGCTTTCGAGGGTATAGTATTCAACCCAAATTTATTGATTCGACACAAGGGGAGCCAAAGAATATTCTCAAGTATTAGCAACTGAGTTGTCAATTCAGCCACACCTGGATAACTTAATATCTGCAGAAAAGTATTTAGTAGCAAAGTAGTATGATAGTGGTGGAAACGGTAACAAAAGTAATGGAAGCAAAAGTAATATTTTTGGTATTTTGTAGTGACTGTAACAATAGCAACGGGAAAATAAATAAGCCTAAACCACTATATGGAAAACTCGTAGGCATTGGATCGGTGATGGATAATTGTGTCGGATGAGGTTCATCATGTAACAGTCATAACATAGGGTGACACAGAACTAGCTCCAATTCATCAATGTAATGTAGGCATGTGTTTCGAATATAGTCATATGTGCTTATGGAAAAGAACTTGCATGACATCTTTTGTCCTACCATCCCGTGGCAGCGGGGTCCTAATGGAAACTAAGGGATATTAAGGCCTCCTTTTAATAGAGAACCGGAACAAAGCATTAGCACTTAGTGAATACATGAACTCCTCAAACTATGGTCATCACCGAGAAGTATCCCGGTTATTGTCACTTCGGGGTTGTCGGATCATAACACATAATAGGTGACTATAGACTTGCAAGATAGGATCAAGAACACACATATATTCATGAAAACACAATAGGTTCAGATCTGAAATCATGGCACTCGGGCTGTGACGCCCGGATAATTAAGCTACAGTATTCCCCCGCTAATGGTGCCATGTCATCACATTACTGTTGCTATCCTCACTTGATCCAAATCATGATTCAAATCCAAATTATAGTGCAAAATTCAAATTTCTCAAACATGCAAATTTAAATGTTCAAAGTGTGGCAAATAATCCCTGAATATTTTTCATGTTGGATCCAACCTCTTTGATTTTCCAAAATGCCCCTGGAATAAATTTTTGGGTAGAAACAATTAAATCGACCGACTTAAATAAATATCTAACCTTTTCAAATTAAATTAAAACTTCGTGTGCTGCCTTATAATATTGTCTAGTATTTATTTGATATGTGGACTTTTAAACAAAGTTCATTTGTTAGCTAAAATAAATAGTTAACAATAAAAAAACAACAAAACTGAAAAGAAGAAATTAAGATGTGAAAAGAGAAAGAGAGAGAGAGCTCCCTCCCAATTGGGCCTCGGCCCTGCAGGCCGCCAGGCCGGCCCAACCGCACACTCTACTAACCCCCTGGTTGCCCGAAACCCTAGCCCACTCGCCCCGCGATCTCCCCACTCTCCCCAGGCAGCTCTCTCCCTCCCCCCGATCTGGATCGTGATCGGGGGCGCGAACATGGCGACCGCTTCACCCTGACGCTCGCTGTTGCCGACCGGCGACCCCATCGCATCGCTGCTCGCCTCCCGGACTCCTCCTCGCCCTCCTCTCCTTCGCGCGACGCCACGGCCTCGCCTCATCGTCGAACCGACGCCGTCGGCCGTCGTCACCGCTACCCTGTCACCGTCCCTGTCGTCGACCACCGCCACCCCGAGCTCCGGTGCCTCCCCAAGCTCACTCTAGCACATCTACAGGGCCTCGTGAGCCCTCTTCCCCTTCCCCTCTCTCTCCCATTATCGGATCCGGCCGCGCCTCCGCACGCGCACCCGCGCCCCCGACCACGTCGCCGCATCGTTCCGTCACCCCCACGCTGCTCCGCTCGTGCCCGAGGCTCCATGGCTGCACCTGGCCATTGGCCCCGCGCGTCCCCGCCACTACATCTTGCCGCTCCTCCCCTGGTCGCCGGAGCCCTAGCCGCTGCTCCGGCCGACCTTGCCATGCCCTTGCTTCGGCCAGTGGCCGCGTGCGCGCGGCCCAGCCGTGGCTGGCCGGCCATAGCCGCCGCCCCACCTCTCCTTCGATGCCGCCCGCCGGCGCCACGCCACCGCCGGCGTCTGTCGATGTCAAAACCGGCGGATCTCGGGTAGGGGGTCCCGATCTGTGCGTCTTAGGCTGATGGTAACAGGAAGCAAGGGACACAGATGTTTACCCAGGTTCGGGCCCTCTCGATGGAGGTAAAACTCTACTTCCTACTTGATTAATATTGAAGATATGGGTAGTACAATAGTAGATCTACCACGAGATCGTAGAGGCTAAACCCTAGAAGCTAGCCTATGATGGTATGATTGTAATTGTGATGGGCCTTCAAAGGATCAACCTCTCTGATTTATATAGACACCGGAGAGGGCTAGGGTTTACATGGAGTCGGTTACAAGGAAGGAAATATAATATCCGGATCGCCAAGCTTGCCTTTCGCGCCAAGGAAAGTCCCATCCAGACAAGGGTCGAAGTCTTGAGTCTTGTATCTTCACGCTTCAATAGTCCGGACGATGTATACAGTCCGGCTGTCCGGATACCCCCTAATCTAGGACTCCCTTAGTAGCCCCTGAACCAGGCTTCAATGACGATGAGTCCGATGCGCAGTCTTGTCTTCGGCATTGCAGGGCGGGTTCCTCCTCCAAATACTCCAAGGTAATTATCGAACACTTGAACCGTGTCCGGGTCCACAAAATGATCTTCACATGCCACCGTAGAGAGAATGGTATTTCACAAATGCAATCTGCTGACAACTTTTTAGGCAACGCGACGTGTCATTACGGTCGGTTCATTATTCGAACCGTTTTCCCACAACCAGCCACAACGCATATTGCGAGGCAGTTTCCTTGACACGTCTTGTCAAAGCAGAGATCGTGCCCCCTTATCACGGGATTCTCATCAATACGAGTACGGGTAATCCCACCACATCATCAATCGTGGCGCTTGGGAAGCAAGCGATTCCCAACGGGCAAGTGGGGAGGCGCACCGCTTTCGTCGCCTCTATAAAGGGATAAGATTTCTCCATTTTTACCCACGCCTTCTTCCTCCTTTGCCCATTCTTGCCTCCTCGAGCTCCAGCACCCAAGCCCAAGTCTTCTCCGCACAGCTAAAAAAAACATGTCCGGAGCAGGAGGCAAGTGGGTGGCTTCCACCGTCAAGGAGAAGCATATCGCAAATCTTGAGGCGGCCGCATGGCTTGGCATGAGACATAGCGCACCCGGCTACGGACGCTGGGCAGGTCATTCCGACCCCGGACCCCACGAGAGGGTCGTGTTCGTCGCCCACTTCGTCTGTGGACTGGGGTTTCCACTTCACCCCTTCGTCCGCGGGCTCATGTTCTACTACGGGCTAGATTTCCACAATCTAGCCCCGAATTTCGTCCTCAACATCTCAGCGTTCATCGTCGTATGTGAGGCTTTCCTCCGCATCCGGCCTCACTTCGGCCTGTGGCTGCAAATCACCTGCGTGAAGCCGAAGATTGTACGCGGCCAGCAAGCAGAGTGCGGAGGGGCCATGGTGGGCAAAATGCCTAGCGTCACCTGGCTGGACGGCTCCTTTGCGGAGACCGTAAAAGGGTGGCAATCGGGGTGGTTCTACATCACCGAGCCGCTGGCGCCAATCGGGCGGCGGCCGCGAAGTTCGATCCGGAGCCCCCATGCGGCTCACCTCCTGGGAAAGGAAGGGCCTGACTTGGGGCGAACCTACAGAGCTGACCGGACTCCAAATCTGCATCAAGAGCATGAAGGATAAGAACATTAAGCTCGTCAACGTGATCCAGGTCATGCTCGTTCGCCAGATTCTGCCGTGCCAAAGGCGGGCATTCAATCTGTGGGAGTTCATCCCGGCCGAACACCAGACGCTTCAGAGGCTCTATGGCATGATGCACAAAGACGCGTGGAAGGAGTTGTTTAAGGCCTCCAAAGTACCTCCCCTCACATCCGTGGACCGCGGACTTCATGCAGCGCGGCCCCCGCGTCCGGTGAGTTTTAGGACTACCACCGGATTCGGTTTTTCCCAATACACTCATGGGGGAGTCTTAAGTATTTGTGTATATTTGATCAGGACTATGTGGAGATAGCGGAGCAGATTGACTGTCCGACTCCGCTGCCAGAAGATCCAGCTGATGCTCTCTTGGCAGAGATGCTGATCCCGGCGCCCTACAAGGCACCGGAGAAGAAGGCCGAAAAGAAGGCCCCGGGGACCAGAAAGGGTCTCCGGCGTAAGGTTGTTGTCGGTGTCAAAACTGGCGGATCTCGGGTAGGGGGTCCCGAACTGTGCGTCTAGGCGGATGGTAACAGGAGACAAGGGACACGATGTTTTACCTAGGTTCAGGCCCTCTTTATGGAGGTAAAACCCTACGTCCTGCTTGATTAATATTGATGATATGTGTGTTACAAGAGTGGATCTACCACGAGATCAAAGAGGCTAAACCCTAGAAGCTAGCCTATGGTATGATTGTTGTTCGTCCTACGGACTAAAACCCTCTGGTTTATATGGTTAGGGTTAGGGTTACACAGAGTCGGTTACAAAGGTAGGAGATCTACATATCCGTCTCGCCAAGCTTGCCTTCCACGCCAAGGAAAGTCCCATCCGGATACGGGACGAAGTCTTCAATCTTGTATCTTCATAGTCTTGGAGTCCGGCCGATGATGATAGTTCGGCTATCCGGACACCCCCTAGTCTGGAACTCCCTCAGTAGCCCCCGAACCGGGCTTCAGCGACGACGAGTCCGGCGCGTATATTGTCTTCGGTGTTGCAAGGCGGGTTCTCCTTCAAACTTCATGTTCCCGTCGAATAGTGTCCGGCTTCCTTATAAGTGTTGCGCTCCTTGGCTTCTACGCCCAATAATGGCCTTCTTCCACGTGTCATACGAATGCGAAAGGCTGGGGTATTTTTACATTTTACCCCCTAGCCGTGCGAACGAGCCGCCTACAAGAGAGGCGAGGATCTAGATCTAGCTCACACCATCCTCCATCCGCAAGTTCTCATCGAAGCGCCTCTGACAAAAATCCATTCCATCATGGATAGCCGACGCGGCTCCTCCTCTCGCGCTCCCATCCCTAAGCCAGGAGATTGGCGGAGATGCTCAGTTCCACACAGCGAGCTAGTGGCACTCCAAACCGAGGGATATCTTCCCCCAGCTTTCATGGTTCCGGTTCGAGCCGGACTAGCCACCTACAAGGGTGGAAAGCGGTGGAGGCGTCCCAACCCTTCAAAGGGGAGCGGGTATGCTTTGTCCCTTATCTAATAAGGAGACTCGGATTTCCCATACATCCGTTTCTCCGGGGGCTCCTAGAGTTCTACGGACTCCAGCTTCACCACCTCACGCCTGCCTCCGTTTTGCACATCGCGGGCTTCGTAGCTCTTTGCGAGCTGTTCTTGGGCTGTAACGCCCTCGATGCGGCTATATCTCCCACGTGTCGAAGCACAACTTAGAGGCATAACCGCATTGAAAGCAATGTCGCAAGTGAGGTAATCTTCACACAACCCATGTAATACATAAGGGAAAAAGAGATACATAGTTGGCTTACAATCGCCACTTCACACAATACATGAGTAAAACATTACATCATACAGACACAATCAAGGTCCGACTACGGAACCAAAATAAAAGAAGACTACCCCAAATGCTACACAGATCCCGATCGTCCCAACTGGCTCCACTCTTGATCAATGAAACGAAACAACACAATGAACAAGATCTTCATCGAGCTCCTCCTTGAGCTCGGGTGCGTCCACCTGCGGTTTCATCGGCACCGCAAACTGGTTTTGAAGTATCTCGTGAGTCACGGGACTCAGCAATCTCACACCCGCGAGATCAAGACTATTTAAGCTTAAAGGAAGGACAGAGTAGTGAGATGGAGCTGCAGCAAGCGACTAGCATATCTGGTGGCTACATTCGCAAACGAGAGCGAGAAGAGAAGGCAAAAGCACGGTCGAACAACTATGATCAAGAAGTGATCCTAGAACAACCTACGTCAAACATAACTCCAACACCGTGTTCACTTCCGGACTCCGCCGAAGAGACCATCACGGTTACACACGCGTTGATGTATTTTAATTAAGATCAACTTCGGTTTTCTACAACCGACATTAACAAATTCCCATCTGCCTCATAACCGCGGGCACGGCTTTCGAAAGATAATACCCTGCAGGGGTGTCCCAACTTAGCCCATGATAAGCTCTCACGGTCAACGAAGGATAATCCTTCTACCGGGAAGACCCGATCAGTCTCGGAATCCCGGACTACAAGACATTTCGACAGCAATAAAACAAGACCAGCAAAGCCGCCCGGATGTGCCGACAAATCCTGATAGGAGCTGCACATATCTCGGTCTCAGGGCACACCGGATGAACACTACATACGGCAACCGACGATACCCCAAGTTGCCTCGGGGCGGCACCGCAAGTAGCTCTAGTTTGGACCAGCACTCGGAGGAGAACTGGCCCGGGGGTTAAAATAAAGATGACCCTTGAGTCTGCAGAACCCAAGGGAAAAAGGCTTAGGTGGCAAATGGTAAAACCAATGTTGGGCCTTCTTTGGAGGAGTCTTATTCAAAGCGAACTGTCAAGGGGGTCCCATAAATCACCCAACCGTAAGGAACATAAAATCCGGGAACATAACACCGGTATGACGGAAACTAGGGCGGCAAGAGTGGAACAAAACACCAGGCATAAGGCCGAGCCTTCCACCCTTTACCAAGTATATAGACGCATTAATTAAATAAGATATATTGTGATATCCCAACAAATAAGCATGTTCCAACAAGGAACAACATCTCCATGTTCCAACAAGGAACAAACTTCATCTTCACCTGCAACTAACAACGCTATAAGAGGGGCTGAGCAAAGCGGTAACATAGCCAATCAACGGTTTGCTAGGAAAGGATGGTTAGAGGCTTGACATGGCAACATGGGAGGCATGATATAGCAAGTGGTAGGCATCGCAGCAAGGGCATAGCAAAAGAGCGAGCATCTAGCAAGCAAAGATAGAAGTGATTTCGAGGGTATGGTCATCTTGCCTGAAATCCCGCAAGGAAGAAGAACGAGTCCATGAAGAAGACAAACAGACGTAGTCGAACGAATCCTCACAACTCCAGAACGAAACCGAAGCTAACGAGAGAAGCAACCCGGAAAGAAACAAGCAACATGGTAAACAACCATCACATAAACATGCCATGATGCACAATCAAGTATGATGCATGTCCGATTTAATGAGCATGGCATGGCAAAGTGCAATAAGCAATACTACAAGTTAAGTGGAGCTCAATATGCAACGAATTGCATATTGGCGAAACTTCACAACATTTATTTAGTTCACTCTTGTTTAGGCTACCCAACAATATTAAATGTTATTAAACATGGCAAGAGGGTGAAGCATATGAAACTAACTATTTAGGCAAGATTAAATGAGGCCGCAAACAACAACAACAATTCCGGAAAAATCCTCATATGCATATTTCGAATTTGGTACTGTTTTGCCCTAAAACATATTTTAGAGTTGTTAAACATGCAAATAAAGTATACCATGTTAAACTAGGCATTTTTCTACCCCATTTACATATATAATTTATTTAAATCCGAGATACGGTTATTTAGATATGAAATAAATCATTTTAACATGGCATTTAGGCAAATTAATGCAAACAACAATTATAAACATTTAAATGTTGTTATCATGATGCGGATGACATGTGCAAGTTTTAAGCAATTTTTATGAAAAATGTTGACAAGAGCATTATGAAGCATTTGTCGTCGTGGCGGAAACGAAAAAGGGTGCCACGGCGGCGAATCCGAAAATGGTGCCACGGCAACATTTCGGTTCCGGTAGCTCATGGAGATATCGGTGCAAAAGAAAATGTGACGGAAGCGAGTTGAGCAAGATGGTGGGGTGTTCCCGGTTACCGGGTTCCCACGAGACGATGGCATGGCAACGAGGAGGAACAAGCGAGCGACAATTTCGGACACGGTGCAAACGGGCATCTCATTCAACACATGCATTAGGTCACGGGCGTCGTCTCGGCGTTATACCTTCGAAGCGTGCGTTTATCTCGAAGCGGGTCAAGTTTCGTAGAGGGAAGTAGTGGTACTCGCGATGGTAGGGGAAGTAGGGGTACACGTTCGTTTTCGAAGAGGTACTTGACGGGTCGAATCCCGGGGTTGTCGTGGTACTTGCGATCTCGGCGATGGTAGTCGTACGGGCGACGGTAGTGGTACATCTCGTGACGTTCACGGGCCGTAGTGGAGGTAGACGTTCGGAGCGGTCATTGTGGAAGTAGTGGTACACGGCGCGGTAGTGGTACACCATTGGAGACGACACGTTCGTAGATGAACTTGGCGTAACCGTGCGGTAGTCGAACTTGGCGCTCGTGGTACACGTTTTTTGTAGATGTTCGAGTCATCGATAGCGGTACTTGATGAATCCGAAGCGTGCTTGGTGTCTTGGCGTAGGGGTACTTGGCGCGTTCGGTTGATGGTCGTTCGGGCGCCGTATGTCGTGGTACTTGGCGTTCGAGTCCGGGTCTTGTCGGTCCAAAACGAAGAACACGGGGCCTCGATGTGCGAAGTCGCTGGGCCTTGGCGCGCGCGAAGCGACGGCGCGGGACTTCGTTCGCTGTCAGCGGCGTTCGCAGGCAGCGCGGCGGGAGGAGACACGGAGGCGGGGCCCTCGGACTCGGCGATGGGGCGAGCTCGACAAGCTTGGCGAGCTGAGGGGGGCAAGCGCGGCGGCCATGGCGCGACGAGGACGAAACAAAGCGGCGGAGGAGACACGGAACGGCAGGCGCGGGAAGCAAGGTGGTGGTGGTGGAGGACGCGGGGCGTCCGGCCGAAGGCATGGCCATGGACGACGGCGAGGTAGGTCGAGGGCGGCGGCGGTCGCGCGCAGAGGCGACGAGGAGAAGGGAGACGAGGGGAACACGAGCAAGGCGCGGTAGCGGGGCGATGGGGATGGACGGAGGAGATGGGCTCGGGCGGCGATGGAGGGCATGAGCGAGGGAGAGGGAGGGATCGAGAGGAGGGAGGCGAGGGGATCAAGCGGGGGATCGGGCTGAGCGAGGCGATGAGGGGATCGGGCAGGGGGGTTCGGGCGAAGCGGCGCTGGAGGGAGGACGAGGGAGATGGAGATCGAGCGGAGGGGAGGCTAGGGTTAGGTAGGTTGGTGGGCCTTGGGCCTCGGGAGGCTAGGCCGGCCTGGTGGGGAGGAGAATGGCCAGGGGCCTGGCTGGGCTTACCTCTCTCTCTTATTCTTAGCAGAAAAGAAATATAGAGACAAAAAGAAAGAGAGGTTAGGGAAAGAATTTGGGAGCGAGGACAATTTTCCTGACTCATAAAAATAAGCATGACCACGAGAAAATAGAAGTGGCAAGATTGCAAGATGTAAATTCAAATTCATTTGAATATAATTCAAATGGTCTTGAATTGGGACTAGGTTTGGTGTGGACAAAATGTTGAGGATTTTGGTGGAGCTCGGAAAATGATGAAATAATATTGGCAAGGTTTTGAGGTCAACTCGAGCAGAAAAGGCATGGGATTTATTTTGCAAGTGGGTTATGGTGATTCCAAAACAAAGGAATATTTATTATAGCTCCCTAATAATATTGGGAGTATATGTTATAAAGAGAAGTCAACCTTCCCTCGATTTAAATAGATCAAAAGATCTATGCAATTTATTAAGATGAGTTTTAAAATTAATGATATGATGGCATGATGACATGATGCAATGCAAAAAATAAAAGGGCAGGCACAGAAGAAACACACGGCGAAACCCGGAATATATGGAAGTCTTCTGAAGCATCGGTCTCGGGGCGTTACAACACTCCACCACTACGAGAGGATCTCGTCCCGAGATCTAGGATGGCACCGGATAGAAAAAAACGGAAGAAGAAAGAGGTAAAACTAAGTTGCTTCTTTGACAAACGAGTGAAACCAAAGAACCTTGAGATATTGAGCAAAATGAAAGAAAGAAAACAACGAAGATGAGCAAAATTGAAAACACTCCGTTAGAAAAGAGGAACAAGGGATACGACGAGGACCAAGAGGTTTAGTGATAAGATAGATACTGAAACCACTCCGGTTAAACTAGATAGATAAGGAATAAGATTGATATAATTTGGGCAGCACTCCGACTAAAATAAGAAGGAAAACTTGATAAGATGAAAAGAACTTGAAGAGAAGACACAACACTCCGGTTAAATGGATAATGCAAGAAAAAGAACATGATCTTTACAAAACGAGGTGATGGGTGACGAGAGCAACATCACCATGCCTCCGGAAACAATGCATGATAGATAGAAAGTTGGAATGAATAGAACGAAGAATGAAACCAACATCTCCCACCATAAATGATTTTGAAAGAGCATCCTTACGAAGTAGGATTGAACGGAGTTGTCTGAAAAACAACAACGGTAAGAATAAGCTTGTAGTGGGCTTATGAAAACATCTCAACATTATGAGGTGAGTTTCTGCCACCAACGGAAACAAATGATTGGATTTATATCAACAAGGAGACGAGAAACTTATTTCACCGAGAGGACAAATGAAGAACTTGGGTCATTGCTAAGCACCACAATATCAACATTCCTTAGGGAAGGCTTTAGGTGAAATCTATACCAAGATAACTCCAACAAAGAGATTGATGGATTTAAAAATACCTCGTTCTTGAAAACATGTGAATCATGAAGCATGAAGGAAATTGTCAAGAATGACATAACACCATCTCAAGAGATAAGGTCGAAATAATTGCACTTCGGAATGCAAGAAGAAGAATGCTTGAACTCCTCAAAACAAAACATGTGTTGAGCACCATGTTAATTTTAGAGTATAGCTTGGCGGATCTTAACTCCGAGAGAAATCTTGAAGAACAATTGAAGAATGAAAAGAATCCTTGATGAACCACCATGTAGAGCCTCCATGAAGAACTCCGGTAAGAAAAGGATGATAAAAGAAAGAGAAGTTGCAAATACAAGGTGAAACCTTGCAGTGATAAGATGAAGCTTTGAAATGATATAGCCGAGAAAATTTGGAACTCCGGAAAGAAAGATGAACAAATGAAATAAAGAATTTTGATGAACCTCCGGAATAAGGAATTGAATTTACTCGATGAAACAAGAATCAGAATTACATTATGCTGATCCTTCACCAATTAAATTGATGGCAAGCAATGGAGTTGGCATACTACTTATTCTCATTGAAAAATGATTACAGATAGAGATATAGCGCAAACTTGAGAAGGTATTGATGGAACCACCGGTGAGATTTGGAAACAACAAATGAATCTATATGATAACGAAGGAAGAGAACTCTTGAACGAACCTCCATAAGAATTGAAAATGAACGAAGAAAAAGAACGAATCGCCGTAAGGAATTAGAAATGAACGAAGATACTTGAGAGAATTTAGATACATGAGAACGGAGAGATCATGAACTGATTAGTGAATACTTGAATGATGCACCGTAAGATTTGGAGAGCGAGAGCTGAAAGCTGGAATGAATAATTCGAGATGATGGGCTCAAAGAATCAAACTGAAAAGACTCTGAAATGCTCGGATGGGTGAAAAGAATTCTCACAATCAAAACAATTATGAGGATGGCACGAAGCTAGAACCATGAATCTTGAAGAGAATGGAGCAAGATTAAAGAGAAACTCTTCTTGACCTTCAAAATTCGAGAATGACGACGAGAAACACCACCATGAATTGTTGATGCACTCCGGAATGAAAATTAGAAAGGTTGAACCAACGATGAAAAGAATTTGAAAGATCTTGGAGAAAGCCATGACTGATGAAAACCCATTCTTACTTCAAACTTTGCAATGAATTTGGGAATAGCTCCAAGAAAATTAAAAGAGTCAGGTAAGATCCTGGAAAAAGACCTGTGGGTTAGGGCCCACTCAAAAGAACCACTGTTGAACGATTTCTAGAAAAGAGAGATTGCAACGGTTGAATTAAATGGCTTGAATGAGATAGCATCCTCAAAAGAACTTGAGTGAATTGAGAATGGAAACTTGAATCTTCAGAGATATCTTCAACACTCCGGAACAAATGAATAGCGAGAGGTGAATGATTAATTGGTGCACCGGAATGGGAAAACATTTGAAACGAGGAAGGAATATGATCAACACGAAAACTTGACTTGAGTCCACGGAGAAGAAAATTAGAATGGAACAATGATAAGGTTGAAGCCTTCCTTAAGCGTCTTCATGAGAAATCACCGGATAAAACATTTAAAGGAAAAGAATGAAGAAACTTCACTCAATAAAATGGATACTTGATTAAGAAATCTAAGTCCTTGAAGAAAAAGGGTGGGAGGCCGGGAAAACAAAACAACTTGGGTCGGATGAAACGAACACCGTTGCAAAGAACTGAGAATTGATCTCGCGAATGGGGAGAATGATGGGATCATCTTGAAGAGAAGCGCACCGGTGAGAAGAAATTGAGATGACACACTCGATGATCAAGAAGGATTAGTATTCACATAGAAATATGAGAACACCATTTAGGGAAGGTATGGAATCAACACTTGGCATTGAAGCAACTCGAATACCACAAAAACAAAACAAAAGCAAAGGATTTGGCTTGCGGAATAAGCCGGAAACAAACATATGATAGATCCCATATCGTATCATGTGTGTGTTGGAAAGATATCCTACGAGATACTTGAATTCCCACCTATAAACTCCCGAAACTTTCTGGTTATGCAATCTGGTGTTGGGGATAGAGGGGACACAAAATATATCACCCAAACTAACAATACCTAGATCCAGCTGTATCCATCCTTCAACACATAACCAAGAAACCTTCCGAAATCGTTTACCTCGACCTTCGAAAAGCATCCGTTATACGAGTCATGGAAATACTCTCGAGCTCGCCCGATCTTTGGTTATCGAGGTTATCTCACCAAAAACTGCACAAAAGAGATTTTCGATGTCGGCAAAACTCAGGTATTCCAGAACTGCAACGATAAAATTGTGACGACAACACCTCGGAGCTCAACTCCCCGGGACACTGCCACAACCCCTAAATGTCAGGAGGCACCAAGAACAATGTTCTCGTCACAAAACCATCGGAATGATTCCAAGATACCCGCGTGATCCTAAAAAAAATTTAGTGAAATTTGAGGAGAGGAAAGTCAAAACTCTACGTCAGGATGCCTCACCAGAGCGACGAAGGGACTGAGGAGTAAAAAGAATCCTACTCTCCGATATATATAATCCTAAAACTCAAAACATTTTCCGTTCTAGACTCAACAACGCCAGCAAACAATCAAGCAGGGGGCTCCTAAGTCGGGGAAGGCTCTGATTACCAACTTGTAACGCCCTCGATGCGGCTATATCTCCCACGTGTCGAAGCACGACTTAGAGGCATAACCGCATTGAAAGCAATGTCGCAAGTGAGGTAATCTTCACACAACCCATGTAATACATAAGGGAAAAAGAGATACATAGTTGGCTTACAATCGCCACTTCGCACAATACATGAGTAAAACATTACATCATACAGACACAATCAAGGTCCGACTACGGAACCAAAATAAAAGAAGACTACCCCAAATGCTACACAGATCCCCGATCATCCCAACTGGGCTCCACTACTGATCAACTGAAACGAAACAACACAATGAACAAGATCTTCATCGAGCTCCTCCTTGAGCTCGGTGCTTCACCTGCAGTTCATCGGCACCGCAAACTGGTTTTGGAAGTATCTGTGAGTCACGGGGACTCAGCAATCTCACACCCGCGAGATCAAGACTATTTAAGCTTAAAGGAAGGACAGAGTAGTGAGATGGAGCTGCAGCAAGCGACTAGCATATCTGGTGGCTACATTCGCAAAAGAGAGCGAGAAGAGAAGGCAAAAGCACGGTCGAACAACTATGATCAAGAAGTGATCCTAGAACAACCTCGTCAAACATAACTCCAACACCGTGTTCACTTCCGGACTCCGCCGAAGAGACCATCACGGTTACACACGCGTTGATGTATTTTAATTAAGATCAACTTCGGGTTTTCTACAACCGACATTAACAAATTCCCATCTGCCTCATAACATGGGCACGGCTTTGAAAGATAATACCCTGCAGGGTGTCCCAACAGCCCATGATAAGCTCTCACGGTCAACGAAGGATAATCCTTCTACCGGGAAGACCCGATCGTCTCGAATCCCGGACTACAAGACATTTCGACAGCAATAAAACAAGACCAGCAAAGCCGCCGGATGTGCCGACAAATCCTGATAGGAGCTGCACATATCTCGGTCTCAGGGCACACCGGATGAACACTACGTCGGGCAACCGACGATACCCCAAGTTACCTCGGGCGGCACCGCAAGTGGCTCTAGTTTGGACCAGCACTGGAGGAGAACTGGCCCGGGGTTAAAATAAAGATGACCCTTGAGTCTGCAGAACCCAAGGGAAAAAAGGCTTAGGTGGCAAATGGTAAAACCAATGTTGGGCCTTCTTGGAGGAGTCTTATTCAAAGCGAACTGTCAAGGGGTCCCATAAATCACCCAACCGTGTAAGGAACGCAAAATCCGGGAACATAACACCGGTATGACGGAAACTAGGGCGGCAAGAGTGGAACAAAACACCAGGCATAAGGCCGAGCCTTCCACCCTTTACCAAGTATATAGACGCATTAATTAAATAAGATATATTGTGATATCCCAACAAATAAGCATGTTCCAACAAGGAACAACATCTCCATGTTCAACAAGGAACAAACTTCATCTTCACCGCAACTAACAACGCTATAAGAGGGCTGAGCAAAGCGGTAACATAGCCAATCAACGGTTTGCTAGGAAAGGATGGTTAGAGGCTTGACATGGCAACATGGGAGGCATGATATAGCAAGTGGTAGGCATCGCAGCAAGGGCATAGCAAAAGAGCGAGCATCTAGCAAGCAAAGATAGAAGTGATTTCGAGGGTATGGTCATCTTGCCTGAAATCCCGCAAGGAAGAAGAACGAGTCCATGAAGAAGACAAACAGACGTAGTCGAACGAATCCTCACAACTCCGGAACGAAACCGAAGCTAACGAGAGAAGCAACCCGGAAAGAAACAAGCAACATGGTAAACAACCATCACATAAACATGCCATGATGCACAATCAAGTATGATGCATGTCCGATTTAATGAGCATGGCATGGCAAAGTGCAATAAGCAATACTACAAGTTAAGTGGAGCTCAATATGCAACGAATTGCATATTGACGAAACTTCACAACATTTATTTAGTTCACTCTTGTTTAGGCTACCCAACAATATTAAATGTTATTAAACATGGCAAGAGGGTGAAGCATATGAAACTAACTATTTAGGCAAGATTAAATGAGGCCGAAAACAACAACAACAATTCCGGAAAAATCCTCATTTGCATATTTCGAATTTGGTACTGTTTTGCCCTAAAACATATTTTAGAGTTGTTAAACATGCAAATAAAGTATACCATGTTAAACTAGGCATTTTTCTACCCCATTTACATATATAATTTATTTAAATCCGAGATACGGTTATTTAGATATGAAATAAATCATTTTAACATGGCATTTAGGCAAATTAATGCAAACAACAATTATAAACATTTAAATGTTGTTATCATGATCACGGATGACATGTGCAAGTTTTAAGCAATTTTATGAAAATGTTGACAAGAGCATTGTGAAGCATTTGTCGCCGTGGCGGAAGCGAAAAAGGGTGCCACGGCGGCGAATCCGAAAATGGTGCCACGGCAACATTTCGGTTCCGTAGCTCATGGAGATATCGGTGCAAAAGAAAATGTGTGAGCGAGTTGAGCAAGATGGTGGGGTGTTCCCGGTTGCGGGTTCCCACAAGACGATGGCATGGCAACGAGGAGGAACAAGCAAGCGACAATTTCGGACACGGTGCAAACGGGCATCTCATTCAACACATGCATTAGGTCACGGGCGTCGTCTCGGCGTTATACCTTTGAAGCGTGCGTTTATCTCGAAGCGGTCGAGTTTAAGTAGGGGAAGTAGTGGTACTCGCGATGGTAGGGGAAGTAGGGGTACACGTTCGTTTTCGAAGAGGTACTTGACGGGTCCGAATCCCTTCGGGGTTGTCGTGGTACTTGCGATCTCGGCGATGGTAGTCGTACACGGGCCGACGGTAGTGGTACATCTCGTAGACGTTCACGGGCCGTAGTGGAGGTAGACGTTCTCGGAACGGTCATAGTGGAAGTAGTGGTACACGGCGGCGGTAGTGGTACACCATTGGAGACGTACACGTTCCGTAGATGAACTTGGCGTAACCGTGCGGTAGTCGAACTTGGCGCTCGTGGTACACGTTTTTCGTAGATGTTCGAGTCATCGATAGCGGTACTTGATGAATCCCGAAACAGACTTGGCGTCTTCGCGCGTAGGGGTACTTGGCGTTTCCGGTTCGGTGGTCGTTCGGGCGCCGTATGTCGTGGTACTTGGCGTTCGGAGTCCGGGTCTTGTCGGTCCAAAACGAAGGAACACGGGGCCTCGATGTGCGAAGGTCGCTGCGCCTTGGCGCTGGCGAAAGCGGCGACGCGGGACTTGATCGCTGTCGGCGCGTTCGCGAGCAGGCGCGCGGGAGGAGACACGGGAGGCGGGGCCCTCGGACTCGAGCGATGGGGCGAGGCTCGACAAGGTTGGCGCGGCTGAGGGGGCAAGGCGCGGCGGCCATGGCGTGGGGAAGCAAGGTGGTGGTGGTGGAGGACGCAGGCGTCCGGCGAAAACATAGCCATGGACGGCGGCGAGGTAGGTCGAGGGCGGCGGTCGCGAGAGAGGCGACGAGGAGAAGGGAGACGAGGGAACACGAGCAAGGCGCGATGAAGAAGCGATGGGGATGGATTTGAGGAGATGGGCTCGGGCGGCGATGGAGAGCACGAGCGAGGAGAGGAGAGATCGAGAGGAGGGAGGCGAGGGATCGAGCGGGGATCGGGCTGAGCGAGGCGACGAGGGATCGAGGCGGGGGTTCAGGGACGGCGCTGGAGGGAGGACGAGGGAGATGGAGATCGGCGGAGGGGAGGCTAGGGTTAGGTAGGTTGGTGGGCCTTGGGCCTCGGGAGGCTAGGCCGGCCTGGTGGGGAGGAGAATGGCCAGGGGCCTGGCTGGCTTACTCTCTCTCTTATTCTTAGCGAGAAAAGAAATATAGAGACAAAAAGAAAGAGAGGTTAGGGAAAGAATTTGGGAACGAGGACAATTTTCCTGGACTCATGAAAATAAGCATGACCACAGAAAAATAGAAGTGTCAAGATTGCAAGATGTAAATTCAAATTCATTTGAATATAATTCAAATGGTCTTGAATTGGGACTAGGTTTGGTGTGGCCAAAAATGTTGAGGATTTTTGGTGGAGCTCCGGAAAATGATGAAATAATATTGGCAAGGTTTTGAGGTCAACTCGGAGCAGAAAAGGCATGGGATTTATTATGCAAGTGGGTTATGGTGATTCCAAAACAAAGGAATATTTATTATAGCTCCCTAATAATATTGGGAGTATATGTTATAAAGAGAAGTCAACCTTCCCTCGATTTAAATAGATCAAAAGATCTATGCAATTTATTAAGATGAGTTTTAAAATTAATGATATGATGGCATGATGACATGATGCAATGCAAAAAGTAAAAGGGAAGGCACAGAAGAAACACACGGCGAAACCCGGAATATATGGAAGTCTTCTGAAGCATCGGTCTCGGGGCGTTACATGGGCATTGAGCCCCATTTTGCGCTGTGGAAGAGATTGTTTTGTCTCGTACCCCGTTCTCATGAGGGGTCGATATATCAAGTGGGCGGAGCCGAAATATGGCGCATCGCCGTAACCGGATATCTATCCGGCACCCCGAAGAAGGCGTCCGAAGACTGGCCTACGGAATGGTTCTATATGGAGGACGCCCCTCTGCGGATCCAGTTCGATCGGCCTCCGGAGTTCAGCAATGCTCCCTTGAAGAAACGCTGAGTTGGCGCCCATGAGCCCTCAGCGGGAAGATAATAGGGCGTCCATTATCGATGGGCGGATTAGGTTCTTGGCCCTCCAGATTGACCATGATCGGTCATGGCCACGTGCATTATGCGAGGGTGCAGCCACTCCAATATAGGGGCCACCCTATGTGGGATTTCAACGGGAAGATGGCGCCACCCGTCATGGCATAAATGGCCAGGCTCGGCAGCCGATCGGCAAAGATCTGTCCGGCTTGTACAAGGGAGAGGAGGAGGACTTCCTCCGCATTTAATCCGTTGAATGGATTCTCTATGAATAACCCTCGGAGCTGGGTAAGCGGATGTTCATCTACCCGATCCATACTTTTGAAGTCAAGTATCTTACTCTGTGGCTTCGACGCAGGAGCTGCGCCGGGACGTGGAGGGCATACGAAGCCTAACTCCACAGCCCGAGGATCCGGAATGATCCCTTGATCCGACCTCCGAAGAGGATCCGGACATAAAGGTGGAGCTGATTGACGGGGTGTTCCACCAACGTAGCGTGGAAAATGCCCTAGTCGCCATTACGGCTGACTACCCCGGTTTGTTTCCGGCCTCCCAGGTGACTACGACCGAGGTCTTGACACCATCATTCGATTCGCGCTCAATTCTGACCATACCATACTGATGGTGCATTCGCAGGAGGTGCCTTTAAGGCGGGAAGCCGAACCCGCAGCGGGAAAACCAACAAGGGTCAGTCCGGCCCAACGGGCGGAAGAGGAGTGCGACGCGAACCGAAACATCGCCGCAACGGTACGGAGTACCGCTATTTTTAAGGGAAGCATCCCCAGGAGGTATATTAATGCTCATAACTTTTCCAGAAAAAGCACTCGCCGGACAGTGTCTGGAGAGGTTGCCAATCAAGCCTCCGCCAGCCATGCTCCAACGCATGGTCCGGGAGGGGAGGCGAATACAAGGCATGAGCCGGACGCTCCTCCGACGGAGGATGCCGACAGAGCTGTCCGCCACCAGTCCGAGGTGGAGGCGCCATGAATCACAGGCGTCGCCGGACAGTTGTTCGTGACGCGTGTTTATCCCCGGAGGCGTTAAATGCCTTTGATGCGGGAAAGGCGCACCTTCGTGCCGCTCAAGATGGGTTAACCAGAGCCACGGAGCAGTATGTGAAAGACATACGGGTAAGTAATTTTAATAGTTATACATGCCTGTAGCCCCCGAGACTTAAAATAGTTGAAATAACTGATTTAAGGACCAATTATTATGCAGGATCTTACGGAGAAGAATACCCATCTGTCCCGGGAGCTCCAAGAGTGCAAGGCCAAACTTGAGGTCAGATTGCCGCCACAGTGGGGAGCCACAGAGACCCCCACTGGTAAGACGTACTTTGAAAAGATAATTATTTAACAAAGCGCGGCATGAATCTGACAATAATATTGCAGAGGGCGCTGGACTAGATCCGGACATGCAAAAGCTACTGCGTCAGCTAAAGGCCGGCGAGAGGGTGCTTAAGAAGGTGCGGCAGGAGAGAAACAAGCTCCAAGATGCCCACACCCAGCAAGGAGAAGAGCTGAAAGGTGTTCGGCCCACCTATGCAGCTCCGTGAAGGAGAATCAGCGGCTTGTCGCTGCATTTATAGTAAGTGCTTGAACAAATTCCTTTGAAAAGAAGAATTGGCGAGGGAGTCGGTTGATGAAATATGTCTTTAGGTGTGCTCACAGTGTCGCCTCATGGAGGAAATGCAGGTCAATGGGTGACCAACTTCCCGAGCTGGTGCAATTGCTCGAGCGTGTTCGGCAAAGCGATGAGTGGCGTCGTTCATGCTTTATGGCCATCCGTCTCCCTGCCCGAGGGCCTTGGTGAGCTTGCTTGAGAAGCTTGAGGAGCACGGCGACGCCTCCGTTTGTGGAAGATATCGGCCTGCCGTCGGCGCCAGGAGGCTGGGCCATGGTGAAGACGCGTTACCGAAGGCTGACCCAAACCACATGGCGAGGTCGGACTGCGGGGCTGATGGGAAGGAGATCCTGTGAGCTTGATGTGCGGCCAAGTAGAACTGGCAGCGCAATATTCCCAACAGGACTGTAAGTTAGACAGCTGTTAGATGGGATTGAGGAGGAGTACAATCGACCGGTTTGTGATGTAATTTTAAATGACATGTAAAATGCCTTCTAGCGGATTGTAGATCGTTTGTCTTTGCGGACCGTTTCGCTTCAACCTCGGGACCCAACAGTCCGGAGTGTGTCCGAATACCCTTACGGTTATGAAAGAACCGGGGCATGCATGGAGACAAGGCGTCGGGGTCATAATTGCTTTATCAGACAAGTTCCCAACTAGTTATGTTATATTACATGGTTAGTAAGAAACATCTTCGGGGAGAATAGTTCCGTTAAGGGTTCCTTTCCTCGGAGGCATGCCCTAAAGTGCAATGCGGACTGTGAAAATAGCAGAAAAAAGCATCCGGGGCAGATAAATAAGTAAGTAATAAATCATCTTTCAAGTCACCGACCGAATATTCTCTTAAAACGCTAGCTTTGGCTTACACCCGTCGAGGTACACATCCGGCTGACCCGCAAGTAGTAATCGCAGAGGTGCTCCTTTACCTCCTAGCGAACAATCGGGAGCGTGGGGTAAGCACAGAGCCAGCAAACCCAGCTTGGCCAAAACTTAAGTCATATCGATGCATACAATGGTGAATAAAAGGTACATGCGGAAGTATGACACATGTATTGGGCATGAAGCCCGTTAATAAGCTTCATTAAGAAGCCCCGGGCATAATGAGTGCGAGGAGCACATCAAGTGTGTGCGAACAAAGCGCAAATCAGCCTATAAAAGGTATTGAAAAAAAGGTGGGAAGAAGGAGGGGACAAGAGACGGTAAAAATATAAAAAGGTGGGCGGGGAGTGAGGCGAACTTGGGGTCGGCGTTAGGCGTAGAATCTTCGGAGGCGGGCTGCGTTCCATGGGTTCGGCTCGAGTCGGTTGTCGAGATCGTTACGTGACGGTGCGCTCCGCGGTCAGGACTTGGTCGATGATGAAGGACCTTCCACTTGGGCTTAAGTTTGTCCTTTTCTTGTCCTGCAGGCATAGAACAAGTTCGCCAACATTGTAAGTTTTGGCCCGTACTTCTCTGCTTTGATATCTTCGAGCCTGCTGCTGATAAAATGCGGAGCGGGCCTTTGCCACGTCCCGCTCCTCCTCTAAGGCGTCCAAACTATCCTGCCGATCCAACTCGGCTTCTCTTTCTTCGTACATGCGCATTACGAGGTGAGTCATGAATTATATCGCAGAGCAGAACTGCCTCTGCGCCAGATACCATGAAAAATGGTGTGAATCCGATGAGTTCGGTTTGGCGTGGTCCGCAGCCCCAGTCTGAGTCGAGCTCCTCTACCCAGTCCGTGTTAGATTCCTTGAGGACCGCACTAGTGCAGGTTTGATGCCGCTCATGAGTAGACCATTTGCTCGCTCGACTTGACCGTTAGTTTGGGGGTGATAGACTGAAGCGTAATCAAGCTTGATGCCTATGTTTTTGCACCAGAGTTTAACATCGTCGGCCGTGAAGTTCGTGCCGTTACCAGTGATGATGCTGTGGGGGACGCCAAAACGGTGTACTACCCAGGATATGAAGTCTATCACCGGTCCGGATTCTGCCGTTTTAACCGGCTTGGCATCAATCCATTTGGTGAATTTGTCCACCATGACCAATAAGTATTTGTGCTTGTGGGTTCCCCCTTTAAGGGTCCAACCATGTCAAGCCCCGGACCGCGAATGGCGGTGTAATGGGTATAGCTTTGAGGCGGTGGGTGGCATGTGGCTCGATTAGCAAAGAGCTGGCAACCGACGCATCGTTGGACTAAGTCTGAGCATCTGCCGGGCTGTCGGCCAATAAAATCCTGTCCGGAAGGCCTTGCCTACAAGGGCCGGGCTGCAGCGTGGTGCCCGCCAAGTCCGGCGTGAATTTCAGCCAGAGATTTCGCCCTTCCTCTTGGAGATACACCTTTGAAGGACTCCGGTTGTGCTTTTCTTATAAAGTTCTCCCTCATGGACCTTGTAGGCTTTAGATCGCCGAACTATGCAGCGGGCCTCATTTTGGTCTTCGGGAAGTTCCTGCCGCATTAAGTAGGCTAGGAATGGTTCATCCCACGGGCAATTACTGCCATTATTTCGTGAGTGAAGGTGTTATTTCATTGGCTGGGCGCCCGATTGTGTCGTAATGGTCGAGTTAGGTGATGCACTGGTGGCTCCGGATTGTTATTTCGGACTCCTCTTCCCATATCTGGATGGCTTGAAGAGCCATTCCAGGAAGATGTTTGGAGGGACGGCGTCTCGTTTCGCGCTGATGCGTGCTAACACGTCTTCTGCCTGGTTATTATCCCGGGCTACATGGTGGAATTCGAGTCCTTCGAACTGAGCTGACATTTTTAGGACGGCGTTGCGGTAAGGTGCCATTTTTGGATCTTTGGCGTCAAAGTCTCCATTTACTTGGGATATTGCGAGGTTTGAATCCCCGCGCACCTCTAGGCGCTGAATGCCCATGGAGATTGCCATCCGGAGGCCATGTAGGAGGGCCTCGTATTCGGCTGCGTTGTTGGAGTCCATGTACATTATTTGAAGTACGTATTGGATTGTGTCTCCTGTTGGGGACGTCAGGACGACGCCAGCCCCCAAGCCAGCCAACATTTTGGATCCGTCGAAATGCATGATCCAGTTGGAGTATGCGCCGTACTCTTTAGGGAGTTCGGCTTCGGTCCATTCGGCGACGAAGTCAGCCAGAACCTGCGACTTTATAGCTCGCCATGGTTTGTAGGTTATATCAAATGGTAAGAGCTCGATAGCCCATTTTGCAATCCTGCCCATTGCGTCGCGATTGTTTATAATATCGTTGAGAGGTACTTCGGAGGCCACCGTTATTGAACACTCTTGAAAGTAGTGTCGCAGCTTCCGGGATGCCATGAACACCGTGATACGCTATCTTTTGATAATGTGGGTACAGGATTTGCATGGAGTTAGAACGATGGATCTGACACACTGGTTTTGAAGAGGGAATCTGTGCTTACGCTTTCGTTCAACGACGAGTACCGCTGACAACTTGATGTGTTGCCGTGATATATAATAGCATAGGTTCGCCCAGGTTGGGCGCGCCGAACCGGATTGTTGCCGATATGGCCTTTATTTCTTCGAGTCCGGTGTGGCAGCATCCGTCCATTCGAAATGTTCGGTCTTGGAGGAGGAGGTAGAGGGCGAGCCTTTTCTCCCAAGCGGGAGATGAAGCGACTTAAGGCCGCTCGCGCATCCGGTTAGTTTTTGTATCTGCTTGAGGTCTTTTGGAATATCCAATTGTGACAGAGCTCGGATTTTGGCGGGTTTGCTTCAATTCCTCTACGGATCGATGAAGCCCAAGAGCTTTCCGGCTGATGCGCCAAGACGCATTTTCCGGATTGAGCTTAATGTCATATGCTCGGAGGTTGTCGAATGTCACCCTCAAGTCTTCTACTAGAGTTCCGGCGTGTTTGGTCTTGACGACCACATCGTCTCGTATGCCTCTACTGTTTTGCCTATCTGGGTAGCGGACATGTTTGAATCATGCGCTGATATGTTGCGCGGCGTTTTTGAGTCCGAAGGGCATTGTGTTGAAGCAGAATGGCCCATATGGAGTAATGAATGCCGTTGCGGCCTGATCTTTCTCCGCAATCTTGATTTGATGGTATCCGGAGTATGTGTCGAGGAAGCACAATGAATCGTGCCTCGCGGTAGCATCGATGATTTAGTCGATCACGAGGGAGGGGAAAGGGTCCTTTGGACAGGCCTTGTTAAGGTCTTTAAAATCGACGCAGAGGTGCGCCAGATTTGTCCTTTTTGGTACCATTACTAGATTGGCTAGCCAGTCCGGATGTTTTATATCTCCGATGAATCCGGCTTCTAAGAGTTTGGCTAGCTCCTCTCCCATTGCTCGTCTTTTGGGTTCGGAAAATCACCGAAGAGTTTGTTTGGTGGCTTGAATCCTTTTAGGATATTTAGGCTGTGCTCTGCCACCTGCGTGGGATTCTGGCATGTCTCGAAGGGTGCCGAGCAAAATGTCCCAATTTTCCGAAGGAATTCTCGTAGTCTTGCTTCGACATCACGACTTAATTGTGCCCCAATGGAGGCCGTCTTTGTGGGGTCCGTTGGATGGACCTGAAATTTGACTATTTAAATGCGCGGTTTAAAAGAGGTGGACTTGGACCTCTTATCGAGGATCACATCGTCCCTATCCACCGTGGGCGCAGCGTAGTTAGTTCCTCTGCCGCTAGGGCTTGGACAATGCCTCTAGGGCGGTCTTGGCTGTCTCATTTTCAGCGGAGTGCTGTATCTGAATCATCGGCGAGAGTGATTATCCCATTGGGTGCAGGCATTTTGAGCTTCATATACCCGTAGTGGGGTATAGCTTGGAAGATTGTGAATGCCTCTCGCCCTAACAAAGCGTGATATCCGCTGCCGAATGGGGCCACTTGGAACGTGACCTCCTCGGACTGTAATTGTCCGGTGGGCGAACACTACATCTAGTGTGATTTTTCCGCAGCAGCGTACTTCTCGACTAGGGATTATCCCTCTGAAGGTTGTGCTGCTGCGCTCAATGCGGCTCCAGATCAATTTCCATTTTGAAGGGTTCCTCATAGATGAGGTTTAATCCGCTGCCGCCATCCATGAGTACCTTAGTAAGGCGGAAACCACCCACTATCGGATGAGGACCAATGCGGCTGGTGCTCTAGCTGTTGAATTTAGGTTCGTCGCTGGCGTTGAAGGTGATAGCCGTGTCGCTCCATGGATTTGTTGTTGCTACTTGGTAGACTTGGCGAGGCTGCGGATTATTCGTTTCCGCATGTTATTTGATCACGAAAGTCTCAAGACTGTTAATGCCGTCTTGGTACTTCTTTGGATTGGTTGCCGGGGCTAAAAAGCCTCGCCACTTTTGGCCACTGTAGTAGTATCCAACACGCTCGAAGGCTGTGTGTTGGAGTGGCGCCCTCCGTACTGTGGATTTTGCAGGGTCCATTGAGCCAACCCTCCAGTACGGTTCCATACCCTTTAGGGGGTTTTTGGTTTTTTGGTATTCAACCCGGGTGCTTGATAATGATGCACCCTTTTGTTTTGGACTAGGGGTTGTTTAAGGCCTCCAAAGTACCTCCTCCCACATCCGAGGACCGCGGATTTCATGCAGCGCGGCCCCCGCGTCCGGTGAGTTTTAGGACTACCACCGGATTCGGTTTTTCCCAATACACTCATGGGGGAGTCTTAAGTATTTGTGTATATTTGATCAGGACTATGTGGAGACAATGAGCAGATTGATTGTCGACTTCGCTGCCGAAGATCCAGGTGATGCTCTCTTGGCGAGATATCTGATCCCGGCGCCTCTGAGGCACACCGAAGAAGAAAGTCGAAAAAAGGCCCCGGGGACCAGAAAGGGTCTCCGGCGTAAGGTTGTTGTCGGTGTCAAAACCGGCGGATCTCGGGTAGGGGGTCCCGAACTGTGCGTCTAGGCGGATGGTAACAGGAGACAAGGGACACGATGTTTTACCCAGGTTCGGGCCCTCTTGATGGAGGTAAAACCCTATGTCCTGCTTGATTAATATTGATGATATGTGTGTTACAAGAGTGGATCTACCACGAGATCAAAGAGGCTAAACCCTAGAAGCTAGCCTATGGTATGATTGTTGTTCGTCCTACGGACTAAAACCCTCCGGTTTATATAGACACCAGATAGGGTTAGGGTTACACAGAGTCGGTTACAAAGGTAGGAGATCTACATATCCGTATCGCCAAGCTTGCCTTCCACGCCAAGGAAAGTCCCATCCGGACACGGGACGAAGTCTTCAATCTTGTATCTTCATAGTCTTGGAGTCCGGCCGATGATGATAGTTCGGCTATCCGGACACCCCCTAGTCCGGAACTCCCTCAGTTGTGCCGGAAGCCTCGTCCGAAGACGATGAGGCACACTCCTCCCCCGAAGAGGAGGAAGAAGAAGAAGAAGAAACCGCCTCATCCGGAAAGGAGGAGAGGCCTGAGGAGATGGGCCGTAGGGCCGGGAGAGGCCCTCGACGCAAGGCCGTCATACCCACGTCGTCCGATGGCGACGAAACAGATTCCTCCAGCGTGGGCGAGGGAAGCAGAAAAACTCTACCTCCCCGCACCGGGAGGAGAAAAAGGAAAGCCGCCCGGAGGTGGAGGCTGGGGCGTAAGAAGGAAAGACGCCCTTCCGGACTACTCCACCACGGCTGCTCATAGCGAGGAAGGGTGGCTGCCCAGGGGGAAGCCCCTGGCGCGATCGTAAGTGTCCGCATTCTACCGTGATTTTACTTCATAGTTATTTAATAACGCCGAACATATATGCAGTCCGGCCAGGGCTCATCCGAAGGTGTCACCTTCGGATGGGTCTCTGAGCGCTTCAGAGATGAACTCGCTCCCGACGGCCACCACTCCTCAGCCTGCGGATGACACGGAGGTGTTGTCCCGAAGGTTCCCCGAGCAGGGGGAGGTGACCCTGGAGACGCCCCAAGGCGGAATTCCAAATGTCGGACATGCGGGGTTCAAGATCCCCGTGGATCACGTTGATGAGAGCCGCAACAAGGCGGACTCTCGACCGAACACTGCTCCGGAACCTTTGACGGTTCCGGACTTAGGCGGGCAGCCCCTCGTTAGGGAGGGCGAGCCGCCCGTCCTGAGACTTCCGTCGCGTCAGCGGCGCCGGATAGTCTGGTGGAAGCGCTTCGAGGCGCTTCCATAGATGAAGAGCACCGTAATCTTATGAGTGCGGTGATTCAAAAGGTTCTGTCTGCCAGAAGCGGACTAACCGAAGCCTGCACAAGCCTCCTGACGGGCTTCGAGGTAAGTAATAAGAATGTGTGAAATTACCACCCGATAGGTAGTAGCCCCTGATACTCTGTTTGGTGTTCGGAAAGAAAAGCCAAACGAAGGGTCAATTATAATCCACAGGAGTCTAATAAGTGTTTATGTAACTAAGCAGGCCGTGCTGCTTGCCGCTGCTGCCCGCACAACCGAGGTTGCCGAACTAAAGCGGGACCTGGAGCAGGTGCAGGGAGAGCTCGATCTCACGAAGAGGCGGCTCGAGGAGAGCAAAGGTTAGTGATTCTCCGCTCTTATATATGTAAAGATAGATAAATTTTGTTTAGTCTGACGACAAAGCGTCGTGACTATGTGGCAGGGTCCACCGCCAAAGTGGCGTCCCTGAAGAAAGCGCTATCCGAGGCCGAAGACAAGGCGGCCTTGGAATGCAAAGAGCGCGAGAAGCAAAGTGCTAGAGTGGGAGAGGTACAGCAAGAGCTCCAGGACCTCGGCAAGAAGTTCGAGTCCGTGGAGCATGATCTTAAGATGAAAGAGGCCGAGCTTGTGAAGGCCCTTGTGAGTATGAAAGACGCCAAGGCCGAAGCCGAGAAGGCACAGCAGGAGATCCAGGAGGCCAAAAAGATAGCGACGGGTAAGAAATTCTTTGTGCAAAGCAAATATGTGGAGGATGCGTTTCTTTTACTTACTCGAATTCGGAGCTCTCCAGGGGCATTCACAGATCTGCCACGCAGCCTATCAGATGCCGCGGAGTTCTACCATGCCCAAGAGGGGAGCTCAACGGAGAAGTTGTTCTGGTCCCAGTATGCTGGGGCCGAACACCCAACGCCTCTGAGTGACCAACTGAAGCAGCTGGTCGAACTCCACAGGTCGGCCGAAGTGGCTATGAAAGATTTCATAGTCCGGATGTGGCCTGGTGAGCCCCTGCCCACTAGCTACTTCGGCCTGATCAAGTGGATGGTGAATGCATGTCCGCAGCTTGAAGTAATCAAGCGATCCGTTTGCATCAAGGGTGCCCGCCGGGCCTTTGCCTGCGCGAAGGTGCATTGGGGCAAGCTGGATGCGGAGAAGCTGGTGAAGGACGGTCCGCCCGAGGGCAAGGAGCATCGCCGTCCCGAGAAGTACTATGATGGCGTTATGAAAGGCGCTCATCTCGTGGCCGATGAGTGTTCCAAGGACAAGATCTTTGACTAAATGTACCTCTGCCGCTGTTTGTAGTTTAAAGACGAAGTTACTTGTGCTATGTAGCACTGTTTGATTTAAAATATTACCGTCTGTGCGGCTGTTTATAGAATACTGAAAGTAGGCCAGACGTCGGCTTCCGCCCCCACGAAACTAGTGCCGAGGTGTTCCTGGAAAAACCCGGATTCTCTTTATCCAAATGTTTGGTCCCTTAAGGAGGTATCCGACGCAACGAACAAGGCAATCGGATTATGCAGCTTTATAACTTTCACTTAGCCATAGAAGTCTATAATTTTAAATTTCGGCGAAGCCCCTAGAATTCAGAGGGCCGAATTGGGGCGCTATATACGCCTAAATCGGACAAGGCCGACTCATCGCCTAAAGCGGAATTTTTTTTTGAGGATTTTAAGACCTCTCGAACAGCGACCAGCTCTCGCCTCATCATGCCGGTCAGTTTTCGGCTTTCTCTACTGAGGTGCTCGTCCGGAAGAACCGGGACACAATCACAGTAGTTCTCCCTGCGCTACCTTAGCTGATATAACGGAACGTAAGGTACCAAAACAAGGGAGCCGGGCTAACCCAACTGTAGACCCAAGACATGATTCGGAGCTGATGCATATAGTGCTATAAGTTTGGGGTGCCGCACTGTTCAAAGTGTTCGGACTTTATTTGCCATAGAGCGGGGCGCCATAGGAAGCCCCTGGCAAATGGACCGTACCAAAGTGTACGGTTGCAATATCAAAGAAACATTTGTAAGAAAAATGTTCAAATAACAATAATGAGCTGACGCTATATATAATCTCCCATTGATGAAAATATGTTTAAGCGTATGTTTACAATGAATGCATTAAGCGGAGATAAGTAGGACTATTTAACATGTCCTATCCGGGGGCAGGCCGCGTATGGATATATAAAACAGGTATAACGATCGTAAATAGATTCCACCTGGGTGTTTCCTTATGTGCACGGAGCCTGTTGCCTCCTTGGTTTTCTCTCCTATGTAAGTCTGTCAATCCGGTTCTTCTGAAGAGGCTGCTCTAAAGCACTGTCCTGAAAAAGAAGAAGGATAGGTTATGAAGGTATGTGGCGGTTATCCCGCTTGTTTGACTGAGTCGTTGTTGCGCCTCCGCCTATGCCCATGGTATCTTGAGTGTGTAATTGTGTACGCGTGGCAGGAATGCTGCTTTGATGGGGCTTAAGCGGAGGCCGGACTGCTAGTAGCGCTCTTGACGTGCCTGATGATCCTGTTGTGGGGTGCTCCGGACTCTCTTGACGGTGCCCGGATTGGTTTGTCGGAGGAGGCCGTATTGTACTTCCGCCGCGAGGGCTGCAGTATGTTCTTCTATTCGGAGAGAGCGTTCCGTATTTCCGTTCACTGTTATGACCCCACGTGGTCCCGGTATCTTGAGCTTGAGGTATGCGTAGTGTGGTACCGCATTGAATCTAGCGAATGCAGTTCGTTCGAGCAGTGCATGGTAACCACTGCGGAAAGGGACGATGTCAAAGATTAACTCTTCGCTTCAGAAGTTATCTGGAGATCCGAAGACCACTTCCAATGTTATAGAGCCCGTGCAGCAGCCTCTACTCAGGAATCACACCTTTAAAGGTGGTTTTGGTGGCCTTGATCCTTGAAGGGTCAATCGCATTTTTGACTTGTGTCTGATAAAGCTGGTTCAGACTGCTGCCACCGTCCATAAGGACGCGCGTGAGGTGGAATCCGTCGATGATTGGGTCTAGGACCAATGCGGCCGAGCCGACGTGACGGATGCTAGTAGGGTGATCCCTACGATCAAAGGTGATCGCACAAGCTAACCATGGGTTGAATTTTGGGGCGACTGGCTCCATCGCATAGACGTCCCGTAGTGCCCGCTTCCGTTCCCGCTTGGGGATGTGCGTGGCGTAGATCCTGTTGACCATTTTCACCGGGGGGATTTCTTCGCGAGCTAACAATACACTATGGTTTGGGTATTTGTTCTGAATTGGCCTTTGGCCGTTTTGCACTAACCACCACGCAAGAATAGATATGGGCCTCGACGTCGCGGTATCAGCCGAAGCTTTGTCAGACGTCCAGTTCGGCATTGTAGCCGAGCCGGATCGTGCCATCCACTTCACGGGTGGTGCTGGTATCCTGCGCTGCGACCAGTGAGTGCAGGGCGATGGGCCCGACCGAGTGCTTAGGATGTAGACCGGCGGGGACCTCTCTGCTGAACCTAGGTGGGGCTGCGACGTGTTGATCTTCCAAGGCCGGGCATTGACCCCAGAAAGGTGTGTCCGGCCAGAGTGATCGAGCGTGTTGGAAAACGTGGTGCACCCCTGCAGGGAAGATCTTTATTCGAATACCGTGTCCACGGTAATGGACGTTCAGACTTATATCTTGATCTAATACAACTAGAAATGGATACTTAAGTTATGTGGCTCCGGGATTGTTTTCTCGCAGGGAGTCGAGGAAGGATCTCTGGGCATTAATGTTACAACATGTTTGTTAATATAAAATGCTATTCTTTACTCTTCTACATGATGCAAGATGCTCGGAGCTTCTTGAAGATGCTAGTCTTCGTTAGGATAGGCCTTCCCCATCTATTCTGGCATTCTGCAGTTCAGTCCATAGATACAGCCCTTCCATTTGATACCAATGCATACTTAGTATAGATCTGCTGCTTGCGAGTACTTTGGATGAGTACTCACGGTTGCTTTGCTACCCCCTTTTCCCCTTTCTTCCTTTCTTTTCGGTTGATGCAACCAGATGGTGGATCCCTGGAGCCAGATGCCACCGCCGACGGATACTACTACATGGAGACCGCCGAAGACCAGGAGTAGTTAGGAGGTCCCAGGCAGGAGGCCTTGCCTCTTCGATCGTGTTGCTTTTGTGCTAGCCTTCTTAAGGCATCCTTGTTGAACTTATGTCTGTACTCAGATATTGTTGCTTCCGCCGACTCTTGTGCATCGAGCTATGTATTCGAGCCCTCGAGGCCCCTGGCTTGTAATATAAAGCTTGTATTATTTTATTTGTGTCTAGAGTTGTGTTGTGATATCTTCCCGTGAGTCCCTGATCTTGATCGTACACATTTGCGTGTATGATTAGTGTACGATCGAATCGGGGGCGTCACACGGGCCCTAGTGACAAGCATTAAGCATAGCAAAGTCATAGCAACATAAATCTCAGAACATAGTGGATACTAGGGATCAAACCGTAACAAAACTAACTCGATTACATGATAGATCTCATCCAACCCATCACCGTCCAGCAAGCCTACGATGGAATTACTCACGCCGCGCGGTGAGCATCATGAAATTGGTGATGGAGGATGGTTGATGATGACGATGGCGGCGAATCCCCTCTCTAGAGCCCCGAACGGACTCGAGATCAGCCCTCCCGAGAGGTTTTAGGGCTTGGCGGCGGCTTCGTATCATAAAATGCGATGATTTCTTCTCCCTTATTTTTTCTCTCCGAAAGCCAATATATAGGGTGGGGGTTGGCGTCGGAAAGTCTCCAGGGGGCCCACGAGGTAGGGGGGTGCGCCAGGAGGGGGGCGCCCCCCACCCTCGTGGATAGGGTGTGGGCCCCTTGGTCTTCATCTTTGGCGAGGATTTATTATTATTTTTTCTAAGATGTTCCGTGGAGTTTCAGGTCATTCCGAGAACTCTTGTTTTCTGCACATAAAACAACATCATGGCAATTCTGCTGAAAACACCGTCAGTCCGGGTTAGTTCCATTCAAATCATACAAGTTAGAGTCCAAAACAAAGGCAAAAGTGTTTGGAAAAGTAGATTCTACGGAGACGTATCAGCTCCTACATATTATACGAAGATCTTTATCGGTCAAACTGCATAACAATATATGTTGTTCCCTTTGTCATCGGTATGTTCATTGCCCGAGATTCGATCGTCGGTATCATCATACCTAGTTCAATCTAGATTCTTGGTAAGTCTTTTTACTCGATCACGTAATGCATCATCCGTAACTAACTCATTAGTCACATTGCTTGCAAGGCTTATAGTGATGTGCATTCTTGAGAGGGCCGAGATACCTCTACGATGCACGGAGTGACAAATCCTAATCTCGATCTATGCCAACTCAACAAACACCATCGGAGACATCTGTAGAGCATATTTATAATCACCCAGTTACGTTATGACGTTTGATAGCACAGAAGGTGTTCCTCCGGTATTCGGGAGTTGCACAATCTCATAGTCAGAGGAACATGTATAAGTCATGATGAAAGCAATAGCAATAAAACTAAACGACCATTAATGCTAAACTAACGGATGGGTCTTGTCCATCACATCATTCTCTAATGATGTGATCATGTTCATCAAATGACAACACATGTCTATGGTTAGGAAACTTAACCATCTTTGATTAACGAGCTAGTCTAGTAGAGGCATACTAGGGACACTCTGTTTGTCTATGTATTCACACATGTACTGCATTTCTGGTTAATACAATTCTCGCATGAATAATAAACATTTATCATGATATAAGGAAATATAAATAACAACTTTATTATTGCCTCTAGGGCATATTTCCTTCACATAATGGGTCGGGTCACTCGTTGCGTGTCGAGGGTAGACTTGAAACTAGGGAAAAATGGTGTTTAGTCTAGTTGTGTATCGAGGGCAGACTTTTAACTAGGAAAACAGGCAGGCTCCTCAGTTGCATATAGGAGGTGAAGTTGCAACTTACACAAAAATGGCCGAACTCTAGTTTCGTCTTGAGGGTGGACGTGCAACCGGGAGAAAAATTGGTCGGGGCCGATGGCGTATTGGGGTTGGACTTGCAACTATGACAAAAAGACGGGCTCCCCAGCTGCATGTCGCAGGTGGAGTTGCAAAATGGGACAAAATAGGGTCGGAACCCCAGTTATGTGTTGAGGGTGGACTTGCAACTGGGAGAAAAATGGATCGATCTCGGTTGTGTATCGAGGTTGAACTTGTAACAAGAAAAAAAGATGTGTTTCAAGGGTGGAGTTGCAAAACAAGTTAGGCCCCAGTTGCATATCTAGTGTGGACTTGCAACTGCGGGGAAGATGGGTCGGACCCCCCTTGCGTATCGAGATGGGAGTTTCAACTTACACAAAATTGGTTGGGCCCACAGTTGTGTATCGAGGATGGACTTGCAATTGGAAAAAAGATGAGACCTCTATTGCATGTCAGCGCATGGTTGGACTTGCACCTAGAACAAAAAATGGATTGATCCTCTGTTACGGGACAAGTGGACAAAACAGAATAAAGAGACACGAGAATACATCAGCCACCATCGGGAGATCTACGCGAGAATTATAACAACAAAATCCAACTGATAACAAGCAGTGTCAAACATAGATGAGATATCGTTAAAATCATTTAGATATGATTTAGCAATTACGTATAAAAACATTCACAGATTCAGAAGGTGTTCACAAAAAATATATTTTCAAAAAATATAAAACTATTTCAAAAAGCGAGAATGCTATTTTCCCGCCGACTGGTGGTTTGCAACAGGCGCGTACGACTCGCGAGCCGCTCGATCCGAATCCAACATCGCGCGTCATCCATGGTGCATGCAGTGCGCGGGGCGATACCGTTACCTCGTTTCCCTCTCGATGACAAGCGGCCCGTGAAACCGCCCGTCTCGCCCAATGCCCATGATCCCCACTCCCCCCTTTCCCTCTTCGCCCGAATTACTTCTTCCATGTCTGCTGCTGTGGTTTGCATTCAAATCCCCTCTCGCTAACCTCCCCCTCATCCGCGACGGTTGCTGGTTGTGGCGCGGTCCAGTTCACGGCGGACGGCGTCTGAATCTGCGGTGAGGAACGCATTCCCCACCCTTTGGTCTTCCTGTTTTGCTCCGCCGATATCTTCCCGCCGATCCGCCATTGATTTTTGCTGCACAGAGCCTTCGAATCCGGTGGGTTGTTGTTCCCATTAGGTTAGATTATGTTAGTTTAGGCCGGCTTCTAGTTTCTGAATTGGTGTTGAGCAGCGCATCCCCCCCCCACCCGCCCCCGCTCTGGATTCCTGTTGCTCCACCGGCCTGCTCCGCCGTTGATTTTTGGTGTTCGGACCCTTCGATTCCGACCGGTTGTTGTTCCCATTAGGTTAGATTAGGTCATCTTCTAGTTCCAGTTGAATATGGCTCAAAAATCTGGTTCAATTTGTGTGAAATTAGTTGGCTGGTGGGTCTGGATAGGTTTTCGTGGTGGTAAGCGTGGTCGGTTCTACTAAGGATTTTCCCACATGTTTTTTTGTTCTCCTGTTAGTGTCGTGGATGTGGATTTTTAGGACATGCAATAGTCTTTGCTATTTATGGATTTTAAGATGTGCATTAGTGGCTGAGGATTTGTAAAGTAACCCTAAGTTTATTCACAAAATGTTGTTATGTTGGTTTTGTTTGATGCGGTATGTCTATCGATTAGGCTTGTGGTGCTCTAATTAGCATGTTTACAATGCTTGAATTTCCTGTGATGTTTTGTTCGGTTTAATTATCATGATGTTTGTATTGAACTTGCCAATGACATTGCACTCAAATTACCAGATGCTGAAGCACTGCTATTATCGGTGTTGTTTGTTATGGTTAAATTATCATGATGATGGTATTACACTTAACATTACCATGTTACTATAGTTACCAGTATTTTTCTAGTCTAACTACATGGAGCACAATGCTCATTTCTTATCCAATGGTCTTGTTGTTTTTTGTGTGCTTACCGACATCATTTTTGTGATTATTGATGACCATGTGTCAATGCTAATTTTATCACTGGTAATTTGGTTGTACATCATCAAATTGATGCCGCCTTTCTAACTTGCCTATACTATTGTTCCTCATTTATCAGTGACACATGCTTTTATATACCTGTGCCATCTGTTTTGCTATAGTTTAGCAGGTGTGGTGAACCAAGTGCAGTTTGCTTCATTCATTTATCAACTGTATTATTGCTTTGTCAAACAAGAGTTTCATAAATGTTGTTGTTAATTGTGATATCAATTTTTCACAAGTCGTCTAATTGGTTTCATTCGCTTTCTTTTTTGTTCCTACGTGACAGGGACACAATGCCCTCCTCCGTGGTGATGGTGATGGAATCGATGAGGTTCCTTCGAAAAAGGCGAAACGCCCTCCTCCGCGGAACAGAGCCTCACCCAGTTCGCTTCTTCTAGCATTCAAGGACACAAATGATGACAGGAAGGCTACCATTGATGATATGGATTTCACAAGCCTTCGGAATATCCAGTGTGACCATCTATTCAACAATCTCAGTGTGTGGCTTGCTGATCTGTACGACCCCGATTCCCGTGAGGTGGTCGTACCAGGGCAAGGCAGGCTTCCGGTTAATGAGGAACATGTGCATGGTGTTATGGGCGTGCCGCGTGGAGGGAAGGATGTCCCTTACCACCTCCCTGTTGAAGCTGATATTGAGTTAGGGCTTGAGTTGTTTGGCGAGCTTGGATATGCCCCTAAAATGACTGATCTTGTTGATCTCATAAAAGGGTTCTGAAAATGCTAATGATACTTTCAAGCGTATTTGGCTTTTGCTTCCAAGGAATACAATAATTGCCCCGACCACCTCCAACAAAGTTAGCCCCAGATGGTATGCTGTGCTGGTAGTTGTTATGTAATTCTGTCATTTTCTTTCTTGTGTGCCTGATAACTTTACTGTATGTCAGTGTGGTAACTTTCGTAGTTTTTGTGGTCCATTCGGTGAACTTCAGTTTCTTTTTGTTTTCAACTTGCAGCGTGACATCGATGGTGTTAAAAATCTCCATTGGTCCAAATTTATTGTGGATGAGCTACACAGGGCGCTGCTGAAGCGCAAGCCTACCAGGGGTTGCCTTCTTTTCTACAATGTAAGTGATTATGCTTTCCTCTTACCTTCTTTTTTGTCATTTGTCATCTTTTTTTCATTTTGTGTCTGATTTTTGTTCATGTTTACCATGACGCTTGTATTTTTCTTATCAGCTATTGTACATTCATGCGATTGATCTTTCTGGACTCGGCATCGTATTACCTGATGGTCCTTTTCCCATCAATGTCTGGATGAAGAAGCTGATAACTCTTGTCCTCAACAAGGATGTTCAGGCTGACAAAGTTTCTTTCGGGAACTACTAGTAATCTATATCTATGTTTTTCAGTTCACACACTACTTTGCAACTGCATTTTCTTTTCATTTTTTTGTTGTTACTTATCTGACTTGTCACTACATTTTTTTCCAGTTGAAGCCTGAGTTTGGCATGAATTTCTGTCTGTTTGGTGGTCTGGAAGGTCTTGACAAGTTTATGCGTGTTCATACTGCCCCAAGCTGCAATCAGGACGTGAGCATGTAACCTCATTTTTTGTTTTTTTGCTATTCTATCTTTTTTCATAGGCTGATAACTTATTTGTTGCACTCAATGTGGTGACCCTCTTTTGTTGTCAACTTGACACTGTTTACTAATGCCATCAGATATTTGTTGTTTCCAATGTGTCATATCATCTATAAAGCATAATAATTATGTTTGCAACCTTGTGGCAATTCTTAGTGTAATGCCTTGATAACTTTGTTACATTCCTGTGATAACTTGGTATCATGATAACTTTGGTTGCATTATATATTGAAGATCAATATACGAGAAAGCTAAAACAAAAATTGTGCTATTTTAGCTTTCTCGTATATTGATCTTCAATTTCATGGTGTCTGAATGTTTGTTAAGTCATGAATACATTCATGTGTTTACTGCAACGACACCACACATTTTTGTTTGGTATTATTCATGTGTGTACTTTTTGTGAACTCATGATAACTCTTGTTGCATTTTGGTGATAACCTACTATTTATTTTATGATGACGATGGTGATGATATGGATTGTCGATTTGTTCGTCGTTGACATAATGATCTTTTCATTGCGCCCCCGAAACAAGCCCCTGGCCGAATCATGAGTACTAAAAAACCCGGATGCATCCATATATCTGGCCTCTCTACTTCATAGTATTAACATGTTAAATTATGCAATTGCAATCCGGCCCACGACAGCTCCCTGCGATCCTCATCCTGGAGTTCGCTGGATTCAAAGGCGATGGCCCGTGAGTCACCGGCGGCGGCTTACTCTCCCAAGGCCAAGGGCAACGCTGAGGTGCTGTCTCGAAGGACCTTCCCAGGCCAGGGAGAGGTTTAGGAGGCCGTCAGGGTGGCGCCAAAGGGTAAACCCTTGGCCGTCGGACACCTGGGGGAGGAAACCCCCATGGAGACTGGTGATGGGGGCCATATCCAATTCGGCCCCCAGCCGGATACCATCCCGGAGACCTGAAAGTGTGTTATATCGACTAGAGGGGGGTGAATAGGCGATTTTTATGAATTCTTCACTGAGGAATTTGCGGGTGAGGAAATTCCTTAGCGGAGAACTACTTGCAGCTGAATAAGTACTCAGAAGTAAACATAACATAACACAAGCACGGTCATCATGATGAAATGAAGACAAGCACACAGTAGAAAAAGCGTAAACACGGGATAACACAGGATGAAGACAAACAGACTGAAGAAATTGAACTGAGGAAATTAAGAAAGTCTTCAGTCAAAGTCTTCAAACACAGATATGAACAAGCACACAACACAATTATGAGGAAATGAAAGAGTTGAGGAAATAGAACCAGTAAGCTCGGTGAAGACAATGATTTGGTAGACCAGTTCCTACTATTGTCTCAGTTGTACATCTGGTTGGAGCAGCTAGGTATTTAAGCCTGAGGACACACAGTCCTCACCGTATTATCCTTGAGCTAAGGTCGCACAGACCTCACCCAATCACTCGTGGTAAGTCTTAAGGTGACTTCCGAACCTTCACAAACTCGGTCACTCGGCGATCCACAATTCCTCTTAGATGCCTTAGACCATGACGCCTAACCGTCTGGAAGAAGCACAGTCTTCAAAGGTAACAAGCGTCGGGTCCACGCAGGATCAATCTCTTCAGTGATGCTCAATCACTTTGGGTTTGTAGGTGTTTGGGTTTGGGTTTTCCTCACTTGATTATTTTCGCTCAAAGTCCTTGGAGGATGGGATGCTCTCAAATGACAAGTGTTAGTTTCTCTCGGAGCAGCCAACCAGCTAGTGGTTGTAGGGGGCGGCTATTTATAGCCTAGGGAACAGCCCGACATGATAAAACATAAATGCCCTTCAATGATATGACCGTTAGGTGGGTAGATATTTTGGGACAGCTAGCGCATAGCACAACAACGGTCGGAAATTTGAGTATCAAATTCCTCAAGGCTATCATGTTCCTCACTGTGTAGGCAATCCGCACTGGCGAATTCCTAACTCCTTAGTCAGAACAAATTCCTCAAAGACTAGAAGAACTTCGTCTCTGTCACTGAAGAATATGACTGAACTGTATGAGATTTCCAATGGCTTCACTCGAAGGGATTGGTAGGTGTAGGATTTTGAGTTGAGCATCACATGGAAATTTTTCCTTAGTATTTCCTTGACCCCCTTTAACAGTACGGTGTTTCCTATGACTCAAGAAAGAGAAAATGAAACTACGAAAACAAAAGTCTTCACGCTTCATGTTCCTCGAATGAATACCAAGTCTTCAAGGTTACACCAATTTCTTCACTTTCAAAGTCTTCAAAAAGTCTTCAGAAATCCAAAGTCTTCAGTCGAAGAACTTCATTTTTAGGGGTCGACTTTCTCTGTAAATATCAAACTCCTCATAGACTTATAGACCTGTGTACACTCATAAACACATTAGGCCCTTAACCTATAAGTCTTCAATACACCAAAATCACTAAGGGGCACTAGATGCACTTACAAGACCTACAAGGCTCCAGAATCAAGCAAGCAGCCTCCTCCGAAGGGAGGAGGTGCGCCTATTCCGCTGGTGACCTCTGTCCATCCAGAGGCACCGGATAATCTGCTGGAAGCGCTACAAGGTGCTTCCATCATGGAGGAACACTATATCCTTATGGCTATGGTGGTTGAGAGGGTTCAGCCCGTTAAGAGCGGACTGACCGAAGCTTGCACCAGCCTGCTGACAGGCTTTGAGGTAAGTGACGCAAAAAAGAAAGTCATAGTATAGACAGTAGCCCCTGAGACACTGTCTGGTGTTCGAAAAGAAAAGCCAGGCAGAGGATCAAGTAATATTCGCAGGAAACTAACTAAATATGTCTTATGTGAATAAGCAGGCGTCGTTGCTGGCCGCAACCTCTCATGCTGCTGAGGTCTCCGGACTAAAGCAGAGTCTGGAGCGAGCCGAAGAAGAGCTCGGCCGTGTAAAAGAGCAACTGGAGGACAAGCAAGGTATGTGATGACCTTGTGTATATCCATAAAAGGATGAATGACTTGTGCTGACCATGGTGCCGTGATATTTACAGGAGCGGATACTGACGTGGAAACCCTCAAGAAAGCGTTGTCTGAGGCCAAAAAGAAAGCGGCAAAGGAGCGGGCCGCCCGTGAAAAACACGAGGCCAGGGTTTGTGAGGTCCAGCAGGAGCTCCACGACGCCGTCAAGAAGTGCGAGTCCTTGGAGCGCGATATTGCGGATTGAGAGACCAAACTCGCCAAGGCTCGCCAGAGCTCACAAGAGGACCGGGTTGAAGCCCAGGGCGCCCTCCAGGAAATCCAGGAGGCCAAGAAAATCACAGCGGCTAAGGCTTTTATTATGCAAAGCAAGTATGTGAAGAAGAGGTATCTCTTACTAACCCAGATTTGGAGTTCTCCAGGGGCGTTTGCGGATCTTCCGCGCAGCGTTTCTGATGCTGCTGAATTCTTCTGAGCCAAAGAGGGGAGCTCAACGGAGAAGTTGTTCTCGTCGCAATACATTGCGCCAGAACATCAGCATAGGGTGGCCGAACTGGCCATGAAGGACTTAATAATCCGGTTGTGGCCTGCCGAAGCCATACCCAGCAGTTACTTTGGTCTTGTGAAGCGGTTGTTCAATGCCTGCCCTCGGCTTGACGCCATCAAGCGGTCGGTCTGTATCAAAGGTGCGCGGATGGCCTTCGCCCATGTCAAAGTGCAGTGGGCGAAGATGAATGTCGTCAAGCTCGTGACTGAGGGACCGCCCGAGGGCAAGGAGCACCACACGCCCGAGCGATATTTTAGTGATGTCCTGGAGTGATCCCGCATTGTAGCGGAGCAATGTGCGAAAGATGTAATCTTTGAATGAATACATTCATGTTATCTCGCCCTGTACTATTGAACAAAGTCGATTGCGTGATATAATGCTTGTTACTATTAGAATTTTACCTCCTGTGCGGCCATGTTTATGAAATCTGAGAGTTGGCCAGCCGTCGGCTTCAGCCCGAATCTAAACACTCTTGATCCAATTGTTTGGTCCTTGAAGGATGTTGGGGATATTACTACTGGGCGTAAACCGGCCAGGAGAGGCCGGGTTAACTTCATCAGTAGTCAAGTATGCTTGAAGCCCGTGAGGATATTCTATAAGGGCCCAAGGCCCAGAACCGGTTTAAGGCTGGTAGCCGTGAACCGGCATTAGTATGTAACTTGTGTTGTAAGTTAGAAATACTAGAGACCGAACCAGACACGTCTATGAGCCGGTCTCGGGACTCTGCAAACCGACGGGAGTCACCCATGTATATAAGGGGATGACCCTGCGGCGATTCAGGACGATGGAAAACAACTCGAGACTTAGGCGAAGCTTGTTTGCTCCCTAGTCATCGAAACCCCCATCAATTCCATCACAACTAGACGTAGGCTTTTACCTTCATCGAAGGGGCCGAACTAGTATAAACTCTCTTGAGTCCTTGTGTCCGCTTTAACCCCTTCAAGCTAACCCGTAGCGATGGCTCCACACTAAGTCCTTTCATGAGGACATCTACCGTGACAAAACCACGATAGTTGGCGCCCACCGTGGGGCTATCGCACGATGGTTTCAAGTTCTTGGAGGGCAACTTCGAAGGACTCAAGGGTTACGCTGTGGGACGGATGACCAAGAGTCGCCGCGGCAAGCTCTACATCGATGATTCAGGCTGGGGCCCCGAGGCCGGCTCTATTGAGTACGGGTATCGGGTCCCCTTTGGGGGCATACATGTCTACATTGGCAAGATCGGTGAGCCGGGCCCTGAGCCGGACATCTGCACCGACCTCGTCGAAACGGCTCAACGTGCGAGATCTGCCCAGGTTAAACCGGCCGTGAAGCATGCCTTCATGGGAGTGATCCACGGAGGAGAATATGAAGATAGATCAGCATCTGGTAGCGAGACCGTCGTTTATTCCGGCGACGAGTCCTCGACCGGAGAAACTGAATCATTGTATCAGCTACTGGGGCGGCGGATTGGGGCTGTTCGATGGTGACGATATTCGGACCCTCGATCTGCCCAACCGGGTTGGGATATTCATGGCCGGTACACAGGCGGCGGTCCACTCTTGAACCGCAACAGCAATGTTCTCCGGATCAGCAGCGGCGGCGGTGGCCGGGGCAGGAGGCTCTGTGCGCCTGCCGGCTCAAGTTTTATCTGATCTGTTTGATGCGTTGGATGTGCTTATGGCGAGAGGTTAACCCGGCGGATCATAGCGCCCTAGCGGAGATTGCAAAAGTGAGGAACAGATCACTCGAGGCTAAGGCCGACTGGCGGCCGAGAACAACAGATGGCCGCAGAGCAGGCCGCTTTGAATCTTGAGCCTATAGGCTTATCTTTGGACCGAGCAGCGTCGCATGAAGTCTTGAAAAGGAAGCATCGGTCTCGCCTGCTGGCGGTTTTCGATGCCAGAAACCTCTTTAATACCCCAGGAGCAGGGACTAGTAACCCGCCGTGGCTAAACTGGGCGGAGGCACCTGGGACGGGTGCGCCGGTTCAGCCTCGCCTGATGGAGCCGCCTCGGCAGAATAACATCGTACCTTAGCCTGTCCAGACACCTCCAGGTCACTATTCCAATCCAATGGACAATCTTATCGCTGCCGCTTCACGGCTGGAGGCCATCCCGATTGAAGGTGATTCTCCGCAAGCGGTGGAGACGCGCCGGGTTAAGGAGCTTCTTCGAACAACCTTGGTTCAGCAGGAAGCATATTCATATAGCCGTGACCGAATTCACTCCACCCCCCGTCCAAGCGGAGTTACAACGAGCGGATGGATGAACCGCCGTATCCAGTAATGCGGAACCGTGAAGCGCCCGTGGCCATAACCGGCGGGTGATGCTCGAGAAGTGGTGGACGGACCCGAGCGCGAAGGATGCTGAGTTAGCAGCGCAACATGAGGCTCGTCGACTTCGCGGTTCGTCCCAACCAACTCGACGAGCCAGGAGTTACTTCCAGTTCTTTGGGAGTGCCTTGTCTTGTCCCTTTTACGCAATGTGCGCCTGCCCAAGGATTTCAAGGGCCCGCGCAAGGTGCCAAATTACACGGCCGATTTGTCTCCGGAAGCATGGGCAGAGAGTTATGAGATGTCCATGGAGATGCTTGACGTAGATGAAGCGGCATGTGCAAAGTATTTCACCATGATGCTTGAAGGGACAGCCCGTATTTGGTTAAAGAGCTTACCAGCCAATTCTATCAGTTCATGGGCCCAGTTGCGATCCCGATTTATCCAGAATTTCAAGGATACATGTAAGCAGCCCATGTCGATAGTGGATTTAGCAGCCTATGTCCAGGAGGAAGGAGAGTCAACAACCTGCTGGGTACGCCGAGTCTCGAAAATTTTGCACTCATCAGACCATATCAACGCTGACTCCGCGGTTATAACTTTGGAAAGCAACTGCCGATTTAAACCTCTGAAGTTGAAATTGGGACGGATGAAGCGCCATTGTAACGATATGGGGACCCTCATGACTGCGTTAGTGAAGTATGCTGATTCTGATGGTACCAAGGATCCCGAGTCTGATGATGACAAGACAGGGAAGGGAAAGAAGAACAACAACTCCAAGGGGCAGAAACACAACACGGCAGGTCATGGTAACGGAGGCAAGCGTAAGGCGGATGGCAGCTTGGACTTTGTGGCTAATACTAGCACACAGGACAGGGGCCAGCGACGGAAGGGTAAACCGCCAAATCGCAGTGGAGCTCCAAACCCCAATCCGGACCGTCTGACTTATCTATTAAACCAGCCCTGTCCAAAGCACGGGACGAAAGAGGCGCCAGCCACCCACCTCTGGAAGGATTGCTATATTATGCAGGAGTTCAAAAATTCTAATGCTTTCCGGTATGATCACGGATCAGGTGGTGGCTCAGGATTCAGATTCCATGGGCCGGGTCATGGTGGAGGAAATGCCGGTTCAGGTTTCAATGGAGATCAGGGTGGACATAACAATCAAAACAATCAGAATAGCCAGGGTGGTTACAACCAGCAGCAGCAACAGTCAGGCTATCAGAGCAATCCAAAGCAGTTGAATAGTGGGCAATATCATGTATTCACCACTAGCTTAGACAAGCGAGACCAGAAGCTTCATAAGAGAGCAGTGAATTATGTCGAACCGGCCGTGCCTCGTTATTTACGCTAGTCCGAACAGCCAATCATATGGAGCAGAGAGGATCACCCGCCCCGGGTTGACAATCCGGGTCAGCTAGCGTTGGTGGTGGCACCTCAGGTGGGAGGTTATAAGTTCACCAGAGTACTCATGGATGGAGGAAGCAACATTAATATCTTGTACTATGAGACCTTCCGTCGTATGGGGCTAACATACAAGAATCTTAAACCGTCCAATACGGTGTTCCATGGTGTGGTACCTGGTAAGTCGGCATATCCCGTTGGTAAGATAGCTCTGGAGGTGGCCTTTGGAGATGATCATGATTCCAGGTCAGAAACATTGGTTTTTGAGGTGGTCAAGATCCAGAGCCCGTACCACACTTTGTTTGGGCGGCCGGCTTATGCCAAGTTTATGGCACGGCCCTGTTATATTTATCTGCAGCTCAAGATGCCGGGTCACAAGGGGACCATAACCGTTCATGGAAGTCACAAGATTGCCTTGGAGTGTGAAGAAGGTGATGCGGCCTATGCAGAGTCGGTTTGTGCCACGAAAGAGTTGAAGTACTACAAGGATAATGTTGATCCGGCTGACATGACTCCGTTGAAAAAGCCAACCACAGAGCATGATCCGGCTCTAAATTTCAAATCGGCAGCTGAGACCAAGCTTGTTGACTTCGTACCGGGCGATTCGTCCAAACAGTTTAGTATCAGTACCAACTTGGATCCGAAATAGGAAAGCGCGCTCATCGAGTGAGAACCGGGACATTTTTTCATGGAAGCCTTCTGACATGCCAGGTGTACCGAGGGAACTCGCTGAGCACACTCTTAATGTTGATCCAAAGTACAAACCGGTGAAGCAGTTTCTCCGCTGGTTCAACGAAGAAAGGCGCAAAGCCATTGGAGAGGAAGTGGCCAGGCTCTTAGCGGCTGGCTTTATTGTTGAAGTGTTCCATCCTGAATGGCTGGCTAATCCGGTGCTGGTCCTTAAGAAGAACGGCACTGGCATATGTGTGGATTACAGATCTTAACAAGGCTTGTCCGGCGGATCCTTTGCCCTCCCGCATTGATCAGATTATTGATGCTACGGCGGGTTGTGGCGTTGAGTTTTACGGATGCATATTCGGTTATCATCGATCAAGATGGCGATTAAGGACCAGGAGAAGACGACGTTCATAACTCCTTTTGGAGCCTTCTGCTATGTATCTATGCCCTTTGGGCTCAAGAGTGCCCAGGCAACTTATCAACGGTGTGTGCAAAACTGCCCTCATAAGCAGATCGGCCGTAATGTGCATGCCTATGTGGATGATATTGTGGTTAAGTCAAGGGAGAAGGAGACTCTGGTTGATGATTTGAAGGAAACCTTTGATAACCTACGGACATACAAGATGATGCTCAATCCGGCCAAGTGTGGTTTTGGTGTACCGGCAGGCAAGTTATTGGGTTTTCTGGTGTCCAACAGGGGAATTGAGGCTAATCCGGAGAAGATCACAACTATCACCTCTCTGGGTAAACCGAAATGTATCAATGATGTCCAGCGCTTGGCAGGCCGGATTGCCGCGTAGAGCCGGTTTATCAGTCGCCTCGGTGAGAAGGCAATACCTTTGTATCAGATGCTGAAAAAAGCGGATCCCTTTATGCAGAGTCCGCCACTGATAAAGCATTGGAGGACTTAAAGCGGCAGCTAGCCAATCCGCCTGTTCTTGCTGCTCCGATTGACAAAGAACCGTTGCTACTATATGTGGCAGCTAATGCTCGTGCTGCCAGTGTAGCTATTGTGGTAGAGCGCAAGGAGGCGGGTAAGGAGTATCCGGTTCAGCGCCCGGTTTACTATATCAGTGAGGTGCTTATTGAGTCCAAGCAAAGATACCCGCATTGGCAGAAGCTGGTGTATGGAGTTTTTATGGCAAGTCGGAAGCTTAAGCAATACTTCCAGGGACATCCCATCACAGTGGTCAGCTCTGCTCCTTTGGGAGATATAATTCAAAACAGGGAGGCAACTGGCCGGATTGCCAAGTGGGCTATAGAGCTCGGGCCGCACGATTTGAAATACATGCCTCGAACGGCGATCAAGTCTCAAGCACTTGTGGATTTCATCAATGATTGGACGGAGCTACAAGCACCTGAAGAAAAACTAGATCACACCTATTGGACTATTCATTTTGATGGGTCCAGGCAATTGGAGGGCTCGGGGGCTGGAGTCGTACTAACTTCCCCACGAGGTGATAAGTTCTGTTATATTCTCCGCTTAATATTCCCTTGTACTAACAATGTAGCTGAGTATGAAGCTTTACTCCATGGTCTCCGGATGGCTAAGGAGATGAATCTCAGCCGAGTCAAGTGCTTCGGTGACTCGGACCTGGTGGCCCAACAAGTGTCTGGTACTTGGGATTCTAAGGACCCGCTCATGGCAGCATACCGTCGTGAGGTGGATATCATTGCAGGACACTTCAAGGGATATCAGGTGGATATGTGGACAGATGGAAGAACGAAGTGGCGGACGCTTTAAGCCGGCTGGGCTCTCAGCGTAAACCGGTCCCGCCTAATGTCTTCTTAGATGTCCTGCATAACCCGTCGGTCAAGCTCCCTGGCGAAGAGGATTTGGCTATTCCTGATCCGGAGGCTCAGTTGGTGGCGGCTCTGCATGTCATTCCGGATTGGACGGTTCCTTATCTTGCGTACATGAACCAGGGCGAGTTACCAGAGGATGAGACGCTGGCCAGACAGATAATCCGGTGGTCCAAGTCCATGACTATTGTCAATGGCGAGTTACATCATTGCAGTGTATCAGGAGCGTTTCAACGTTGTGTGTCGCCAGAGGAAGGTTGTGAGATCTTGCGCGAAATCCACGAAGGAGATTGTGGTCACCACGCCGGTTCAAAATCTCTGGTGGCTAAGGCGTTTCGTCACAGTTTCTATTGGTTGACTGCTCATGCTGATGCGGAGGACCTGGTTAGGCGATGTGACGGCTGTCAAAAGTTCTCAAGACAAGCTCATGTGCCGGCTCAAGAATTGAGGATGATTCCAGTTACTTGGTCGTTTGCGACTTGGGGGCTGGATATGGTCGGGCCTTTCAAACGGTCCAAGGACAAGAAGACCCACCTTTTGGTGGCGGTTGACATATTTACAAAGTGGATAGAGGCAGAGCCCGTCAGCAAGTGTGATGCAGCCACGGCGGTTCAATTCATTAAGAAGGTGATTTTACGGTTCGGCTTTCCACACAGTATCATTACTGATAATGGTACCAATCTGTCTAAGGGTGCTATGAAGGAGTTCCGTGAGCGTGAGCACATCGGCAGCGTTTCATCAGTGGCTCACCCACAGTCCAATGGCCAAGAAGAGAGAGCTAACCAGGAGATCTTACGAGGCATCAAACCCCGGCTTATGGTTCCTTTGCAGCGGACGCCGGGTTGTTGGGTTGAAGAGTTACCATCTGTATTATGGAGCATCAATACTACACCCAACAGATCGACAGGATACACCGTTCTTCATGGTTTCTTGGCGGGGCGGTTCTCCCCGATGATATCCGTCATGATTCACCTCGTGTAGCAGCTTGTGTTGAAGCGGACAACGAGGTAGCTAGCTCGACAAGGCGCTTTGGACCTGTTGGATGAGGGCGTGACATTGCAGCTGCCCGTTCGGGATTTACGGAAGGATCTTCGTCGCTATCACGATCGCGAGTTAGAACCGAACCTTTCAAGAAGGAGATTTGGTGCTCGGCTCATTCAAGACCAGGTGATATGCACAAGCTATCCCCACCTTGGGAAGGACCTTTCGTGGTCAGCAGAATCTGCTGTGGGTCGTACTATCGATTGATATTCGAGAGCATAAAGACTCACGTACATCGGAGGAGGAGACCAACAGGCCGTGGAACATAGCTCATCTTGACCCTACTATACTTGAGCCATAGGCTTTACTTATGTACATATTATGACAATGTATATATTATGATCAATACAATAAACCGGAGCCTTAGCTAAAGTGGGGTCTCTGTTATTTTTTACATCATGAGTGGTTACACGGAGTTTTTATCTTAAAGCGGTCTCGGTTTACCCTTGAGTTAGCTTCTAAACAAAGCTTTATATTATGTCACTTGGGGGCTTGGTGGTGTCCGGACCAATGCAACACCTTTTGACAGTGAAAGCCACGAGATCACTTGGGGACTTGGTCACGTCTGAACCGATCCGCCTCTTGGTCGACCTAAGGCCACAGAATCACTTGGGGCTTGGTGAACCCGAACCATCGCTACACCTCTTAATCGGCGTAATGCCACTGCATCATTTGGGGACCTGGCTGACATGAACCATAGCTACGCCTATTGGGGGCTTGGTCGTGTCCGACCATGGTGATGCCAATTGATCGGCTCAAACAGCCTTTTTCTGCAAAAGATTTTGTCTTTGCCCTTGCTTGCAATTTGTTTGTCTTTTTGCATATTTCTCTTGTTGTGTTCTTAAACCAACAATTGTTAAACCGATTCGACTGTCAGTTGACGGGACACGGTTTGGTTTTCATCCGGAGACACTTTTGCCCGGTTTGATTTTTGATAAACATCCTATTATGGAGTAACACCGGTGTTCATCTTAACCCGGAACGGTTTACCTGGTAAACCGACCCTATATACACAGGAGCTGTTTTCTCCTTCAGCAGAGCGGGTTTCTTACAACTCCGCTTCAAGATTGGCACATCCAACTTCATGCCCTACGATGGAAGGTATCATATATTCCATATTTTATCATATATTTAATCTAAAGTATTATCTTTAGTTTCATATACATGGATATGATGACCCGCCTAGTGGTACAACCACAATGGCATTTTAAGCTTTTTGCTGCAGACAACAGTTTAAGGTTGATGATTCAACAAAAATGTAAGTTGCAATAAATATGCACGAAGGCATATCAACACAAAGTGTGGCAGCTAGTCTATTACAAGGCAACACAGTGCCTAGATAAGATAATTGTTTTTGGCATAACATAAGGACGCGGTAATGTAAACCGGCCTCCGGTTTATGCTTGATCGCTAGCTTGGCCTGATGGTTGCGGGTCATCCTGCGCCGCTTCAACTTCTGATTCCCTACCCAGCAGCTGGAAATCAACAGTCGTCTAGTCGATTCCCATTAATGCTTGAAATACGGCTTCATCATTGATCAGCAACGACGGTTCAATATCAGGAGCGTAAGTATGCTTACGGATTGGCGGTATAAGGTTCTCCGCTTCAGGAATCGGTGCAGCCACTCGTTTATTTTCTCCATCATATTGGGCATGATAGTGAGACAGATTTGCCTCTTTAACCAGCTGACAAGCCAAAGGGCGCACTTCCCGGTTTATAGCTCGAAGATCTTCTTTGCTGGATTCCGTACCGTCTTCTTTCAAGCTTGGGAAGCCTTGGGCCGCTTCAACAGGATCGAAGTCTGGCACCCACGCTTTGGCCCGGATTAAGGCGTTTATGGCACAGGTTCTAGCAGCAGATTTCTTTAATTCTTCAAACCAGGCAGGAAGCATTGACAACCTTTTAAGGGTGTCCTGGATCAAGGTCGGTGCCGGGTTGTTATGAGAAGCGGTGCTAATGATCCATTGCGCACCAGTATATAGTTGCTCTATCAATGTGTAAGAGGCTTTCAATTTCTTCCGCACATCTGATCCCAAGTGGCCAATGCGTGTCCCTATATCATTCAAAGTGTTAATAAACCGGCAATTACATCAGAAAGTTTCATTATGTCAGAAATCGAAAAAGGCTTACCAAAGACAGCGGCGGTCATGGCATGCACTTGCCGCTTTACACTGGACAGTTCATCCACCACCGGTTTAAGGGCAGCTTCAAGATTTTCTGCCCGTTGAGTTAAAGCGGCCTTTTCAGTGGCCCAATCCGCCCGCTCCTTGTTGAAGCTCTCCTTAAGCTTTTCCATGACGCTTAAAGCGCTGGATAATTCTTTTTTTGCCTTGGAGGTTTCAGCTTGCTAGGATTTCAGGTTTTCTTGGAGATCAGCGATTTGGCTTTCTTTCTTGTTCACATCAGCCTACATACAGAAAATCATTAAGATGCAGACTTGAAGTACCAACCCCATAACAAGTTATGCCTTTGGTACTTGGGGGCTAATGCATATTTGCTATTCATCCTACAATTTCTATATATCAAAGTCCCAAGCTCAATACAAGTAAGTTTGGCACTTGGGGGCTAATGCTTATTTGCTCTGTCCTTGAGGGATACTGAATTTCTTATAAAAGTCCCGGTTTAACTACATTAAGTTGAACCGGCCCTTGGGGGCTACTCTCCCAAAAGTATAGCCTTGCTCTGGATTATATTGGGAAGTCCCGGTTTAAGTTCACGTTTTAAACCGTCACTTGGGGGCTATTAGAGTTGACAGATTGAAATGTACAAGCAGGGAGTTATGGAGTTTACCTCATATTTGTCCTTCATCATGTTCACCAGACTGGCTTCATAATCACGGCTGGTATATAACCGGTTCAGATAACCGGAATGAAGATCTTGTGGATTCAAAGCGGCATAAGTTGCCAAGTCGGCATTCCACTTGCCTTTAGCAAAAGCTGTAAATTCATCCTTGGCAGTGTGCTTGGACAAGGCGAAAGGATTACCTGGCTCGGAATGGCCAAAGCCAGTAATCACAACATCGTCATCCTTGGCTTCGCCGGTTCGCACTAAATTCGCGGTTTATCCGTGCCTTTGGTGGACTCGCTGTCTTGTCGGTTTGAGCAGGACTTGTGGGTTGATTTGAAGGACGGTGGTATCAACATCGCCTCTTCAACGATAACATCATGACCTTGCAATGGTGGGTCGATCGGTATATCATCTGGATGTGTTCCTCGGGGTTTGGTATTTGGGTCGGTTCAGGAGTATTGTCTTCTGCCGCTTTATCCATGCGAGCTTTCTTGCTTGGCCTAGGCTTGGCTCTGAAAGGAAAAAGACGGATCAGTTCAATGAACATTGAAAGTGGTATATACCAAACAGCATTATCAGGAATATGGCTCACCCAAGCCTTTGTCTTGGCGGTGGGAGTTGGGTGCTGTCGACTTCGCCGGAGGAAGAATGAGAAGTAACGATAATCGGTCGGATGGATTAAGAGGTTGTGAGTGCAACCCACTTTAGGATAAGCATTGACGAAACAGTTAGAGACCTCGAGCGGCGTTTCGAACGGATATTGATAAACGGTGGAGGTGACTACCTGGCATTGTCGGGTTCTTGTGACGAGCTTCATGCTGTTGTGTCTTCATAAGAAAGTTTCGATCCAAGTAAGCAAGAGGATGAGAAAATTTAACTTCCCGGTTTGCCCGACGGATTTTTACTGAAGGTAAAGGGTTTGAATCGGAAGAAAGAGCGATTACCTCTACAACATCAGCATGACTAGCTTCAGCATCATCCTGGCAATAATCATTATCAATAAGGTGTGTAAAAAATAGACCAAGTGAGTCAAGTTCTACCACAAGGTCCGGATTACCCACATCGTCGTCGGCTGGTGGGTCGGAGGAGGCAGTGGTTTTCTTTCTATAGGCTGGTTTCTTCACAACTTTGGTCTTGGGACGGGTTATTGCCACCGGTTTCTCTTGTGGAGTCTTCCTGCTCCAAAATGGATCATCACCCTGTTTGAAAGATGTTAACATCAACAAAGAGTACTTGAACATAGTCAGATCTTATAAAGGCACAAGATATGAGTCTTACGGCTGGCGGTTTATTAACGGCAGAGAAGGGAGCCAGGCCGGTTTGGGAGCAAGCAGCTTCCGGTTCGTTCAACATCCTCTTAACAGCCTCAGTAACTTCATCGCCTGTCAGCTGGATCTCAATATGCCGTAGAGGGTCTTTCACATCTTCTATGTATTTGCACATCAAACGGGCGCAAGCTTAGGGGCGTATACTCAAGATATCCAGCAGCGAGCAAGATCAATTCTGTCAACCCGTTGGCCATGAAGGCCGGAGCTTGGATAATTGAGGAGCATATTTGCTTCTCTCCTTAGCGATCGATCTGTGAGGAGGGATGTGTGTTGCTTAGTTGCTCCGGACGGTAACCCGGTAAGGGATTTTCTCCCTCAGGGGAGGTATCTTTGCAGTAAAACCATGTTGAATTCCACTCTTTAGGATGGTTGTGCAGTTTGGCGTGAGGGTAAGTGACCTATTTCCGCTTCTGAATCGCCACACCACCCGACTCAGTGTTGGGACTGTCAGAAAATTCAGTGCGGCGGTTTAGATGGAAGCAATATCTGAACAATTCAAATGTGGGCTCCTCTTTAAAGAACACCTCACAGAGCACTTGAAAATGACAGATATTGGTTATGGAGTTGGGGCCAATGTCTTGTGGACGTAGCTGGAAGCTAGCCAAGACATCTCGATAAAACTTTGAACCGGGTGGGCTGAAGCCCCGGGCTAAATGATCAGCAAACACAACAACTTCTCCATCCATGGGTTCTGGAGAACTCTCCGGGCCAGAGACCCTCCAGTGAATGACGTCTTTTTTGCCTAAGGCGCCAGTGCGGACTAAGTTATCGAATTGAGTTTCAGTCACTCGAGAAGGGGCAAAGTTACACTCGTACACTTGCTTGGCCATGATGCAATCTGCAAAGCAGTAATACCGGTTCAATAGTATGTTGGAAGGTTATATATTGATACATTCATCGTTAAACCGGAAGAAGTTGCTTATAAACCGGAGTTTTGCAAGGTGGCAATACATAAACCGGAAAACCCTGGCGGTTCAACAAGGGGACTAATGGTATATGCCGAGTTGTCAGCTTCTCTACAAAGTCAAACCGCCTGGTCTGAAACATTGGTGAATCAAAAGTGGATGTGCGAAAACAAGTTTCACAAAAGCTTATAACAGTTTTGGATCTGAAACATATTCAGAAAAGAAATAAATATTCAAGATCTAAAACGGAGCGGTACCGAATCAATGAGAAAAAATGCAAGGAGATCTATGACCTTGAGATGCGTAAGTGACAGCGGATGCTAAAAAACTACCGCTACGCGGAACAAAGATTCGCAGACTTAACTAAAGTTAGCATATGAGCAAGAAGCAAGCGAGGAGTACCGAAGAACAGGGAAACCCTAGAACAGATCTATGGTGAAAGGACAGAAGACTTACCGGGGCTGAGGAACAAGCGAAAGGTCGCCGCGATGCTCTGGTACGTTCAGGATGATGCAGCGGCCAAGGTTGGTGCAGAAGTTGACGGCGGCGGCGGAGCTCCGAAGCTGGGCGGCGCGAGGAAGAGGAAGCAGAGGAGCACGAAGGGGGAAAAGAAATGACCCTTCGGTCTATTTATAAAGGCAAAGGATGTGTGTGTCAGGCGCGAAAATCAAGGGGCCGCAAGTTTGGAAGCAGAGCTGTCGCCTCGATTGTTGCAGACTCATTAATGAAAAGATGTTACATACAGTTCTTTATGACAGATGAAGTCAAGCCGGTTCACCACAATCTGAGAAGATGACGTCACGGCGGTTCAACCAAGAAGATGTTGAAGACGAAGTTTTTACTAAGGATTGACATGAACCTGTTCAAATCAATCTGGGGCCTAATGTTGGGGATATTACTACTGCGCGTAAACCGGCCAGGAGAGGCGGGTTTAACTTCATCAGTAGTCAAGTATGCTTGAAGCCCGTGAGGATATTCTATAAGGGCCCAAGGCGCAGAACCGGTTTAAGGCTGGTAGCCGTGAACCGGCATTAGTATGTAACTTGTGTTGTAAGTTAGAAATACTAGAGACCGAATCGGACACGTCTATGAGCCGGTCTCGGGACTCTGCAAACTGATGGGCGTCACCCATGTATATAAGGGGATGACCCGGCGGCGATTCAGGACGACAGAAAACAACTTGAGACTTAGGCGAAGCTTGTTTGCTCCCTAGTCATCGAAACCCCCATCAATTCCATCACAACTAGACGTAGGCTTTTACCTTCATCGAAGGGGCCGAACTAGTATAAACTCTCTTGCGTCCTTGTGTCCGCTTTAACCCCTTCAAGCTAACCCGTAGCAATGGCTCCATGACTAAGTCCTTTCATGAGGACATCTGCCGTGACAAAACCACGACAAAGGAGGTGTTTAGCGCAATGAACTAGGCAATCGGACTATGCGGCTTTATCACCCTCACTTAGCCATAGGAGTTTGACAATGAAAATTTGGGCGCAGCCCCTAGTACCCGAACTAGGGTGTTGTAAACACCTGATCGGGTAAGAGTCGATTCATCGCATAATGCGGAAAAATCGCTAAAGATTTGAGACCCCCGAAGAGCTGACCATCTCACGCCGCATCATGACAGTCAGTTTTCGGCTTTCTCTACTGAGGTGCTCATCGGATAAACCAGGACACAATCGCATTAATTCTCTCTTTACTACCCTAGCCGATATAGAGAAACGTAAGGTAGTAAGCGCAGGAGCCGGGCAACCCAACTATTGACCAAAGACATGATCCGGAGCCAATGCATATAATGCTAAATTTGGGGTGCCGAACTATACTGTAAAAAGTGTTCGGACTTTGTTGCCGTGTTGTGAGGCGCAATGAAGCCCCTGGCAGATTAAAGCGTACCAAAGTGTACGGGTGCTATTTGATAAGATTATCAAAAGAAAGAAGAAAAGGGGGTAGTAAGCTAGTGCCACAGAAGTTGGGCTGCAAACTGTTTCCACTATAGTTTGATTAATATGTCAAAGCGTATTTGTACAAGCAGTGCAATAAGCAACATGGCTATTTAACATGCCACAACCAAGGAAGAGCTGCGTGCGGGTCCTGAAAGCAGGTAGAGTGATCGTTAGAGAGACCACCTAGAGATTCCCTTATACGTTAGTGCTTCTTGCCATCTTGGTGTATCTATCATGTTGAGAGGACCGATGATCAGGTCGTCAGAAAAAGCCTGTGGAAAAGAAACCTGAAAAGGATAACAAGGAAAAGTGAAAGTATGTGTGTCCAGGGAGGGGTCAAGCCGTATTATGAATCACAATCTGGTTAAGCCTCCGTCTATGTCCATGGTATTTTGAGTGTGTAGTTACGTACGCGCGGTACAAACGCCGTCGCTTGTTCGGGACTGGGACGGAGGCCGGATTGCTAGTCGAGCTCTTGACGAGCTGGGTTGTCCTCTTTGTAGAGTAGTCGAACTTCGTTTGGCGGTGTTAGGGAGCTCACCGCCAATTAAGGTTACATTTGAGAAGGCCGCTCTGTACTTCTGCTGCTAAAGCAGCGGTGTGCTCCTCGGTACGGAGGGAGTGTTCCTTGTTTCCATTGACTGTTATGACGCCGCGTGGTCCGGGCATCTTGAGCTTGAGATAAGCGAAGTGTGGCACTGCATTGAATCGAGCAAATGCGGTTCGTCCCAGCAGTGCGTGATAGCCACTGCGGAAGGGGACGATATCGAAGATCAATTCTTCGTTGCGGAAGTTGTCCGGGGATCCGAAGACAACCTCTAGTGTGATTAAACCCGTACAGCGGGCCTCTACACCTAGTATGACTCCTTTAAAGGTAGTCTTTGTGGGCTTAATTCTTGAGTGATTAATGCCCATTTTGCGCGTTGTATCCTGATAGAGCAGGTTCAGGCTGCTACCACCGTTCATGAGGACTCGCGTGAGGTGGAATCCATCAATGATTGGGTCGAGGACTAGTGCGGCTGAACCGCCATGATGGATACTGGTCGGATGGTCCCTGCGATCGAAAGTGATCGGACAGGAAGACCATGGGTTGAACTTTGGGGCGACTGGCTCCATCGCGTAGACGTCCCTGAGCGTGCGCTTGCGCTCCCTTTTGGGGATATGGGTAGCATATATCATGTTCACCATTTTAACTTGGGGGGGGGGACTTCCTCTGTCCCCCTGTGTTCGGTGGTCCGGGCTCCTCGTCATCGTCCTTGTTTTGCGACCCCTTCTCCTTGTTCTCAGCATTTAGTCTGCCGGCCTGTTTAAAAACCCAACAGTCTCTGTTGGTATGATTGGCTGGTTTGTCGGGGGTGCCGTGTATCTGGCATGGGCGATCGAGTATGCGGTCCAGGCTAGATGAGCCCAAATTGTTCCTTTTGAACAGCTTCTTCCGCTGGCCAGACTTGAAGCCACTGAATCCGGCGTTGACCGTCGTGTCGTCGCTATTATCACCGTTGTTCCGACGCTTGTGTCTGTTGTGCTGGGGCTTGCCGTTGCTATTTCTGGCTTCCGCAGTGCCAGGTTCGCTTGCATTGTTATTGCTACGGGCTAGCCAGCTATCTTCGCCCATGCAAAAGCGGGTCATAAGTGCCGTAAGGGCTGCCATGGACTTCAGCTTTTCTTTGCCGAGGTGTCGGGCGAGCCATTCGTCCCGGATGTTGTGTTTAAAGGACGCCAGGGCTTCGGCATTCGGACAGTCGATGATCTGGTTCTTTTTGGTTAAGAACCTAGTCCGGAGTTTCCTGGCTGACTCTCCGGGCTGTTGAATTATGTGATTTAAGTCGTCGGGATCCGGAGGTCAAACATACGTACCTTGGAAGTTGTCAAGGAAGACCTCTTCCAAGTCCTCCCAGCTGCCGATGGAGTTTTCGGGCAGACTGTTCAACTAGTGTCGGGCTGGTCCTTTGAGATTTAGTTGGAGGTATTTGATGGCATGGAGATCATCGCCGCAGGCCATATGAATGTGAAGAAGGAAATCCTCGATCCATACCGCGGGGCATGTTGTCCCATCATATGATTCGATGTTTACGGGTTTAAAACCTTCTGGGAATTCGTGCTCCATTACCCCGTCAGTGAAGTAAAGGGGGTGTGCGGCGCTTCTATATCGGGCCATGTCGCGACATAGCTCGGATGGAGTCCGTCTGCGGTTCTCGGCCCGGGCGTGAGTATGATTGTTGCGTCCGGCTAGGTAGCCGTTGTCGCGTGTCGGGGCACGTCTCCGTGATCCATAGATCGATCTGGTCTTACCTGCTCTACTGTCCAAGTCCTGCTGCAGGTCATATGTATGTCCCCAGGCTGTTTTATCTCTGCCTTTACGGTGAGGTGGGGCGGGCTGGTGTTCGGCTTGAGTTGCCGCTTTGTCTCGACCATGTGGTGGTCGGTCAGCCGCATTGCGTGATGATGGTGTGGGCTCCAGCGCCTCATCATCGAATTGAGGTAGCAATTTGCGCTTCGGGCAACTTTTGGCCGGGCGCTTGAGGTCGTGTTCCTCGGCTGCCACAACATCAGTCCATCTATCGTTGAGCAGATCTTGATCAGCTTGAAGTTGCTGCTGCTTCTTTTTCAGGCTCCTTGCAGTGGCTATTAGCCGGTGCTTAAAGCGCTCCTGCTCGAGAGGTTCCTCAGGCACGATAAAATCCTCATTGCCGAGGCTCACCTCATCCTCGGAGAGCGGAAGATAATTGTAGTCCTCTGAGTCTCCGTATATGGCCAGTTCATCAGGGCTAACTTGCCCGTCTTCCCGTTCGTCCTGTTCGGAAGTTGCCTCAACGGGGTCTTCATTGTCTTCGGCATCGTCTGGAGTATTGTTTTCTCTTGTGTCGGTATCGCTGTCCTTTCCATGGCGTGACTTAGAGCGGTTCCGCTAACGTCGGTGTTTTGGCTGTATCTCAGGAGGTTTATCCTCGACTTGATCCTTCTCATTGTCGCCATTGTTCTCTTTAGGTGTGTCCACCATGTATATGTTGTACGAGGAAGTGGCCGTCCAACGTCCGGTAAATGGCGGGTTTTCGGTCTCCTCTTCTCCGGCATCGTCGTCCATACCGTCGATGTCTTCGGAGCCGTAATCGAGCATGTCGGTTAGGTCCTCGACAGTGGCTATGAAGTGGGCGGTGGGTGGGAAGCAAAATTCTCCCTCATCAGCCTCTAGTTCGAACCGGATATAATTCGGCTGTGAGTCCCCCGCTAAGGAGAGTGTTTTTAATGACTTTAGCACGTCGCCTAAAGGCGAGTGCCGGAAGATGTCCGCGGAGCTGAATTCGACGATCGATGCCTGATCAAGCTCGACGTGCGTAGACGCACATGGTTCGGATCCTGTAGCCGGAAACGAGTCTGAGGTTCCGGTGACAAAGATCCCACATGAGGTTGGGTCTGTGTGCGGCCCCGACACCGCTGAGTTTGCAGCTTCCATGGAGGGGTTGAGCCTCCCATCCTCGGATGGCGTGATCTGCTCCGAATCTAGGGCCAGAGTAGTTACAGGCGCTATCTCCTGGGTATGGTCCGATGACAGATTTAAGTCATGTTCTTCGCGGTGACAGGGAGCGGCTGCCGTGGTCTCGAATCCATCGAAGATCAAGTCTCTGCGGATATCCACGACGTAGTTCAAGCTTCCAAATCTGACCTGATGGCCAGGGGCGTAACTGTCGATCTGCTCTAGATGGCCAAACGAGTTGGCCCGCAGTGCGAAGCCGCTGAATACGAAGATCTGTCTGGGAAGGAAGACTTCTACCTGGACAACATTGTTGTAGATGATTGACGGGGCCATCGAACCTCTTGACGACGACGCAGCGGAACTCTCAATGAAAGCACCAATGTCGGTGTCAAAACCGGTGGATCTCGGGTAGGGGGTCCCGAGCTATGCATATAAGGTTGATGCTTACAAGAGACGGGGACACGATGTTTACCTAGGCTCGGGCCCTCTCTATGGAGGTAATACCCTACTTCCTGCTTGATTGATCTTGATGAATATGAATATCACAAGAGTTGATCTACCTCGAGATCGTTATGGCTAAAACCCTAAAAGTTTATCCTGTATGACTATGATTATTATTCTTCCCTCAATGGACTAAGCCCTCCGGTTTATATAGACACCGGAGGGGACTAGGGTTGTACGATGTCGGTTACAGAGAAAGGAATCTTCATATTTGGACGCCAAGCTTTCCTTCCATGCCAAGGAGAGTCCCATCTGGACTCGGGAGAGAGTCTTCGGTCTTGTATCTTCACAACCCATCAGTCCGGCCCACGTATCATAGTCCGGACACCCGAGGACCCTTAATCCAGGACTCCCTCAGTGGTACCGCGAATGTAGATACGGGCAGCGGTCCAGCTGATGATGACACCACACATCTGGATGATGCAACTGCCAAAGCTCATGAGAACACAAGACCAGATGTTGAAGACACGCTTGTCCGCCCTATCGATGAGAACCTCAATGAGTCTCAGATCATGATCACTGGCACCTCTCACACAGCATCAGTCGGATCAGGTGATGGAGGGCTTAGCCAGACAAGGTCGGCAGACCGCATGGTGGAGGCGGCCATTGAATCTTCATCAGCGGTTGGTTCTCAGCTTCTGAAAAAATTGGCTTACAAGAGGCACAAGAAACTGAGGCTACCATCAACCCCCCCCCCCCCCCGTCCAGCTTCACCAACTGTGCCACTCCGTCCAACTTCACTAGTTGTGCCCCCCAGCCCATCGCAAAGGCCGTCTTCACCAAATGCACTTTCAGCAGCTGAAAATCATTTAGCTGTGAAGAAAGTTGTAGTCCAGGAGCTTGGTATACGTGTGGCTGAAAAGGGAATTGGTGTCGCCGTCCCACTATCCACCATGCGGAAGGAGGCCCCACGTAGCTGAAAAGGGAATTGGTGTCGCCGTCCAGGAGGTCTTTTTTTATTAATTCTGTGTCTAATACAACATGGTAAATCCAGTTGTTTGAGTATGGTAGTTTGGGTAATTTCATTATGGTGATAAACTTGCCCATTTTTCCCATGCAGGGCACCTGGCAAACAATCTGCTACTGCTAAGGATTTAGAGGTTGCACCAGTAAAAATGTATTCACATTCTTACTTTCATTTATGTTCAGTAGTTCTTTTCTGTTTTTCTGTACTATTTTCATGTGCACTGAAACTATAGTTATGTTTTACACCTACCAACATGCTTGTTATTTTGTTCTTTTTGTCTGATAACTTATTTTGATGAACATTGATAACTCAAATATGCCCCCCTGATAATTTAGAGTTACCAATCTTGGTAACTATTGATACGTCTCCAACGTATCTATAATTTTTGATTGTTCCATGCTATTATCTTATCCATCTTGGATGTTTTATGGGCTTTACTATGCACTTTTATATTATTTTTGAGACTAACCTATTGATCCAGAGCCCAGTGCCAGATCCTGTTTTTTCTCTTGTTTCAGTGTTTCGAAGAAAAGGAATAACAAACGGAGTCGAAACGGAATGAAACCTTCTGGAGAAGTTATTTTTGGAAGGAAAGCAACCGGGGAGACTTGGAGTCCACGTCAAAGAAGCAACGAGGAAGGCACGAGGCAGGGGGTGCGCCCACCCCCTGGGCGCGCCCTCCACCCTCGTGGGCCCCTCGTGGCTCCCCTGGAGTACTTCTTTCACCTATACATACCCATATACCCTAAAACGACCGGGGAAGAGAATAGATCGGGAGTTCCGCCGCCGCAAGCCTCTGTAGCCACCAAAACCCAATCGGGACCCTGTTCCGGCACCCTGCCGGAGGGGGAACCCTCACCGGTGGCCATCTTCATCATCCCGACGCTCTCCATGACGAGGAGGGAGTAGTTTACCCTCGGGGCTGAGGGTATGTACCAGTAGCTATGTGTTTGATCTCTCTCTCTCTCTCTCTCTCTCTCTCTCTCGTGTTCTTGATTTGGCACGATCTTGATGTATCGCGAGCTTTGCTATTATAGTTGGATCTTATGTTGCTTCTCCCCCTCTACTCTCTTGTAATGGATTGAGTTTTCCCTTTGAAGTTATCTTATCGGATTGAGTCTTTAATGATTTGAGAACACTTGATGTATGTCTTGCCGTGCATATCTGTGGTGACAATGGGATATCACGTGATTCACTTGATGTATGTTTTGGTGAACTTGCGGGTTCCGCCCATGAACCTATGCATAGGGGTTGGCACACGTTTTGGTCTTGACTCTCCGGTAGAAACTTTGGGGCACTCTTTGAGGTTCTATGTGTTGGTTGAGTAGATGAATCTGAGATTGTGTGATGCATATCGTATAATCATACCCACGGATACTTGAGGTGACATTGGAGTATCTAGGTGACATTAGGGTTTTGGTTGATTTGTGTCTTAAGGTGTTATTCTAGTACGAACTCTAGGGCTGTTTGTGACACTTATAGGAATAGCCCAACGGATTGATTGGAAAGAATAACTTTGAGGTGGTTTCGTACCCTACCATAATCTCTTCATTTGTTCTCCGCTATTAGTGACTTTGGATTGACTCTTTGTTGCATGTTGAGGGATAGTTATGTGATCCAATTATGTTACTATTGTTGAGAGAACTTGCACTAGTGAAAATATGAACCCTAGGCCTTGTTTCCTAGCATTGCAATACCGTTTGTGCTCACTTTTATTACTTGTTACCTTGCTGTTTTTATATTTTCAGATTACAAATACCTATATCTACCATCCATATTGCACTTGTATCACCATCTCTTCGCCGAACTAGTGCACCTATACAATTTACCATTGTATTGGGTGTGTTGGGGACACAAGAGACTCTTTGTTATTTGGTTGCAGGGTTGTTTGAGAGAGACCATCTTCAACCTATCCCTCCCACAGATTGATAAACCTTAGGTCATCCACTTGAGGGAAATTTGCTACTGTCCTACAAACCTCTGCACTTGGAGGCCCAACAACGTCTACAAGGAGAAGGTTGCGTAGTAGACATCAACTGTTGTGTTGGTAACTTTTTTTTTCATGCAGTGCACCTATGAAACAAGTTGCTGCTGCTAAGGGTTCACCAAGTGTATCAGGAAAAAGGTGTTTACATACCTTTCTTGTTTGCAGTTATACAAAACAAATTGGTGGTTTTTTGTTCATATCATTTGATAACTTTATATTTCTAGTCCTTGATAACTTTGTAATTTTTTCCCTGGATGTTAGTTACACCTGAAGTATGTAACATCTTTTTTTGTTTGTAACATGTGGTAACTTAGGTTTAACAACATGTGTAATATCACTACTACTCTTGTGTACCCATATTTCAGTCGTTCAAAAGATAAATCCACTGTGAAAAAGGTGCAATTCGCCAAGACCAGATCCTCTCCACGACTAAGTGCAACATTGTCGCAGACAACATCATCGGAGACAACAGAAGTTATCCATCTTGATGAATCTCCCACGGTGACATCTCCATCTGATAAAGCAACAATAGCTAGCAAGGGCGCATCTGATGCTGTTGCGGCGACATCGGCTAGTGTTTCTAATGACCCTGTAGATCAGCTCGCTACAGCGGCAACTGTTACTACTGTTGTTGAAGATATCGCCAGCGCGGCTGAGGCTGTTGAATGTGAAAATGAAGTCGTTGCCAATGTAGGGCATGATGAAGGTGAAGGTATTTCTGTCTCCCGTCACCTTTTTTTTCTTATATGTAATGATGATTTATGTTGACGATGTGTTAAATCTTTTTCCGTTGTAGCCGTTCGTGTCATTGAAGAAGTTGCGGGAGGTGCCCGAGTCAATATGCCTATTGATACGGCTACAGCTGGAGGTCAAGAGAATGATGCCCAGAATCCTGTGGCCACAGGTTGGCAACTTCACTTTCTTCTGTTGATAACTTGTCTGTTTAAGCCATGATAACTCAAGTTAATGTTCTGACATTAACAAATACAATGTCCACTACATGTTTTCCTGATGCATTTTTTTCATTTTTGTGTGTTACTTTTGGTGTTTGTTGCAGTAGCTGACCCTGTGTTGGAGTCGAGCACCCCTGGAGCTGGAGAATATGATGGTAATTTTACGCCACCCAACTGCTCTCTTGGGCTTGATGCCATCTTTGGTGCGAGTCCACAAGTGCCACTATCTACTGAAGCAACTCCAACGGCTCAAGCTGCACCAGCATTGGCTCAAGTACCACCTGCAGCACCAGAAGCATCGGCGGCGGCGCCATCGGCTCAAGTTCCACCTGCAGCACCAGAAGCATCGGCGGCGGCGCCATCGACTCAAGTTCCACCTGCAGCACAAGAAGCATTGGCGGCAGAGGGATCGGATCAAGTTCCACCTGCAGCACCAAAAGCACCTGCGGCGACTCCATCGGCTCAAGTACCACCTGCAGCACCAGCTACTGGTCCTGTCGCCGTTCTAGGGCTTGCATCTCCTATTGCTGCTAGCTCCAAGGGCAAGACATTGGTGAAAATTACCAATGCGCAACCGGTTGCTTGGGCTCCGCCACCCAACTCTGGTAAGTGAAGACATTGTGTCTCTGCTTTCTGCAGCCAGAGTGATGGATTGACATATGTCAGTGTACATCTTTTCTTTGTGGTTTGGTGTGCTCCCGTTATTTATGTGTTTGGAATTTGCTATGCTTTCGTGTGTATGGATGAATGTAATACTACTTCTATGCTTTATGTGATGTAAATGAACATCTGTGCTTTCAGTACCCGAAATATATATTTCTATTGTGTTCCCTACAATATTTTGTATGACGCTAGCATAGATGATAACTCCAACCTCTTTCCCCCTGGTAATATTGTCAGTTTTGAAAGCTGATGTTATCCGTTACTAACTTTTATCTCTTACTAACTTTAGTAAGCGCGTGATACATACATCTACTATCATTGCCTATTTATTTTCCTTAATTTGTTGTCATGCTTACAAAACATTATTGCATTGGTAGTAGCAGGTGTGTACTCTTATTCATCTGAAATTTGTTATTATTCCCTCGTTTTTTAATTACCCTGATAAGTCTATTTGACACTATCTTGGTAACTCAAATGTTCAAATCCTGATAATTTATCAACCATTGACATGATAACTCCAGCCACATATACATTCTTTACCAATTCTGGGCTATACAATTCTTTTTAGTCTTCTATTTAATACATGTTTTGATGTTATCACACCTGTTCCTCATTATGCACTAGTGCTATCTAGTTTGTTCTTTAAAAATCCCATACCAGTGTGCTGGTAATCCACATTCACATCACCTGGTATTTTCTATAATGTGGGCCTGATAACTTATTGTATATTGTCTCAATTTTTAATAATTGTTTCTTTTCAATATATTATCTTGTTTATCACTACTGTTCATGTCCTCATCGCTCTTTTTTTATTTATGTAACACCGGAAGGTGGTCGTGTGCAAGTGTATGATGTCGAGATTGACGATGATGAGGTTCTCATGTGGTGGGAATAATTTGAACATGACAATCCAGCATTAAAAGGGAAATCTAATGTTCAAATAGGTGATTTTTTTTCTGCTCCATGAACATTGCAACCCTTGCACAAACCCCTTTCTTTGTTTTTCAACAATGGACCACCACTTGATAATTAAAACATGTGGCAGTTGATAAGTTATGACCCACCACTTGATAATTATTTTCACCCTTCTGCTGATAACTCATGTTTTAAAAAAATAGACTTTTTGCTTTACTCATGTCCTTGTTACATTATACATCTTAGTTATGTTTTTTCTATTTTTACCAGACAACCCTCATAGTCCGACATTTGTTACACCAGAGTTACCACCTCGCAAAAAGCATTTAGTACGCAGTTCAACCCCTAAATCCTTCATTCGGAAAGTTAGGGTCACCCACCCGTCCAAATACCTGCTCCCGCCTTTTGCCACCCTCACACCGACCGAGGAGGAAGAGTTTGTTTACAAGGAAGTTATCAAGCATACTACTGATTCTAACTCTAAGATTAAAGAGTATGCTTCCATCCTTTTCTCATTTTTTAAACATAAATCATTATTTATGTGCCATTTTTTTGTATTTGTAGTGTTAGGGTCATCGACATTGATGGTAGGTGGGTCACCCTCGGTGAGCTTGCCAATTGTGTGAAGGGAATTGGGCAACTATCAACCAGGATTGCTGAGTTACATGTTCGCATTCTCCAATATAAGGAAACGCCAAACAGGCTCATCTTCCCTTGGCTTCTATCTGTGTATCTGTTGATAGGAGACTTCAATTCCAAGTTTGTATTGAAGTATTTCCGACGGGACAAGTTTTACATTCTTAGTCACTAGGATCAGGTATGTTATGTTTGCTAGATCTGATATGTTATGTTTGCTGGATCTGGTATGTTATGTTTGCTTGCCCTGGTAACTTTGCAGTTAGAGTCTTGGTAACATCATGTTAATATTGGTACTCTTATCTTTTTTACCCTGACATTGTTTGTTCTTCATGTCATGATAATCTCTATCCTGCACACTGGCAATTTTGACCTTTATGCCCTGATAATTTTTTCCTAGTTGCCTCCCACGTGAATTTCATGACCATTTGTTATCTTGGTAATTTTGTTTCTTTCTCTCCTTCCATGCTTACTGCCTTTTAATTTTTTGCAGCTGCTATTCCCTGCTTTGCAAAAGTTGGGCCTCGGTCCAAATGACGGGCATTGGTATGTGTTGTCACTAAATCTCAGGGGGAAGCGGTTCAAAGTTCTAGATCCATTGCGTGCACAAGATAGTCCTTCTTTTCTCGAGCATGCGACATGATACATGAACGCTATAAAGAAGGCTTGGTTGATAAATTACAAGGACTCGCATAAGCAGATTTAGGACTATGAACTTGTGTACATTGATGTGTTGAAATAGGATAATGGGTTAGTTGTGGATTATTCACTCTCTTTTTAACACCCCACTATATGTTCTTATCCCTGTTTATTGACCCGGCCGCAAACTCCAATTGAACTGATTGTGTGTTGTTTTTTCATCACAAATGTTTCAGCATTGATTGCGGATTTTTTGCATGCACGTATCTTGAGGTGTGGGATGGCAAAAATGTTCCGACCTTAACTCATGATCAAATTCCAGCTCTCCGGAAGATTTTGACATTGAGGTGGTTAGATCATGATCAAAACAAATGCAAGCAATGGCGTTATCATCTGTTCAGCAGTGGGTGATGAGGTGATAATTGTTTTGACTGTGTGATAACTTCTACGAAAATGTGCTGATAACTTTTTACATGAATTTGTCATGACAATGTCATGGAGCAAAGTGTTGACATGTTGTTTTACTATAGTATACACAGTCCAAAGTCCCTGACCAGATGATAAATTCACTGTTGTGATTATAATTTGGATCACATTTAATTTGATAACTGCAATCATCTTCTGGTTGAAGACCGGGATTACTTGATTCTAAGTTTTAGAAGTCCAAGCAGGCGTAATTTTTTGTTCATAAGTAATACAATGCAGTGCTGGTAGCCTTCAAAAAATGTAGATATACAAATTTTGGATTTACAAATCCATGACAATTCCATCATACATTGCTAGTAACTGGCATAATAGGGTACTGATAGCTTGCATAAAATATAGATATACACTTTTTTCATTACAAAGCCATGATAAATCCATGATATAATGCTGATAACTGGAATATTATGGGGCTTGTAGCTTGCACATTGTGGTCCATGAAAAGAATGTAGCCACCATCTTCCCTTTTAATAGCACATTCTTCATTTATCTTGCTAGGGGAGATTTGCATTTGCGTTTGTCATGGTCCAGACTCCCACACACACCACATTTCCTTTTTAGCTTGGGTTTTGCAATCTCAAAACCTGACTGCTTCCTTTTTGACTTTGGTCGCCCCTTCGTTGTAGTCTTGGGAGGGTCTAGTATCAACTTTGTGTTTGAGGATGGAGCTGCATCAGGATGTGGGGGCTGGATGAAAAAAGCATGATTGTTTTTGCTAGCATGTATTGTCACACGCACACTTTCTTGCTGTGTGGCATGGTTACCCTGTCGCTGCACATTAGTAGCACTTTCTTGTTGTGTGGCGGGGTTCTCCTGTCGCTGCACATTAGTGGCACTTGTTTGCTGTGTGGATGGGTTCTCCTGTTGTTTTGCATGGGGGCATTTTGGTGCTGTGTGACGGAGTTGTCTCCATTCACCCGCCCCACAGGTATCGAGCAGGGATCTGGCTGTCCTTGAAACGATCCTTTTGCTTCTTCCTTTTCCTTTCTTGCTTTTCTAAGTTGATTGTTCTTCAGGGTTTCAAGCTCCTCCCTGAAATTATACAGGTGCTTTCTTGCCAATCTGGTCCCGTCATCTGTTAGGCAAGCGTCTTTGGCTAATGCATTAAATTCTTTAAGAATTGACGTGTACTTTCCAGGTATCTCGTATGGCATCGACTTCTTAACTGTTGGCTGTTCGAAATCAGGTTGAATAAGATCCTCCTCTGGATCCCAGGTCCACCTCTTTAGGATGTACTTTCCAGGTATCTCGTATACCCCAATCTGGTCCATAACTCGTAGTACGTGTGCGCACAGTAGTTCGTCACGATCAAACTTGCAGCAAGTACACGAGTATGTCTCTTCATCCATGTTTGCTTGCACATGGTAGTCCCTGTCTCCATATTTTGGTATTATCCCCCGCACTGAGCTGACCTTGAAAGTACCATCATCCAATGCATCGCATCTGTAGGATGATTTCACCTTCATCTCCACCTGGAACTTGCAAAACAGGTTATGTGTGTACAACCCCCGCACCTGCATCTCCAGCGGGTTCATCGAGTACATTTCGGTTTCTTTGTACACTGTTTCCAACTGCTCTTTTGACACACTAGCCATCACCTTATCCTGTATCGCGATGTCTTTGTTGTCGAATTCGACCAGTGAGTTGTTTGGGTTGGCATACTTCTTGAGCATAGAGTTAAAACCCTCGCTTCTTGTCGTGGTCTGCAAGAACGAAAAAAAATCATGCATATAGTATACCGGGACCCAACACTTCATGTTCTCCCACAGCCATTGGAAATGCTCGTTGTCGGTCTGGACATACGCTTCCATCATCACCCACCACTTGTGCACAAACTCCTCAACTGCATCCATAACATAAACATGGTAACATGAATTATTGAAGGATGGTAACCTTGGTTCAAACATATTGGTAACTAGGAACACCACTGTTGTTGATAATTCTGTCACACATACTTGGTTACTTTAGTTCAAGCATCATGGTAAGTACTTTGCACACATGATGATTTTTTTCCACAGCGAATACTACTCAGTGTGTGTAGTACAAGCAACATTTTTAACTAGCAATAAAAAAGAGATTCCTATCAATCACCACTAGCTGGTGATTGAAAAGTTTTGTTGTAACTAGTGGGGTGAACAACTGAAATGCATTCAACAAACATGAACATGATAGGGGTAGTACAGAAAATAATTAATGTAGGTAATTTTGTTATAATCATCTGGTAACTTGTCACCTTATTACATGGTAACTGTTGATATCATGCATGTAAACCCATTTATTGTGTTTTAAGTTAGTGAGGGTGGGAAGTAAAATACCAGTCAGGCTGTTGTCAACACAATCCTTGAATGCATTGTTTAGTGGCTCATCGTCAACCATTAGCTTCCCAAGCTTCTCCTGTGCTTTTTTCATTATATGCCAGCGGTAATTCCTATGTACTATCCCGATGAACACCTCATCAATAGCACACCTCATTGCAAAATCTTGATCTGTTATTATGTTCTTTGGCACAATTCCATCCATTGCATGCAAGAATGCATTAAACAGCCACACAAAGTTACCAGATAGTTCATTTTGAACAAACCCACAACCAAACTGGATTGACTGCCCATGGTTATTAATGCCAATGAAGGGCGCACAGGACATCTTGTACATGTTTGTCATGTATGTTGTGTCGAATGAGATGACATCATTGTATCTAGCATATGCCCTGCGTGAAGCACCATCTATCCAGAACCAATTTTCCACTCTGTCCACATCATCAAGCTTTACTCTCCAATAGAAATCTGGATCTTGTGCCTTCATATCTTGGAAGTATGAGATTGTGCTCCCCACATTAGCATGGCGGTACTCCATCCGGAAATTAGCTTGCTGGTTTGCGATGTCCTTTGTTGTGTGTGGTACATCTTTAGGATTCTCGTAGAACCATGACATTAGTTGCATCTGTCTTGCTGTCTCTATGTTGCATCCGTGCAATATCTTCAAGAAGTCCTGCTCATCTTTTGGAATGTTCCTATGTGATGATAGGAACTTTGTCACGGACGAATTTCTTATTAGAGGGTGGTTGTGGTCGTTGTTGAAGCGTTTGACTCTCCACCACGCATCCGTTTGGGTGATGTAAAGGTGGGCCGGACATCCCGACCGCACAACCTTCCCTCTTTTCCTCTTCTTCACGATGCCTTTTGGGTCCTGCACATCCTCTGTCTCCTCCTTGTTTGCTTTTGGCTTGCCGTATTTCCCACAAACCAAGAGTACTCTGCTTACAGTATCGTCTTTAATTGTTTTTATGTATTCCAGTTTCATTCCAAACCCATGTCTGAGTGCATATTGCTTGTAGTGATCATAAGATTCCTCAAAAGTATCAAACTTCATCGTTTCATCAGGAGGCTTCGGTGTGGAGTATGCCTCGGTGTTTTTGTCTCCCTGTTCAGCATTCTCTCCTTCTGTTTTTGGACTCGCTGGCTCCCTGACTGAATGATCAAAGAAGCTTTCTCTCCCCCCTATGCTGCTAGTAGTCGGTTCTTTGCTTGTCTCTGGGACCATCGGGTTGGTTCTAGATGTAGCACCTGTAATTTTTTTTGAAGTTGTTAATTTGTGTTATATTTCTGCACGCCAAAACTAGTGGTAACTTGTACTCCAATTGCTTGGTAAAGTTTGCATGCATTAAGATGTTTTTGTAGCTGTAAAGTGAAAGCATGTAATTGTAATACAGATTGCATGATAATTCGTATGCAGCAAGTGTGGTAATTGTACCTAATTTCATGGTAGCTTTTGTGCATTAAGCTTGGTGATTGTGAACTGATTCATGGTGAATGTGGTAGTTGTAAATAACATAGGTGGTAGTTGCAATTCAAGTATGATGGTAACAAGTCTGTGTATAAAAATGTGGTAGCATGGTAAATGTTTTACCTTCGTCTGTTTTGTTGATGTTGGCAGAATCAAAGCTTGTCGTGTGTGCATATTCACATTGTTGGTTTGTCCCCACACCACTCATCATGATATCCACATTACCCCCGTTGTCATGCGCCATTTTTTGTGTTGCAGCACCTGCTAGCACATATGATTGCATCCATCAATTTTCCACACTTACAAGCAATTTTGATTATTTTTTCACAACAACTATATTTTTTGTCTTTTTCTGCACTGGTTACTTCTTTTTATAACAGGTATCATTTTTGGGAGTAATCAGCGCATGGGAGTATGACAGTGATAGTTCCTATCAACCTCATTTCATCAACATCATTTCTTATCAAAAAATTCTGGTGGCAACAGTGTAAATCAACACATGGTATTCTTGTAGTGTTTTAGCACCTTTGGTTATGAGATTTCCTGGTAAATTGTAATGAATTAGCATGATAACTTGTTCAATAAAAAAGGATCTTTTTTATGTTGAATAAGTGTTAAAGGATGCTGATTGCTCAATGCACACACTCTGGTAATCTATATTCAATCGAAATGGCAACTCAGTTATTAATGAGAAATTTCATACATGTAGTTCTAACATGCTTCAAAAAAGATAGCTTAATAGAGTGATGATGATAACCTATATGGATTTATGATGGTAACTCAATGATGAGGTAACTCAATGGTGTAATCTGTAGGTAGGAACATGGATCAATTTTACCCATTTTTGGCTGTAAAAGAGGATAATTTATTCAACCTTTGTTGGTAACCTGACTGAATTTGAATGGTAACTCAATTACAACCGAGGAATTACACAAATGCAGTAAAAGGACTACCTTTTTCTGCATCGTTTTGGCTTTCTTATTTAGTTCTTGTTTTTTTCCCTTGATTTCATTAGTATGAAATGCAAATGCAGCATGTGTATAGAGGTTGAATCACTTACCTCCTTGCTTTTTTCCCTGGTTATGGTGAAATTGAGACGAACTGATGTATTTGTCCTGGTAGCATGCGGCAACCCTTGTGATGTTGTTGTGGTAAACCAGGCCCTCTCTCAAATCCTTGTGTTTGGTAGTGTTTTTCATGGGTTTTTTTTGATGGATCAGATCTGGGGCGGAGGTCGCCGGTGATGGAGGCGCGTCAAGGAGAGAGAGGAGAGAACAGATCGGGCCAGGTGGCTGTTTCTTGCGATGGAGGTAAGAAACTAGGTTTTGGGGTGGTAAGTCACGTGCGACGGGGAAGGTGGGCCAAAGGGGCTGTGTTTTCTGTCTTGGGCCTCATGCGTTGCACGTGGTGGGCCTCGCGAAAGAAGCCTGGGTCATGGGTGGCTCTGCCGAAGTGGGTCGCGTGCGGGAAGGACGCGGTTGTACGATCATGCAGATCTGATGTTTATCGTCCAGTCGACTGATGGTTAGTCGCTTCCTTCAAAAAGTCATATTCATGAATTTGAAAAAAAAATTAAAACAAACAAAAAGAACCAAAAGAAAAACCGGACAGAGAAAACAGAGTAAAATGAAGAAAAAGAGACGTCACGGAAGATCGATCTTCACGGTCCCAGGTCGTCCATCTGAAAAGCAATCTATGACTCCTCTGAACAATAAATACAAATGACACCTCCACAAGCAAGGGCCTATCTATACAAATCGTGCAGCCCACACAAATGACAAGCCAGCTTATACAACGAGGAACGTTGCTAAAAGAAAAAACAAGGAAGCGTTGCCCACGCCAGGAAAACGCAAAACAACCAGCTGTCCCTTTGCACGAATCCTGTAGCACTTTGATCTGTGGTTGGGGTGTTAGATGTGAGATAGCTGTTTTACATCTAGATGTAAAATAGCAAATTCGATCAATAAAATCTAGTGATTTGTGCCAAAAAAGATGAATTACCGAATATCATCTTTTTTGCCATTTCCTTTTTTGTACGTGGCAGCCATATTTTTTTACGAGAAAATTTCCGATCTATTCATTTTAAATCATGGTAAAAAAATGAATAACAAAAATAATAAAACGACTATAAGCACTGGAGCGAGTCGAAGGCGCGCCGGTGCCATAGCCCCTCCATCACCGGAGTAAGGCACAACTTTTTATAGTAAACAGTCGGGAAGTCGTCGTGCTAAGGCCCTGTAGGACCAGCGCACCAAAACATCAACCGCCACAGATGAAGAATAACGTAGATCAGAAGGATCTAACTCGAAGACGCATGAACGTAGACGAACACGACGAGATTCGAGCAAATCCATCAAAGATAGATCCACCGGAGACACACCTCCACACACCCACCAACGATGCTAGACGCAGCGCCAGAACGGGGTCTAGGCGGGGAGACCTTTTATTACATCTTCAAAAAGCCGCCACTGTCTCATCTTCCTGAGCAGGACACAAACCCTAACAAAATTAAAAAAAATTAAAAACAGAGCCTTCCCGCCGGCCTTTGCAGAGACCCGCCATGCCCCATGGCCCTAGCTAGCGCCACCTGAGAGGAGCGGATCTACGGCGGCTTCAACGGGAGGCAGAAACCCTCTTTTTTGAGGAGGCGGCGGCGGCTTGCAGGGAAGGCTCCCAATACGAATATACGATATACTTTCCTTCCTTTGTGCACATAACTAATTTAATAAGAAATCTTTTAGTACATGTAATCTTTGAAAACTCTGCATGTATGCAGAACAGCGGACAAGAAAGGATTCCTGAAAAAGAATCTGAACGCTTAGCTATTCGATTGCACGAATCACGAGTGCATGCATGGCAGCGCCTTTCTTCCTCGATGCTTCCGGTCTCCGAAAGTGTCGCCACTCCACATCTCGATCCGTCCCTCCCGCACAATTCCCTCCAAGCCATGCAAACATCTCCCTCTCCGTGTGGGGCTCAGTTTGCAACAATGGCGGGGAGCATGGCACCAAACCGGCCGTAGCAACCTAGGAGCAACGCACCCGCGCGTCGTCGTCCGTGCCGAAGCTACCGGCAGCAGGTTATAGCGTCCATCGGACGTCGAACGAGCGCCTCGCCGGCCTCTCCAACGACAACGCCGACGACATCGACATCACGCCCGAGCGCTCCACCATGGCAAGCGACCATACCAACTACACGGTCTTCATGCCGCCCACCCCGGACAACCAGCCGGGCGCCGCGCCGGCTCCCGCTTCCGGGGCTTCCACCAAGCCGGACAACCTTCCCTTGCCACGCTACTCCTCGGGCTCCAAGCTCGTGAACCGCCGGAATGGCGACGATGGCGCGGCCGGCGGCGCCAAGATGGACCGTCGGCTCTCCACGGAGCAGGTGGCGTCGCCGTCCAAGTCGTTGCTGGTGCGGAGCCAAACCGGGGAATTCGACCACAACCGGTGGCTGTTCGAGACCCAGGGCACGTACGGCATCGGGAACGCGTACTGGCCGCAGGACGACAACGACGACGGCGCCGGCATGGGCGGTGGCAGCGTCAAGATGGAGGACCTCGTCGACAAGCCCTGGAAGCCGCTGAGCCGGAAGGTGGCCATTCCTCCGGGCATTCTAAGCCCCTACAGGTTCGAAAAAATTCAGAAATTTCAATCAAAATGTTACGACACGAGCACGACACATGATTCAAATTTTAAAGTGACGCGGGGATTTGCGTGGGCAGGTTGCTGGTGTTGGTGCGGTTCGTGGCGCTGTTTCTCTTCTTGGTATGGCGCGCGACGAACCCCAACCCGGACGCGATGTGGCTGTGGGGGATCTCCATCGTGTGCGAGTACTGGTTCGCCCTCTCCTGGCTCCTGGACCAGATGCCCAAGCTGAACCCCATCAACCGCGCCGCCGACCTGGCCGCGCTCCGGGAGAAGTTCGAGTCCAAGACGCCGTCCAACCCGACGGGCCGCTCCGACCTGCCGGGGCTCGACGTCTTCATCTCCACCGCCGACCCCTACAAGGAGCCGCCGCTCGTCACCGCCAACACGCTGCTCTCCATCCTCGCCACCGACTACCCGGTCGAGAAGCTCTTCGTCTACATCTCCGACGACGGCGGCGCGCTGCTCACCTTCGAGGCCATGGCGGAGGCCTGCGCCTACGCCAAGGTGTGGGTGCCCTTCTGCCGGAAGCACTCCATCGAGCCCCGCAACCCGGAGGCCTACTTCACCCAGAAGGGCGACCCCACGAAAGGCAAGAAGCGGCCGGACTTCGTCAAGGACCGGCGGTGGATCAAGCGCGAGTACGACGAGTACAAGGTGCGTATTAATGACCTCCCCGAGGCCATCAAACGGCGCGCCAAGGCCATGAACGCCCACGAGCGCAAAATCGCCCGTGAGACGGCCGCCGCCTCGTCCGATGCCGCCCCGCCCCCCGTCAAGGCCACCTGGATGGCCGACGGCACCCACTGGCCCGGCACCTGGCTCGACTCCGCCCCCGACCACGGCAAGGGCGACCACGCCAGCATCGTCCAGGTCTCCATCAGCACTGACCATTTAGTGTTTGAATTTTGGCGCGCAGACATGTGTGTTCATGTTACGATGTTTGTCAACCAATTAGGTGATGATCAAGAACCCTCACCACGACCTGGTGTACGGGGAGGCGGACGATCACGCGTACCTGGACTTCACCAACGTGGACGTGCGCATCCCCATGTTCGTGTACCTGTCGCGGGAGAAGCGGCCGGGGTACGACCACAACAAGAAAGCGGGCGCCATGAACGCCATGGTGCGCGCGTCCGCGATCCTGTCCAACGGGCCCTTCATGCTCAACTTCGACTGCGACCACTACGTGTACAACTGCCAGGCCATCCGGGAGGCCATGTGCTACATGCTCGACCGCGGCGGCGACCGCATCTGCTACATCCAGTTCCCGCAGCGCTTCGAGGGCATCGACCCCTCCGACCGCTACGCCAACCACAACACTGTCTTCTTCGACGGCAACATGCGCGCGCTCGACGGCCTCCAGGGGCCCATGTACGTCGGCACCGGCTGCCTCTTCCGCCGCTACGCCATCTACGGCTTCAACCCGCCGCGCGCGGTCGAGTACCACGGCTTGGTCGGCCAGACCAGGGTGCCCATCGACCCGCACGCACGCTCTGGGGACGGCGTCGCCGACGAGCTCCGCCCGCTGTCCGACCACCCGGACCACGAGGCGCCGAAGCGGTTCGGCAAGTCCAAGATGTTCATCGAGTCCATCGCCGTGGCCGAGTACCAGGGCAGGCCGCTGGCGGACCACCCCTCGGTCCGGAATGGCCGCCCGGCCGGTGCGCTGCTCATGCCGCGGCCGCCGCTCGACGCGGCCACCGTGGCGGAGGCCGTCTCGGTGATCTCCTGCTGGTACGAGGACAACACGGAGTGGGGGCTGCGCGTCGGCTGGATCTACGGCTCCGTGACGGAGGACGTGGTGACCGGGTACCGGATGCACAACCGCGGGTGGCGCTCCGTGTACTGCATCACGAAGCGCGACGCGTTCAGGGGCACGGCGCCCATCAACCTCACCGACCGGCTCCACCAGGTGCTCCGATGGGCGACGGGGTCCGTGGAGATCTTCTTCTCCAAGAACAACGCGATGCTCGCGTCCCGCCGGCTCATGTTCCTGCAGCGCATGTCGTACATCAACGTCGGCATCTACCCGTTCACGTCCCTCTTCCTCATCATGTACTGCCTCCTACCGGCGCTGTCCCTCTTCTCCGGCCAGTTCATCGTGGCCACGCTGGACCCGACCTTCCTCTGCTACCTCCTGCTCATCACCATCACGCTCGTGCTGCTCTGCCTGCTGGAGGTGAAGTGGTCCGGGATCGGGCTGGAGGAGTGGTGGCGCAACGAGCAGTTCTGGGTGATCGGGGGCACGTCGGCCCACCTGGCGGCCGTGCTGCAGGGCCTGCTCAAGGTGGCCGCCGGCATCGAGATATCGTTCACGCTGACGGCAAAGGCGGCGGCGGAGGACGACGACGACCCGTTCGCGGAGCTGTACCTCATCAAGTGGACGTCGCTCTTCATCCCGCCGCTGGCCATCATCGGGATCAACATCATAGCCATGGTGGTGGGCGTGTCGCGCTGCGTGTACGCGGAGATCCCGCAGTACAGCAAGCTGCTGGGCGGCGGGTTCTTCAGCTTCTGGGTGCTGGCGCACTACTACCCGTTCGCCAAGGGCCTCATGGGGCGGCGGGGCCGCACGCCGACCATCGTCTACGTGTGGGCGGGTCTCATCTCCATCACCGTCTCCCTGCTCTGGATCACCATCAGCCCGCCCGACGACCGGGTCTCGCAGAGCGGCATCGAGGTGTGAGGAGTGTGGTCAGGAAATCGATCGAGCGCCGAGATCGATCGATCAGTTGCAAAATGACCGGCCAAGAACCGCGCCATCAGCTACGAAGTGCAGAAAAACAACAGCTTGGAGAACCGCCATGCATTGTTTGTCTTCTGTATTTTTGTTTGTGGATGCACAAGATTAGTAACACTGTGCATGCAGCATGCTAAGGAGGCTAGGCAGGTCAATTTTGTACGTAGCTGAGAAACGTACCTACGCACTGATATCATGGCATACATATACTCCTCCGGCTCCTAAAGCCATACTCATATGAGAAGGTTAACTGTACAGAAATTCTGATTCGTTGCAGATTGCCGTATATTACTCACATATATGCTCCTGTATTATGTAGTAGATGTTGGCAATTTATAAACCAACACTACTACGCTGAACAAAAATTAACACTGATCTTGATTTTTACATTCGCCCGATCAGCTTCACTGCTCGAGGACCAACATTGTACAACTTGATTAGGGTATTTCGAACACCGACCCTCAAACTTCACGCATACGTTCGGATTGTGTTGTCTGGACGTGTTGTGTCATCCAGTGAGGACCTGTATAGTAGACACGTAAGACTCTGACACCCCCGACCCACCCAAAAGACAGCCGCAGCAAATTTTATGGATCAGTGTTGGAGATGCCTTTACTAGGAACCGGAAAACACAAGGAGTGTGTAAACTAAGTAATTGTAGAGTAATGAAATGAACATGGTCCTCGAGTTTCTTTCTTCTTTGTTTTTTTTAAAACGAAGACGCACAATGCGTCCGGCTTTAAATTAATAAAGCCCACCGACATGCAGCATCCAACAAGGTCAACACAGAAACTAGAACAGAAGGTAAGTGGTCGAAGCCAAAAGTACGGAACATGCAACCGGCCTCAGTCTGATAGAGAAAGACAACAACTACTAGCACACAAGCAGCCACTCCAAAATAGCACGACGAGCAGCATCTTGTGACGGGCTTCAAACTGAATCGTGCGGATCCGCTCCATGGCCTCCATCATCCGATCTGCATCACGCCGTTTCCCCAACGGTGTCCATGTCTGAAGAAACAAGTGGCATTTGAAAATAATATCAGCAGGGTGGTTAGGGAACTTGTGTTCGATAGTCATCTTATTAAGGGTGGTCCATAAAGACCAGCACAGCGCCCCTACGCAACGCCACAGCACGCGCCCGAAGCTACCCCTATGAGCGAGGAGAATCCCTCGTAGGTCCGTAGTCGTATGGGGATTCCAGTTCTGCGCAAACGCCTCACGGACAGCACTCCAAGCAAAACGAGCTAGGTGGCATTTGAAGAAGATGTGGTTAGCATCTTCATGCGCTCCACATAGCGCGCAGGACCCATCCGAAGGGCCGTGTCTAATGGCAATGTTGTTAGAAGAGGGAAGGCGGCCACGGAATAATTGCCAAAGAAAAACTTTGATCTTCAGAGGAATAGACGCTTTCCATAGCCCCCTAGCTATGTCAAGAGTCGGTCCCTCGGTCAGCTTATTGTAAAGCGACTGGACCGTGAACTTGCCGGAGCTCGAGAGGGACCATGAGACCGTGTCGGCCTCAGGGCAGAGAGATACACCCTGCAAGGCAGTTAGGAGCCCATCCCAAATTGCCCGTTCATGGGCGAGGAGTGGTCGTTTGAGAGATATGGCTGTTGGGTTAGTTCTGAGCGCGTCGGCCACCAAAATGTCGACGTTAGTGGCAAGTTGATAGATGACAGAGTGGCTACGCCAAAGAGGTTCCGACCCAAGCCAATGGTCGAGCCAGAACCTCGTGGAGTTCCCGTTCTTAACGCAGAACTTGGCCCCTAACGTGAAGGCAGGCTTAACAGCCAGAATCCCGTTCCAGAAAGGCGATTCCTTCGCCTTTGAGGTGAGGAAATTCCCATCGGGGAAATATTTGGCGCGAAGGATATCGGCCCAAAGCCCTTGTTCGTTCTGGGAAAGTTTCCAGATCCACTTGACAAGGAGCGCTAAATTCATGAGTTTGGAGTTAAGAATCCCAAGTCCACCGAATTTCTTGGGGCGGCAGAGCGCCGCCCACTTGATCAGGTGGTATTTCTTTTTTGTTCAAGTTCCTTCCCAAAAGAACTTAGACCTAGGGGTGTCGAGCTTGGCGTGTACTCCATCAGCCAGCAGGAACATGCCCATAGTAAACAGGGGCAGGGAGGATAAACTAGAGTTAGTCAGAATCATCCTAGCCGTAGAAGATAAAAACCTGCCGCGCCAGGGACTAACCCGGTTCGCCACCTTACCGTATAAGGGTTCCCATTCGAGAATCAGATGTGTTTGTCCGAGATGGGAAGGCCTAGGTACTTAATTGGAAAACTCCCTAGTTTGCAGTTAAGTAGGTTGGCAATGCGAGTGGCACGGGGATTGTCCATCCCAATGGCAATCACCTCACTCTTCAAAAAATTTATCTTCAGGCCGGAGATGATCTCGAAAGCAAGGAGGATGAGCTTAATCGAGGCTATACTATGGTCATCGGGCTCGAAGAGAAGCAAATTGTCGTCCGCATATTGTAAATGGGTGATCCCTCCGGGGCAGAGGTGAGGCACCACACCACGAACGTGACCGGCGTTCTTGGCCTTGTTCACCATGGCCGAGAGGGCATCAGCAACAAAGTTGAAAATCAAAGGCGAGGAGGGGTCTCCTTGTGTGAGACCTTGTTTTTTGCGGAAGAAGTTCCCCACTTCTCCGTTAATCGACACCGCAGTCTGTCCCCCCGAGACAAGTTGCATGATGCGATGAATGAAGCCCGACTAGAATCCCTTCCGAGTCAGCACCTCGCGAATGAACTCCCAGTTCACTCGGTCGTAGGCTTTCTCGAAGTCAAGCTTAAAGAGCACGGCCGGCTGACGCGTGCGCTTAAGCTCGTGAACGATCTCTTGCAATACTACTGGACCTTCTAGGATGTTACGGGCTTTGAGGAAACCCGACTGGCTACGGTCGATCACACGCTGTGCAACCGGGGCAAGTCTTGTAGTGTATGCCTTGGAGCATAATTTGAAAGGCACGTTAATAAGGGTGATGGGGCGGTATTGCTTAATCAAGTCAGCCCCTTTAACTTTAGGGATGAGGCTGATGACGCCAAAGTTGAGGCGCGAGATGTCTACTGTGCCAAGCGCAAACCCGTTGATAATATCGTAGAAAATGTCCTTGAGCGCCGCCAAAACCGTCGGAAGAAAGACACCGGCCAGCCATCCGGCCCTGTTGCGGTATCGATCTTCATCGAGCCAAGCGCATCGTCGATCTCCCCCATGGAGAAGGACAAGGCCAGGCCATCATTTTCGACTTGCGACACTCGTGATTCTTCCCCCCAAAAGTCCTCACGAAGGCGAAGGGGCTTCTCTTCCGCTGTGCCCAACAGGTTAAGGAAGAAATCGTAAATATGCCTCGAGATTTCGGCTTGGCTGACCAGTAACCCGTGTTCCGAATGCAATCTCAGAATCAAACATTTCCTGTTGCTGCCGTTGGTGAAGGCGTGGAAATAGCCCGTATTTGCGTCCCCCTTGGTAATCCACTTGACGCCACCCCTACGGCGCCAGTATTCCTCCTCTTCCCTGAGGATGGCCAACACTTGATTTTCGAGGGCATAACGGTTAGCCCACTCCGCTTCCGAAAAGGATCTAGAGTCAGCTTGAACGTCAAGGACTTTAATTTCCTCGATAAGAGCTTCCCTAGCTCGTTTAGCTTCACTTCCGTGGTTTGCACCCCACCTTCGAAGGAAACCACGCAGGGCCCCGGCCGGCGAAACCCAAGTGTCAAGGAGACCCCTGGAATGACCAGCCACAGCCCTAGCTTGCTCCCAGCGCGCGAGGAGCATGGGTATGAAATCCTCTACCTCGAACCACCCTGTTTCAAAGTAGAAACGTGGACTCCGCTTGATCCTATCCTCCCCAGAGGCCAGGATCAGCGGAACATGGTCAGATCCAATGCGTGTTTCAGCAACCAGCGTACACATGGGAAAGGTCACCTCCTAGTCAGTCGTAACGAACACACGGTCCAGGACGCTCCGAACCGGAGTGAGTTGCTTGTTAGTCCACGTGTATCTAGCCCCTGTCCTAGCGATTTCCCGCAATGCGCAGGTCGCAATGGCATTGTTAAAAAGGGAGACCCTAGGCCAGTCAATGTTGCAATTATTTTTGTCCGCGCCCGAACGAATAAGGTTAAAATCGCCCCCAAGAACAATGGGAATGTTAGCAGCTTGCTTGGCCCCGACCAAGACTTGGATTTCGCCCAGGAAATCAGCCGCGCGCGAGTGGTCGGCCGGGCCATAAACACAAGCAATCGCCCAGGAGGCGAGAGAGATTCTATGCTTAATCGTGACAGAAATGAAAAACGATCACACGTCCCAAGTTACAACATCACAAACATCAGAATTACATCCCAAGAGTAGACCGCCCGAATGGCCAACGGAGGGGACCCAACCCCACACGAAGCGGTGGAGAGGATCATAGGCCGCAAGATCACGATATGAAAAGTCCGCTTTTATCGTTTCTTGGAGTGCCACAACGTCAATTCTTTCGCGAGCGATATACTCCCTAAGTTGCGTGCGTCGACCCGAGTGCCCGCAACCCCGAATGTACCAAAAGATGTAACACATCAGATAATACGGTTGCGAAGGCGAACCCCTCTGGAGGTCATCTTTTTTGCCACACGCTTCTTAACCTGGGCTCGGCTCGTCGATGGCGCTGCGTCAACCTCCCTGGTTGCGATAGCCCCCTCCGACAGGACTAGAGAGGTGGGTATACTCGCAGGCACTGGGTCAGCAGAGACCGCCAGCGCCGTGGTATCGGCCTCCCTGGCCTTGGCCGCAGCAGTGGCCTCTGCCAAAGCCGCTTGGGCCTCCTCGCGAGCACGGATAAGGGACACAAGCTCACCACGATCCGCTCCTAATTCGAAACCGCTGTCGTCTAAGATAGAAGCAAGCTGCGGATCTGTAAACGCGTTCAGAATCCTAAAGGAGGGGGGTGGGTTACCTGAAATCTCCATATTCTTGTCCGCCAGTCGAAGCTGCGCACTCTCCAAGGAAGACAGGTCGCCCAGCGCCGCCCCGAGCACTTGGAGCGCGCTGAGGGCCCGGAGATGCCCGAGAGCGCCGCGCCTTGGTCGCCATGCCCACAGAGCCCAGCACAACCTGAAGATCCACACACGCCGGCGCCACAGGCGAAGGGAGCGCCAGCGCAGCTTGCTTGACAGGAGGCTTCCGCCCGGCCATCTTCTTAGGGACACACCCGGATCCCCCCGAGCTGTGACGGCTAGACAGCGGGGTGCGGCTGGATGTCTCATTGAGCACCACACCCGAGTCCGAGCCGAGCAAACCAGGGGAGGCTGGGGCGACAGCCGCAGCGGCGCGACCATCAGCAGCGGCGCGCCCAGCAGCAGGCAGCGACGCCGAGCCCACCAGATTGAAAGCCCCCACCAGAGCGCGGGACGGAGGCGGACTGCTCCCAACCGTGTCCGAGATCGCCAGCGCCCCAGGCTCCACGTTCTCCTTCCCCTTGTCGAGTGCAAGTTCTTTGATACCCAGTTGATTCCAAGTCTCCGTGTCGATTGACGTGTCTGGCATGCTATCCTCAGGATCATCCTCACGGCCGGCCATGTCCACATCCATAGCGCGGCTCTCGTTGCCAGTGTGATGCCTGCCCTGGGCCCCTGGGTCTTGCTGCTGCTGCCCAGCTGTCCCTCCGGTCCCCGGACCAGGTGGTCCAGCGCTCTTGTCGCCCGGGTGAGAGGAAGTGTTGTTAGGACCAGGCGACACCGGTCCGTCTCCAGGGTGCTTTGGGAGCTGCTCCACCTCAACCCGAATGTCGTATCCCTCATGATTGAACCAAACTTGCACAAAACCATTCATCTTGTCAGGGGTTCTGCAACCAAACTTCATCCTCACCGGTCCCACCCGAATGAGGGATAGCTCATCCACCATGATGGGTCTACCCAACATCTTGAGCCCCTCCATCAGACGGTCGACACATCGGTGCTTATTGGGGATGCCATGAAGGCGGAGCCACACCTCCGGCATGGAGAGGGGCACAATCGTCTCGTGGACCGAGTCACGTACCAGCACCGTAATGTCGTGGATGGAGAGGAAAATCTTGCCACTTGACTTGGCCATATGCAACAGATCTGCAGAAGGAAACACCACCGCAAAGTCGTTGTCGCCAACCTGCGCTATCTGCCAGTCCCAGTCTCCAGCCACCATGTGCTTCAGCTCCTGCTTGAGCGTACGCAGCGAAAGCCTCCCCGGCTCCGCTGATAGAATGGCACCATTGGCAACTTTAAGGGCCTCGCCCTCCGCCATCTCTTCTTCTTCGAACTCCATGCAAAAAAAATCCCTCGCCCGGAATGGCACTGCCCATGATCTGGAGGTGCGGCTGCTTGCCACGAGAAGGGAAATAAGCCGAGGCGTGGCTCTCCTGCTTGCAGATCACACAAAGGGGGGGAGGTGCACTTGGCCTAGAAATGCCCGGTCCGGCCACACTTGAAGCATTCCCCGCCCTCCTCCTCGACCGGGATGGGGGCGTCCGCCGAGCCCCGCGGCGCATCAGGCACGACCACCACAAGCGGTGCAGCCGAAGCCCGTGGCTTCTTTGCCAGCGGGTCCCCATGGCCTCCACCACAAAGGGGGTGCTCCTGCGGCTTACGCTCCATCTCGCGACGCCGCGTCCCATGCTTGCGCTTCTTCTTCTTCTCTTGCTGGCCCCACCAGGGGGGAGGAGGATCCCAATCCCCCTCGCGCCCGTGGAAACCAGATCCGGAGTCATGACCCTGGTAGCCACCATAACCACGACCAGATCCGCCGTCTTGACCATGCTCAAATCCACCTCGCCGTCCGCACGCCCCGCCGCCTTGGCCCGCTGACCATGCTTCGCCTGCTCCCGAAGGGCCTTCTCACGCCGCCATTCCTCCTTGGAAAGCGAAGGCTCCATCGGGCGCTTGTCAGCGCGCCTGTCGCCCATGGCCGTCGCCTCGGCAAAGGACAAAGTGAGAGGGGGAGGAGGGGGAATGGGAACGAGAGATCTGACGGAGAGACGGTGGAGCCGCACCTCACTGGGACGAGCTGGAAACCCTAGCGAGGGGTCGCGGAGGCCCCTGCGCAGCCATATAAAGTGCTGGCAAGCGGGCTCCCAGGCCCCTCCCAGGGCAGGCCGACCGCGTGGGCTGGCAGGGCCAGGCCCAGCACATGAGCCCGAAGGCCCCCCGCAGCCTCCAAGGGCCCCACACTAGGAGGCCCGACGTCCAGAGAGCAGTGCGGGGTCGGCCCAGGCCCAGAGGCCCCCAGCAGGCCCAAGGTATGGGCAGACGACACCAACCCTAGCGCGTCAGCCACCTCAGCCACCCGCACCGCCGCCGCCACCAACGACGCCGACGAGGGGAGGGCAGGAAGAGCAGGCCACTCCTCGGGCGTCACCGGAGCCACCGCGGGCACAGAACGCCGGGGAGACAGCGGGGGCCCCAGACGTGCCCCCCATGCGCCCGAGTCCAATTGCGCCTCTGGCCTCCAGCAGCGCACCACCGTCGCCCACGAACCGCCTCCGCCCGGTGCAAAACGACGGCGCCGGTCTCCCCGACCAGCCCCGCCTTGTGTCGCCGCCAGCAAGAAATCACCCAGCGTCGCCCCCAACGGAGGAGGAGCCTCCCGCGGTGAGGAAATCCCATCCTCCTCATCGGACACATCCTCCGACAGAGCCCAGAATCGGCCACCGCAGCCCGCACGACCCGCCCCAGGGGAACGCGCCGGGGCCGGGGGCGCCGAGGCGCCACTAGGACCCCGCCGCACCAGAACCCACTCCGTCGCCGCGACAGCACCGCCGGGGGGAGCGGGGTCGCCGCCCACGTCACCCCGAGTCGCCTCCTACGGTTCGCTCGTTTCAAAAACCATCTTCTTTGTTGCATCCAAGAGAGTGAGGCCATAACAAAAAGTCATTTGTGCGTCCTCGAGTCACAGTTTGAAGGTCCTCCACTTTATTTCTTCATGGCGTGTTTGGTTGTCTCCATCATCCTTTGCCACTTTGCATATTTCTCTCAGTTGGGTCTTTTTGAGCAAATGCAGACAAAAAAATCATCATATGCACATCCTGTGGTTGCCTGCATACCCCCAACCTGGTGGCGAAGAAATGGAAGCCGCGTTGTTTGGTTGCTGGCTTGTTTAGGCAATGCATGTTTTTGAGCAAATGCAGACAAAAAAAATCATCATATACGTAAGTCAGGTTGTTTGGTTAGATGCAATGCATGTTGTCTGATAATGTCCTTCAGGAGTGCTGAGCTTACCAGCACACCCGCAAGCAGGACATAGATAGCAGCAAGTTCAACATAGTAGCACATAATTCAACATAGTCTTAAACAAACCGTTCAAGCTAAAATGAAGCAAACCACACAAGAGTGAACTTTCTAGACATCCATGGCAAAGACCACATCGTCACCACCTTCACTCCGGCTTTGTTGAAGACGATCAACTTGAAGGTGCTGGGAGTTGGCAACTTCAAAGTGACGAGCTACCCAATCTTGATTTGGTGAACAGTGGCGAAGGGGGACCAACCTTAGTCAAGGGTGACTATCCCGTTGATCACCAGGACCATCACCTTCCAGGTGCAACCGGTGTTGGTCTTAAGCTTGAATTCCTAAGAGCATCTACAGCCAGGCGCCTCATATCGGTCTCAAACGCTTGGATGGCCCGCCCAGTCACTGACCAGTCACGTTTTTCTGACCCAGTCTGGCGTCTCAAACGGCCCTCAAACACCGGGTTGTCCGGCACCCCTCATATCCATCCCAAATATGGGGCGGATATGGGGGCTCCTGGGCATGCCCGCCACGTCGACCTGGCCCACCCCTACCCCACTCCGTCCCCATAAATATCCCTAATCCAAAAACCCTAGCTCACTCCACTCTCGATCTGTCTCTTCTTCTTCCCTCCAATTTCTCCAATTCGATCCACTCCGACGACTCTGGTGACTGCGGCCACCATGTCGAGCGCCATCAGCCGCTCCTCCTCCGACTCCGACGAGGATCTAGCCCCTCCGCATTGCCCTTGAGAGGTCCAAGGTGGACACGGGTGGTAGTTCCGGATCGGCTTTAACTCCCCCTGCCGCCGCAGCGAGGAACCGACGCTGGCTCCTCCCGGCCCGCGCTTGGCTCCACGTGGGCTGCGCAGTCCGGGCCTCCCCACGCCGTCCCCTTGACCCTCCTGCTGCTGCTCCCCACGCGGGACGCTATAGGTGCTTGTGCTCGCCGCCGTTGCGCTGGACTGGACACACACGCTGGAGTGGGAGGAGCACGCCACCCACCGCGAGAGGTAGCGGGAAAGGGAGAGGGACGCGGCAGAGAGCTCTATCCGCCCCCACCGCGGGTTACCCGCGGAGCCCGACAAGGACGAGCGGCTCCTCGCGTGGGTATACAGCCGATCTCTTACGACGGAGGAGATAGACGCTCGGCGGCTCCGCCGAAAGAATGTGAAGGCTCTCCGGCTAGCTATCAAGCAGTCCAAGCGCGAGGCCAAGGAGAAGGCGATGGAGGCAGCTCGGCTGGCCAAGCTGAAGCGGCAGCAGGACCGGGTCGTCCGGCGCCTCAAGAGTCTCATCATCGTCTCCTCCTCTTCCCACGACGACGATGGCTCCTTGTCCAACTAGTCGGACGATCCTCCACCAGCCATCGACGGCTACAGCTGCATCAGCGACCGGAAGGGGAAGGGGCCGGCCAAAAAGTGGTGAAGATCCGCTTTGCTTCAATTTAATCTCAAGTTTTAGATGTAGTTTCAAGTTGTACATCGTTCGATCTTTGGTGGTCGCTTGAACATCCGATCTTTTGGTGAAAGTATTGTGCTTGCCTGTGTCCGTTTGCTGATCTACGTACTTTGATCGATGTTGCAAGGTTTAGTATGGATATATGAAGGAAATATGCCCTAGAGGTAATAATAAAGTTGTTATTTATATTTCCTTATATCATGATAAATGTTTATTATTCATGGTAGAATTGTATTAACCGGAAACTTAGTACATGTGTGAATACATAGACAAACAGAGTGTCCCTAGTATGCCTCTAGTTGACTAGCTCGTTAATCAAAGATGGTTAAGTTTCCTAGCCATAGACATGTGTTGTCATTTGATGATTGGGGTCACATCATTAGAGAATGATGTGATGGACAAGACCCATCCGTTAGCTTAGCTTTAATGATCGTTTAGTTTTATTGCTATTGCTTTCATCACGACTTATACATGTTCCTCTAACTATGAGATTATGCAACTCCCGAATACCGGAGGAACACCTTGTGTGCTATCAAACGTCACAACGTAACTGGGTGATTATAAATATGCTCTACAGGTGTCCCCGATGGTGTTTGTTGAGTTGGCATAGATCGAGATTAGAATTTATCACTCCGAGTGTCAGAGAGGTATCTCTGGGCCCTCTCGGTAATGCTCATCACTATAAGCCTTGCAAGCAATGTGACTAATGAGTTATTTGCGGGATGATGCATTATGGAACGAGTAAAGAGACTTGTCGGTAACGAGATTGAACTAGGTATGATGATACCAACGATTGAATCTCGGGAAAGTAACATACCGATGACAAAGGGAACAACGTATGTTGTTATGCGGTTTGACCGATAAAGATCTTCGTAGAATATGTATATTTGGCGGATAAGAAGGATGGCAAAGTGAAAGGTATATTTGATATACATGTTACTGATGTGTACCTTATTAATGCTCGTAGTAGCGCCTAGGTATTTGATACTGGTTTTGTTGCTCATATTTGCAACTCGAAATAGGGGCTACGGATTAAGCGAATATTGGCTAAGGATAATGTGACGATGCGCGTGGGAAATGATTCCAAAGTCGATGTGATCGCTGTTGGCACGCTACCTCTACATCTACCTTCGGGATTAGTTTTAGACCCGAATAATTGTTATTTGGTGCCAGCGTTAAGCATGAACATTATATCTGGATCTTGTTTGATGCGAGACGGTTATTCATTTAAATCAGAGAATAATGGTTGTTCTATTTATATGAGTAATATCTTTTATGGTCGTGCACCCTTGATGAGTGGTCTATTTTTATTAAATCTCGATAGCAGTGATACACATATTCATAGTATTGAAGCAAAAAGATATAAGTTTAATAATGATAGTGCAACTTATTTGTGGCACTGCCGTTTAGGTCATATTGGTGTAAAGCCCATGAAGAAACTCCATGCTGATGGGCTTTTGGAATCACTTGATTATGAATCACTTGATGCTTGCGAACCATGCCTCATGGGCAAGATGACTAAAACTCCGTTCTCCGGAACAATGGACCGAGCAACATACTTATTGAAAATAATACATACTGATGTATGCGGTCTGATGAGTGTTGAGGCTCGCGGCGGGTATCGTTATTTTCTGACCTTCACAGATGATTTGAGCAGATATGGGTATATCTACTTGATGAAACATAAGTCTGAAACATTTGAAAAGTTCAAAGAATTTCAGAGTGAAGTAGAAAATCATTGTAACAAGGAAATAAAGTTTCTACGATCTGGTCGTGGAGGTGAATATTTGAGTTACGAGTTTGGTCTTCATTTGAAACAATGCAGAATAGTTTCACAACTCACGCCACCCGGAACACCACAGCGTAATGGTGTGTCCGAACGCCGTAATCGTACTTTATTAGATATGGTGCGATCTATGATGTCTCTTACTGATTTACCGCTATCGTTTCAGGGTTATGCTTTAGAGACGGCTGCATTCACGTTAAATAGGGCACCATCTAAATCCGTTAAGACGACACCATATGAACTGTGGTTTGGCAAGAAACCCAAGTTGTCGTTTCTTAAAGTTTGGGGTTGCGATGCTTATGTGAAAAAGCTTCAACCTGATAAGCTCGAACCCAAATTGGAGAAATGTGTCTTCATAGGATACCCAAAGGCGACTGTTGGGTACACCTTCTATCACAGATCTGAAGGCAAGATATTTGTTGCTAAGAATGGATCCTTTCTAGAGAAGGAGTTTCTCTCGAAAGAAGTGAGTGGGAGGAAAGTAGAACTTGATGAGGTAACTGTACCTGCTCCCTTATTGGGGAGTAGTTCATCACAGAAATCAGTTCCAGTGATTCCTACACCAATTAGTGAGGGAGCTAATGATGATGATCATGAAACTTATCATCAAGTTACTATCAAACCTCGTATGTCAACCAGAGTAAGATCCACACCAGAGTGGTACGGTAATCCTGTTCTGGAGGTCATGTTACTTGACCATGACGAGCCTACGAACTATGAGGAAGCAATGATGATCCCAGATTCAGCAAAATGGCTTGAGGCCATGAAATCTGAGATGGGATCCATGTATGAGAACAAAGTGTGGACTTTGGGTGACTTGCCCGATGATCGGCAAGCCATAGAGAATAAATGGATCATCAAGAAGAAGACTGACGCTGACGGGAATGTTACTATCTACAAATCTCTACTTGTTGTGAAAGGTTTTCGGCAAGTTCAAGGAGTTGACTATGATGAGACCTTCTCACTCGTAGCGATGCTTAAGTCTGTCCAAATCATGTTAGCAATTGCCGCTTTTTTGATTATGAAATTTGGCAAATGGATGTCAAAACTGCATTCCTTAATGGATATCTTAAAGAAGAGTTGTATATGATGCAACCAGAAGGTTTTGTCGATCCAAAAGGTGCTAACAAAGTGTGCAAGCTCCAGCGATCCATTTATGGACTGGTGCAAGCATCTCGGAGTTGGAATATACGCTTTGATAGTGTGATCAAAGCATATGGTTTTATACAGACTTTTGGAGAAGCCTGTATTTACAAGAAAGTGAATGGGAGCTCTGTGGCATATATGATATTATGTGTGGATGACATATTATTGATCAAAAATGATACGGAATTTCTGGATAGCATAAAAGGATACTTGAATAAGAATTTTTCAATGAAAGACCTCGGTGAAGCTGCTTATATATTGGGCATCAAGATCTATAGAGATAGATCAAGACGTTTAATTGGGCTTTCACAAAGCACATACCTTGATAAAGTTTTGAAGAAGTTCAAAATGGATCAAGCAAAGAAAGGGTTCTTGCCTGTGTTACAAGGTGTGAACTTGAGTCAGACTCAATGCCCGACCACTATAGAAGATAGAGACAAAATGGAAGTCATTCCCTATGCCTTAGCCATAGGTTCTATCATGTATGAAATGTTGTGTACCAGACGTGATGTGTGCCTTGCTATTAGTTTAGTAGGGAGGTACCAAAGTAATCTAGGAGTGGATCACCGGACAACGGTCAAGAACATCCTGAAATACCTGAAAAGGACTACGAATATGTTTCTCGTTTATGGAGGTGACAAAGATCTCGTCTTAATTGGTTACGTCGATGCAAGCTTTGACACTAATCCGGATGACTCTAAGTCACAAACCGGATACATATTTATATTGAATGGTGGAGCTGTAAGTTGGTGCAGTTCCAAACAGAGCGTCCTGGCGGGATCTACGTGTGAAGCAGAGTATATAGCTGCTTCGGAAGCAGCAAATGAAGGAGTCTGGATGAAGGAGTCCATATCCGATCTAGGTGTCATACCTAGTGCATCGGGTCCAATGAAAATATTTTGTGACAATACTGGTGCAATTGCCTTGGCAAAGGAATCCAGATTTCACAAGAGAGCCAAGCACATCAAGAGACGCTTCAATTCCATCTGCGATCAAGTCAAGGAGGGAGACATAGAGATTTGCAAGATACATACGGATCTGAATGTTGCAGACCCATTGACTAAGCCTCTCTCATGAGCAAAACATGATCAACACCAAGACTCCATGGGTGTTAGAATCACTACTATGTAATCTAGATTATTGACTCTAGTGCAAGTGGGAGACTGAAGGAAATATGCCCAGGCAATAATAAAGTTATTATTTATATTTCCTTATATCATGGTAAATGTTTATTATTCATGCTAGAATTGTATTAACCGGAAACTTAGTACATGTGTGAATACATAGACAAACAGAGTGTCCCTAGTATGCCTCTACTTGACTAGCTCGTTAATCAAAGATGGTTAAGTTTCCTAGCCATAGACATGTGTTGTCATTTGATGAACGGGGTCACATCATTAGAGAATGATGTGATGGACAAGACCCATCCGTTAGCTTAGCTTTAATGATCGTTTAGTTTTATTGCTATTGCTTTCATCATGACTTATACATGTTCCTCTGACTACGAGATTATGCAACTCCCGAATACCGGAGGAACACCTTGTGTGCTATCAAACGTCACAACGTAACTGGGTGATTATAAAGATGCTCTACAGGTGTCTCCGGTGGTGTTTGTTGAGTTGGCATAGATCGAGATTATAATTTGTCACTCTGAGTGTCGGAGAGGTATCTCTGGGCCCTCTCGATAATGCTCATCACTATAAGCCTTGCAAGCAATGTGACTAATGAGTTAGTTGCGGGATGATGCATTACGGAACGAGTAAAGAGACTTGCCAGTAACGAGATTGAACTAGGTATGATGATACCGACAATCGAATCTCGGGCAAGTAACATAACGCTGACAAAGGGAACAACGTATGTTGTTATGTGGTTTGACCAATAAAGATCTTCGTAGAATATGTAGGAGCTGACGTCGCTTCAAGCTACGTCGGTATTTCCCCAAAGAGGAAGGGATGATGCAGCACAGCGGCGGTAGGTATTTCCCTAAGATATCAACCATGGTTATCGAACCAGTAGGAGAACCAAGCAACACAACGTAAATAGCCCCTGCACACAAATAACAACACCTCACAACCCGACGTGTTAAAGGGGTTGTCAATCCCTTCCGGGGTACGGCGCCTCAAGATAGGCAAAGGATGTGAGGTAAATTTGTAGTAGATTGATAGATCGAATGCCAAATAAAATAAATAGAAATAAAATGCAGCGAGGTATTTTTGTATTTTTGGTTTAATATATCTGAATAAAAGTGGAAAGGAAAAGTAGATCGCAAGCAAATATATGAGGAAGAAGAGCCGGGGGCCGTAGGTTTTACTAGTGGCTTCTCTCGAGAAAAATAGCAAACGATGGGTAAACAAATTACTGTTGGACAATTGATAGAACCTCAAATAGTTATGACGATATCCAGGCAATGATCATTACATAGGCATCACGTCCAAGATTAGTAGACCGACTCCTGCCTGCATCTACTACTATTACTCCACACATCGACCGCTATCCAACATGCATCTAGTATATTAAGTTCATGGAAAAACAGAGTAATGCAATAAGAACGATGACATGATGTAGACAAGATCCGTTTATCTATGGTGGTAGATATAGATCCCATTTTTTTATCCTTAGTAGCAACGATACATATGTGTCGGTTCCCTTTGTGTCACTCGGATCAAGCACCGTAAGATCGAACCCACTACCGGGCACCTCTTCCCATTGCAAGATAAATAGATCAAGTTGGCCAAACAAAACCCAAATATCGGAGAAGAAATACGAGGCTATAAGAGATCATGCATATAAGAGATCAAAGAAACTCAAATGACTTTCATGGATATAAAAAGATATGACTGATCATAAACTCAAAGTTCATCAGATCCCAACAAACACACTGCAAAAGAGTTACATCATATGGATCTCCAAGAGACCATTGTATTGAGAATTCAGCGAGAGAGAGCAAGCCATCTAGCTACTAACTACAGACCAAAAGTTATACAAAGAACTACTCACGTATCATCGGAGAGGCACTAATGGAGGTGGTGAACCCCATCCGAGATGGTGTCTAGATTGGATCTGGTGGTTCTGGACTCTGTGGCGGCTGGATGAATATTTCGTCAATGCCTTTAGGGTTTTTGGAATATTGGGGTATTTATAGAGCAAAGAGGCGGTCCGGGGGGCACCCGAGGTGGGCACAACCCACTAGGGCGCGCCAGGGCCTCCTGGTGCGCCCTGGTGGGTTGTCCCTGATGTCTACTACGCAACCTTCTTCTTGTAGACGTTGTTGGTCCTCCAAGTGCAGAGGTTTGTAGGACAGTAGCAAATTTCCCTCAAGTGGATGACCTAAGGTTTATCAATCTGTGGGAGGCGTAGGATGAAGATGGTCTCTCTCAAACAACCCTGCAACCAAATAACAAAGAGTCTCTTGTGTCCCCAACACACTCAATACAATGGTAAATTGTATAGGTGCACTAGTTCGGCGAAGAGATGGTGATACAAGTGCAATATGGATGGTAGATATAGGTTTTTGTAATCTGAAATTATAAAAACAGCAAGGTAGCAAGCGATAAAAGTGAGCGTAAATGGTATTGCAATGCTAGGAAACAAGGCCTAGGGTTCATACTTTCACTAGTGCAAGTTCTCTCACCAATAATAACATAATTGGATCACATAACTATCCCTCAACATGCAACAAAGAGTCACTCCAAATTCACTAATAGCGAAGAACAAACGAAGAGATAATGGTAGGGTACGAAACCACCTCAAAGTTATTCTTTCCGATCAATCCATTGGGCTATTCCTATAAGTGTCACAAACAGCCCTAGAGTTCGTAGTAAAATAACACCTTAAGACACACATCAACCAAAACCCTAATGTCACCTAGATACTTCAATGTCACCTCAAGTATCCATGGGTATGAATATACGATATGCATCACACAATCTCAGATTCATCTATTCAACCAACACATAGAACCTCAAAGAGTGTGTAACGCCCCGGATTAGATGCGCCAGGTGTCTGTCAGTTACTCGCCGTCGTTGCCATGTCATTTGCTTGCGTGTTGCATTTTGCCATGTCATCATCTACATTTCATATCATGTCATCATGCGCATTTCATTTTGCATACATGTTCATCTCATGCATCCGAGCATTTTTCCCGTTGTCCGTTTTGCAATCCGGCACTCCTATGTCCCCGGCCCCCTTTTACCTCTTTTAGGTAAAGGGTGTTAAATGTTCTCGGAATGGGTTGAAGCTTGGCTTGCGGTCTTATTATAGTGTAGACAGAGCAACTGTCAAGTTTAAATCGCATTCGAGTCCGTTTGATCGCCTAAACCGTTAAACATATAGCGGTACCGTTGTCGGTACCTTCGTCGGACGTTTCGGTCTCCGAAACTGCCGCCGGGCTGCATTTCTCTTCTCTCCCCTCAGCCCAAAAACCTCTCTCCCACAGCCCACCTAGGCCTGCCTAACCCCCCCCCTCGATCGGGTCCGTCGGATCGCGATCGAGGCTCAAACCCTCCAAAATCCTCAAACCCTAGTCCCTACCCTATATATACATCCCTTCCTTCCAAAAATGGGCAACCCTAGCCATCCCCTACCCCTAGACCCCCTCTTCCTCGGGATCCCGCAGCCGCCAGCCACCTCCACCTCAAAAATCCGTCACTGGCCACCTTGCGGGCGCCACTTGGCAGCGCCCCATTGGCCACCGCCCCAAGCAGCCTCCCTCACCCAACCGGAAGGCGCCACGCGTCTCCGCGCCCAGCCCCTCCTCCCACCTCCCATGCCCTACAGCCCAGGCGCAGCCCGCCTGGGCCCGAGCCGCTGCCCGGCCCAGGCCTTCGCCGCGCCCGCTCCCTCGTCCCGAGCCAGAGGGCTCGGCCACGCCCGATCTGCCTGCCTGACGCCGGCGATCACGCCGCCCACCGACGAGTCTCCGTCGCCCGAGCACTCACCGCCTTGCCAGTCGTGCCGCCCCTCGCCACCTCTCTCCTCTCTCTCCTCCTGCTCTCTCTTGCAGCCCCCGCCTTGGAGCTCATCACGAGAAGCTTCCCGAGCACCGCCCACCCCTAACACGGATCCGGGCCCCTCGTCAGCCGATCTGCCTGCTCCGCCGCCCGACCTCCTTCCGGCGACCAGCGCCGCCGCCGTCCACTCCGAAGGTCAGCGCCCTCCTTCCTCGACCCCCTCGGATCGAGGAAGATGGCGACAGTGTCACCGGCAGGCCCGGGCCCCACCCCACCCCGCCGGCCCAGCTCCATCCTCTGCCCAGCCGGCCCGGCCTCCCCAACCGCCGGCCCGACCTCCTCCGCGACATGGGCCGAAGCCCAATGTGAGCACCACCTAAACCCCGCCCCATGCGAGATTTAGTTATCTAACGCTCACCCTGTTTTTTTTTCGAAAAAAAAACTGCTAAGTCCCCAGAAACTTATAAAACGTTGCATACTTTGACCTGTTGTAACTCGGCATCCGTAGCTCCTTTTTGCATGCATAATATGTCAAATTGTTCGCCTCAACGAGTACATCATTTCATCTCATTGCATCATTTTCATTTGAGCTCATCTTGATGCCCGAAATGCTGTTAGAAGAGGGCTATGTGATGTTAGTTTCTGATTCTTATCAGAACATGCACTTTTGTCATTTTTGCCATGATTGATGTGTGCACCCTATGAACTTGAATCCTACATGTGTTTTGTAATATGCCATGCCATATTTATAGGGGTGTATGCCATGTATTTTTGTGATCTCTGTGGTGACTAGCACAAGCATGCAAACTAGGCATCGTAATGTTGCTGTTTTAGTCCCTGCTCTCCTGATATTTGTATGCCATGTAAACTTGATGCTACCGAGAGATCAATGCTTATTTTGAGATACTTCAGTAAGGGTGTTTTGAACATATGGTCATTCTCTATCCATCCATGCCCTTGTTTGCAATTATGGAGTGCCATAGCTTGAGTCAATCGAGCTCTACTTTTGCTATAAAATGTTTCCTGGCAGATTGTTTACATGTTATTCAGTTTTGCCAAGGTTGTTGTAGTTGATCCGTGTATGCTATGATGTTGTTCTTGCCATGTATAGCTTCTATGCCATGTCTTCTTACTGTTGGGTGCCTTGCCATGCCATGTATTTCTCTGTGGTGAGTGGTTCAACCTCACCAACATGCCTACTTATTGTTGTTCCTGCCATGTATGAATCTGTAATATAACTTGCCATGTTTACATGGGTGCCATCATATCTTATGATCCTTTTTGGCTTATGGTCAGTAAGGGACTTTTGTTCTATGCATTTAGTAGTATCATGCCATGCCTTTGTTTGCCTTGATAAGTTCCTGTAACATGTTGTTTGATAGCTCTAAACATTGCAACCTGATGTTATTTCTGCAAAGTCTGAAACTGTTATTATTTGCAATCTTGCCATGTGTTTTTGAGCATGTTCTAGTGATTTCTGGAGAAAGCTCAGTGTTCATGTTTTATCATGCTTTACCTGTACATCATGCCCATGCCTTTTTTTTTCATGTTAAGATGCTGTAGCTTGTTGTTTTGATGCTTGCAATATGCCTATTTGCTGTTTTGGACAGATTGTTGCTCTATGACTTGTATAGAGTGTATGTGTTGATCCGTTGCTCTGTTTTGAGTGTGCTTTATATGAAACTTGCTTGATTTTGCATGTAGTTTCATATTATCATGTTGCATCCTTGTTTTGAGGTGTTGACTTGATGTTTGGGTGCATTTTGCATCAATGCCATGCTTAACTTGTTTTGCTCATATCTTCTAGGCCGTAGCTCCGAATCTAATGAACTTTATATGTAACTTGACTAGAATTTCGTGTAGATCATCGTGGTGCATCTTAACTTGCTATTTAACAACTTGAACATAAGGTTTATTCTGATCTGGACCAATTTCGAAATTTGCATATGAGGACTTACCGCAATTGTTATATGTTGTTCCCGGCCTCATTTAAACTTGCTTTGATGTGTTGCTCTTGTTTGCATCATCTCTTGCCATGAGTAGCTTCATGTAGTCTTGTCATGCATCATGCTTGTTTGTGCATCATGTCTTGTTCATGTGTGGTGTGTTTACTTTGTTGTGTGCTTCTTCTCGATAGTTCCCGTTTCGTTGCGATCGTGAGGATTCGTTCGTCTACGCTTGGTTCGGCTTCATCCGTTCGTATTCTTCATGGACTCGTTCTTCTTCCTTTCCGGATTTCAGGCAAGATGACTGCTACCCTGGATCTCACTACTATCATTGCTATGCTAGTTGCTTCGTTCTTTCGCTATGCTGCGCTACCTATCACTTGCTGCTCAAGCCTCCCAAATTGCCATGAACCTCTAACTCGTTGTCACCTTCCTAGCAAACCGTTGTTTGGCTATGTTACCGCTTTGCTCAATCCCTCTTATAGCATTGTTAGTTGCAGGTGAAGACGAAGTCTGTTCCTTGTTGGAACATTGAGATGTTGTTCCTTGTTGGAACATGTTTACTTGTTGGGATATCACAATATATCTTATTTAATTAATGCATCTATATACTTGGTAAAGGGTGGAAGGCTCGGCCTTATGCCTGGTGTTTTGTTCCACTCTTGCCGCCCTAGTTTCCGTCATATCGGTATTATGTTCCCGGATTTTGCGTCCCTAACGCGGTCGGGTGATTTATGGGACCCCCTTGACAGTTCCTTTGAATAAGACTTTTCCAGCAAGGCCCAACATTGGTTTTACCATTTGCCTGACCTATCACCTTTTTCCCTTGGGAGTCGCGCATCCCAAGGGTCATCTTTATTTTAGCCCCCCCGGGCCAATGCTTGTCTAAGTGTTGGTCCAAACTAGAGCCACTTGCAGCGCCACCTCGGGGAAACTTGAGGGCTGGTTCTAGTTGTACATAGTGCTCATCCGGTCGTGGCCTGAGACGAGATACGCGCGGCTACTATCAGGATGTCGGCACGCCGGGAGGCTTTGCTGGTCTTGTTTTATTGCTGTCGAAATGTCTTGTAGCCGGGATTCCGAGACTGATCGGGTCTTCCCGGGGAGAAGGAATATCCTTCGTTGATCGCGAGAGCTTATCATGGGCTGTTGGGACACCCTGCAGGGTTTGAACTTTCAAAGCCGTGCCAGCGGTTATGTGGCAGATGGGAATTTGTTGATATCCGTTGTAGTAAACTTGAAGCAAACTCTTCTAAAATACACCAACCGTGTGCGAATCGTGAGTCTCTTTTCGGGTTGATCGAGAGGAGAACACGGTTTCGGGTTATGTCGACGTAAGTAGGAGTTCAGGATCACTTCTTGATCATTACTAGTTGACGACCGTTCCTTTGTTTCTCTTCTCGCTCTCATTTGCGTATGTTAGCCACCATATCATGCTTAGTCGCTGTTGCAACCTCGCCACTTTACCCCTTCCTTTCCCTTTAAGCTTTTCTAGTCTTGATACCCATGGTAATGGGATTGCTGAGTCCTCGTGGCTCACAGATTACTACACCACCAGTTGCAGGTACAGGTTTCGCGATGATCATGACGCGAGAGCGATGCTTGCTTGTCTTGAGTTCTTCTTCTGCTTCTTCGATCAGGGGATAGGTTCCAGGTCGGCAGCCTGGGCTAGCAGGGTGGATATTGTTTGAGTTTCTGTTTATGTTTCATCCGTAGTTGGATGTTGATTTTGTATGTGATGTTGTATTCTTGTGGCATTTGTGCCTTATGTATGTAGCCCCATCTATTATGTAATGTTGATGTAATGATATCCACCTTGCAAAAGCGTTTCAATATGCGGGTCTATCCTTGGTGGGACCGTCGAGTTCCTTTTGGATAGGGTCGCATGTTGGGCGTGACAAGTTGGTATCAGAGCCTCGACCGACCTTAGGAGCCCCTTGATTGATCGTGTAGTTCGGCCGCAGTTGAGTCTAGAAGAAAACTGATTTTGGAGTCTAGTTATATCGGAGAGTTGGAATTCTTTTTACTCCTCAGCCCCTTCGTCGCTCTGGTAAGGAATCTTGACGTAGGTGTTTTGAATAACTTCTCTTCCCCTTCAAATTTTTTCTTTAGGATCACGCAGTTGGTTTTCCGATTGTTGTTCCTCAGCTCTTTGCATCCGGTGCATTTCTCGTCAAGTTGACGCCTCTTCATCGTTGTCAAGTTCAATCCTCAGTTGTTTTCTTTTCCCACCCACCCACCCTTATTCTTATTGGAACCGGAGTCCGTAATCGAGTATCCTTCCTACTCGTGCGAAGTTTTTGCTCTCTCTCCTCAATGATTTCAACCGGTGTTTTATCTCCAAGATATTCGCTGCTTTCCCCTTCCAAGTTGTCTTTGTTTCCCGCCCTCCCACCCTTTTTCTTCTCGGAGTTTGAGTCTGTTTCACCATCAATTCCATTCGTGTGGAGCCTCTTCAGTCTTCCCTCAATTATTTCAACCGGTGAATTCTCGTCTTGTTCGTCATTCTTCATCCCTTTCTTTTCCGGTGCACTCAAATCAAGTTTTTCGGATTGGTCATATTCTTTCTCTCGGCTCAAGTGTTTTCCTTGCTCGTTCGTCTCTCGCCAGTTTATCCTTCCGGAGTGTGCAAGACATATCAAGAGATTCGTCTGTGTTCCAATTAATTCGAGGTTGTTGCCTCATTCTAATATTTCAGTCGTTCCGGTGCATCATCCATCTCTTCAACAATCCTTTCCAACGGTGTTTTTCTTTTAGTGGGCCCTAACCCACAGGTCTTTTTCCAGGATCTTACCTGACTCTTTTGATTTTCCCGGAGTTATTCTCAAATCCTTTTCGTACTTTGACGTAAGTATGGATTCCATCAGTCACATGCCTTTTCCAAGATCAATTTCAAATCATTTCATTGTTGGCTCAACCTCTCTGTTTTCCATTCTTCCGGAGTATCTCATTAATTTTGGTGGTGTTTATCGTCGTCCTTGAAGACCGAAGTAAAGTTTCTCTTAAATCTTGTCCGTTCCCCCGGAGATTCATGGTGCTACCTCGATGTTATCCTATCTAATTGTTTCCAGTCATGCAAATTCTTTTCATCAATCCGGAGTATTTCAGGTGTTGCTTTCCCTCTCGATTATCCGGAGGCCTCCATTTCAGAAGATTTCCTCGTCCCAAGTTTTCAGCTTCGTTCTCTCAATTATTCTATATTCGTGCCCCTTCGTTCGTCTCAATATTCTTCCGGTGCTTCGTTCAAGTATTCTTCTATCAGCTCATGATCTCTTTGTTCTTTTGCATCTAAATCCCCTCTAGCTTATTGGTTCTTCTAATTCTTCCCGGTGATTATTTCTTTTTCATCAGTTATTTCGAATTCTTACGGTGGCTCATTCAAGATTCTTTTTCCTTGTTTATCATATTAATCCATTCGTTCTTTTCAATCCTACCGGTGGTTCATGAAGACCTTCTCAAGTTTGCGATATGTCACTTCTCAATTCTTTTTCAAGAAGAATAAGTAGTTTGCAAAAATCCATTGTTTGTCATCAATTTAATTTGATGATGGATAAGCATACAATAAATCTTATTCTTATTTCATCCTAGTGATTAATCCCTTCCTTCAGAATTTGTTCTTGAGGAATAAATTCTAGTTCTAAGTCGCTCGTCTTTTCTTTTCCGGAGTTCCAAGTTTTCCGCATTATTGTCGCGAAGCTCCATCTAAATCACCGCAAGACTTATTTCTTATTCTTTCTTCCTTCATTTTATATCGTCATCCTTTGGTTACCGGAGTTCTTCATGGTGGTTCTTCATGATTTATTTCTTTCTTCAAGAGTTCATCAAGATTTTGTTGGCGGAGTTCAAGTATCTTTTCTTCTCGCGTCTCGAAGTGCAATTAATTCTCCCTATTCTTTTTAAGTGGAGTTTTGCATTTCTTCGTTCTTCTAACCTATCCAATCATTTCCATTTGTGGCCGGTTATCACTTTATGATTTTGAGATGTTATCCATAAGTCCACGACAAGCTTATTCTTTCGTTGTCGATTTTCTCAACAACTCCATTCAATCCTTCCTTCTCCGTTCTTTTCATTCAACTCTTTCAACTCTTTCCGGAGGTTTTGTGTCATGTCTTCATCAAGTATCATTCCATCCTCTGAAGCTCGTGTTCTATTCCTACATGTTTCAGCCGGAGTGTTGCCTATATCCTTTCAGTCTTATCCGTTTCTTTTCTCATTCTAACCACTCCGGTTAGAACGAGTTGTTTCATAGTCTATCTGTTTCCGTGAGCTTTCAATTCTCGTCATTCTCGTCGTTCCTCTCTTCTTCTCGAGTGCTCTCGATTCTTTGCTTCTTCTCTTGAGTTCTTATTTCACCTCATCCCTTTTTCTCTTCCGTCTCGGTCCTAAGATCTCGGGACGAGATCTCTTGTTAGTGGAGGAGTGTTGTAACGCCCGGATTCGATCGCCTGTGTGTCGCGCCATTACTGCCGTCGTTGCCATGTCATTTGCTTGCGTGTTGCATTTTGCCATGTCATCATCTGCATTTCATATCATGTCATCATGTGCATTTCATTTTGCATACATGTTCGTCTCATGCATCCGAGCATTTTTCCGTTGTCCGTTTTGCAATCCGCACTCCTATGTCCCCGGCGCCCCTTTTACCTCTTTTCGTAAAGGGTGTTAAATGTTCTCGAATGGGTTGAAGCTTGGCTTGCGGTCTTATTATAGTGTAGACAGAGCGCCTGTCAAGTTTGGTCGCATTCGGAGTCCGTTTGACTGCCCAACTGTTAAACATATAGCGGTACCATTGTCGGTACCTTCGTCGGACGTTTCGGTCTCCGAAACTGCCGCCGGGATGCATTTCTCTTCTCTCCCATCAGCCCAAAAACCTCTCTCCCACAGCCCACCTAGGCCTGCCTAACCCCCCCCCCCTCTCGATCGGGTTCGTCGGATCGCGATCGGAGGCTCCGAAACCCCTCCAAAATCCTCAAAACCTAGTCCCTACCCTATATATACATCCCTTCCTTCCAAAAATGGGCAACCCTAGCCTTCCCCTACCCCTAGACCCCCTCTTCCTCGGGATCCCGCAGCCGCCAGCCACCTCCACCTCAAAAATCCGTCACCGGCCACCTTGCGGGTGCCACTTGGCAGCGCCCCATTGGCCAGCCGCCGCCGCGCAGCCTCCCTCACCCAACCGGAAGGCGCCACGCGTCTCCCGCGCCCCCGCGGCCCTCCTCCCACCTCCCGCGGCCCTGCAGGCCCAGGCGCAGCCCGCCTGGCCCGAGCCGCCGCCCGCCACCCCAGGCCTTCGCCGCCCCTCGCCTCGTCCCGAGCCAGAGGGCTCGGCCACGCCTGATCTGCCCGGCCTGACGCCGGCGATCACGCTGCCTCCCGCCGACGAGCTCCGTCGCCGGAGCACTCGCGCCGCCCTGCCAGGTCGTGCCGCCCCTCGCCATCTCTCTCCCTCTCTCTCCTCGCCCGGCCTCACTCTCTCTCTCTCTTGCAGCCCCCCGCCGCCTTGGAGCTCCTCGCCGGAGTAGCTTCCCCGAGCACCGCCGGCCACCCCTGACACCAGATCCGGGGCCCCTCGTCGCCGATCTGCCCGTTCCCGCCGCCCCGACCTCCTTCCGGCGACCCGGCGCCGCCGCCGTCCACTCCCGAAGGCCGCGCCGCCCCCTGCTTCCCTCGACCCCCCTCTGGATCGAGGAAGATGGCGACAGGCGCCACCGGCCGCGTGGGCCCGCGGCCCCGACCCCACCGGCCCAGCTCCATCCTCTGCCCAGCCAGCCCGGCCTCCCCAACCGCCGGCCCGACCTCCTCCGCGACATGGGTCGAAGCCTAATGTGAGCACCACCTAAACCCCGCCCCATGCGAGATTTAGTTCTCTAACGCTCACCCTGTTTTTTTTTCGAAAAAAGAACTGCTAAGTCCCCAGAAACTTATAAAATGTTGCATACTTTGACCTGTTGTAACTCGGCATCCGTAGCTCCTTTTTGCGTGCATAATATGTCAAATTGTTTGTCTCAACGAGTACATCATTTCATCTCATTGCATCATTTTCATTCGAGCTCATCTTGATGCCTGAAATGATGTTAGAAGAGGGCTATGTGATGTTAGTTTCTGATTCTTATCAGAACATGCACTTTTGTCATTTTTGCCATGATTGATGTGTGCACCCTATGAACTTGAGTCCTACATGTGTTCTGTAATATGCCATGCCATATTTACAGGGGTGTATTCCATGTATTTTTGTGATCTCTGTGGTGACTAGCACAAGAATGCAAACTAGGCATCGTAATGTTGATGTTTTAGTCCCTGCTCTGCTGATATTTTTATGCCATGTAAACTTGATGCTACCGAGAGATCCATGCTTAGTTTGAGATACTTCAGTAAGGGTGTTTTGAACATATGGTTATTCTCTATCCATCCATGCCCTTGTTTGCAATTATGGAGTGCCATAGCTTGAGTTAATCGAGCTCTACTTTTGCTATAAAATGTTTCCTGGCAGATTGTTTACATGTTATTCAATTTTGCCAAGGTTGTTGTAGTTGATCCGTGTATGCTATCATGTTGTTCTTGCCATGTATAGCTTCTATGCCATGTCTTCTTACTGTTGGGTGCCTTGCCATGCCATGTATTTCTCTGTGGTGAGTGGTTCAACCTCACCAACATGCCTACTTATTGTTGTTCCTGCCATGTATGAATCTGTAATATAACTTGCCATGTTTACATGGGTGCCATCATATCTTCTGATCCTTTTTGGCTTATGGTCAGTAAGGGACTTTTGTTCTATGCATTTAGTAGTATCATTACATGCCTTCGTTTGCCTTGTTAAGTTCCTGTAACATGTTGTTTGATAGCTCTAAACATTGCAACCTGATGTTATTTCTGCAAAGTCTGAAACTGTTATTATTTGCAATCTTGCCATGTGTTTTTGAGCATGTTCTAGTGATTTCTGGAGATAGCTCAGTGTTCATGTTTTATCATGCTTTACCTGTACATCATGCCCATGCCTTTTGTTTTCATGTTAAGATGCTGTAGCTTGTTGTTTTGATGCTTGCAATATGCCTAGTTGCTGTTTTGGACAGATTGTTGCTCTATGACTTGTATAGAGTGTGTGTTGATCCGTTGCTCCGTTTTGAGTGTGCTTTATATGAAACTTGCTTGATTTTGCATGTAGTTTCATATTATCATGTTGCATCCTTGTTTTGAGGTGTTGGCTTGATGTTTGGGTGCATTTTGCATCAATGCCATGCTTAACTTGTTTTGCTCAAATCTTCTAGGCCGTAGCTCCGAATCTAATGAACTTTATATGTAACTTGACTAGAATTTTGTGTAGATCATCGTGGTGCATCTTAACTTGCTGTTTAACAACTTGAGCATAAGGTTTATTCTGATCTGGACCAATTTCGAAATTTGCATATGAGGACTTACCGGAATTGTTATATGTTGTTCCCGGCCTCATTTAAACTTGCTTTGATGTGTTGCTCTTGTTTGCATCATCTCTTGCCATGAGTAGCTTCATGTAGTCTTGTCATGCATCATGCTTGTTTTTGCATCATGTCTTGTTCATGTGTGGTGTGTTTACTTTGTTGTGTGCTTCTTCTCGATAGTCCCCGTTTCGTTGCGATCGTGAGGATTCGTTCGTCTACGCTTGGTTCGGCTTCATCCGTTCGTCTTCTTCATGGACTCGTTCTTCTTCCTTGCGGGATTTCAGGCAAGATGACCGCTACCCTGGATCTCACTACTATCATTGCTATGCTAGTTGCTTTGTTCTTTCGCTATGCTGCGCTACCTATCACTTGCTGCTCAAGCCTCCCAAATTGCCATGAACCTCTAACTCGTTGTCACCTTCCTAGCAAACCGTTGTTTGGCTATGTTACCGCTTTGCTCAGCCCCTCTTATAGCGTTGTTAGTTGCAGGTGAAGACGAAGTCTGTTCCTTGTTGGAACATTGAGATGTTGTTCCTTGTTGGAACATGTTTACTTGTTGGGATATCACAATATATCTTATTTAATTAATGCATCTATATACTTGGTAAAGGGTGGAAGGATCGGACTTATGCCTGGTGTTTTGTTCCACTCTTGCCGCCCTAGTTTCCGTCATATTGGTATTATGTTCCCGGATTTTGCGTCCCTAACGCGGTCGGGTGATTTATGGGACCCCCTTGACAGTTCGCTTTGAATAAGACTTTTCCAGCAAGGCCCAACATTGGTTTTACCATTTGCCTGACCTATCACCTTTTTCCCTTGGGAGTCGCGCATCCCAAGGGTCATCTTTATTTTAGCCCCCTGGGCCAATGCTTGTCTAAGTGTTGGTCCAAACTAGAGCCACTTGCAGCGCCACCTCGGGGAAACTTGAGGGCTGTTTCTAGTTATACGTAGTGCTCATCCGGTCGTGGCCTGAGACGAGATACGTGCGGCTACTATCGGGATGTCGGCACGCCGGGAGGCTTTGCTGGTCTTGTTTTATTGCTGTCGAAATGTCTTGTAGCCGGATTCCAGACTGATCGGGTCTTCCGGGAGAAGGAATATCCTTCGTTGATCGCGAGAGCTTATCATGGGCTAAGTTGGGACACCCCGCAGGGTTTGAACTTTCAAAGCCGTGCCCGCGGTTATGTGGAAGATGGGAATTTGTTGATATCCGGTTGTAGTAAACTTGAAGCAAACTCTTCTAAAATACACCAACCGTAAAGCGTAATCGTGAGTGTCTCTTTTCGGGTTGATCGAGAGGAGAACACGGTTTCGGGTTATGTCGGCGTAAGTAGGAGTTCACGATCACTTCTTGATCATTACTAGTTGACGACCGTTCCTTTGTTTCTCTTCTCGCTCTCATTTGCGTATGTTAGCCACCATATCATGCTTAGTCGCTGCTGCAACCTCGCCACTTTACCCCTTCCTTTCCCTTTAAGCTTTGCTAGTCTTGATACCCATGGTAATGGGATTGCTGAGTCCTCGTGGCTCACAGATTACTACATCACCAGTTGCAGGTACAGGTTTCGCGATGATCATGACGCGAGAGCGATGCTTGCTTGTCTTGAGTTCTTCTTCTGCTTCTTCGATCAGGGGATAGGTTCCAGGTCGGCAGCCTGGGCTAGCAGGGTGGATATTGTTTGAGTTTCTGTTTATGTTTCATCCGTAGTTGGATGTTGATTTTGTATGTGATGTTGTATTCTTGTGGCATTTGTGCCTTATGTATGTATCCCCATCTATTATGTAATGTTGATGTAATGATATCCACCTTGCAAAAGCGTTTCAATATGCGGGTCTATCCTTGGTGGGACCGTCGAGTTCCTTTTGGATATGGTCGCATATTGGGCGTGACAGAGTGCCCAAAAGTTTCTACCGGAGAGTCAAGACGAAAACGTGTGCCAACCCCTATGCATAGGTTCATGGGCAGAACCCGCAAGTTGATGACCAAAACATACATCAAGTGAGTCAATAGAATAACCCATTGTCACCACGGTTATCCCACGCAAGACATACATCAAGTGTTCTCAAATCATTAAAGACTCAATCCGATAAGATAACTTCAAAGGGAAAACTCAATCCATTACAAGAGAGTAGAGGGGGAGAAACTTCATAAGATCCAACTATAGTAGCAAAGCTCGCGATACATCAAGATCGTATCACCTCAAGAACACGAGAGAGATATCAAACACATAGCTACTGGTACATACCCTCAGCCCCGAGGGTGAACTACTCCCTCCTTGTCATGGAGAGCGCCGGGATGATGAAGATGACCACGGTGAGGGATCCCCCCCAGGTGGTGCCGGAACAGGGTCCCGATTGGTTTTTGGTGGCTACAGAGGCTTGCGGCGGCGGAACTCCCGATCTATTCTGTTCTTCGAAGTTATTAGGGTATATGGGAATATATAGGCGAAAGAAGTCGGTATGGGGAGCCACGAGGGGCCCACGAGGGTGGAGGGCGTGCCCCCTACCTCGTGCTCTCCTCGTTGATCCCCTGACATGCACTACATGTCTCCCGTATTGCTTTCTTTCCAAAAATAACTTTTCCGAAGGTTTCATTCCGTTTGGACTCCGTTTGATATTCCTTTTCTGCGAAACACTGAAACAAGGGAAAAACTGAAACTGGCACTAGGCTCTGGGTCAATAGGTTAGTCCCAAAAGTAATATAAAAGTGCATAGTAAAGCCCATTAAACATCCAAGATGGATAATATAATAGCATGAAACAATCAAAAATAATAGATACGTTGGAGACGTATCAGTCCCCTCCTCGGGACTCCCCCAGGTGCAACCAGGGCCCAATTTCTTTCTTTTGGCCCATAAAAAATCATCGTGGAGTTTCGTGGAATTTGGACTTCGTCTGATATTGATTTCCTGCGATGTAAAAAACATGGAAAAAACAGCAACTGGCACTTGGCACATGTCAATAGGTTAGTACCAAAAATGATATAAAATGACTATGAAATGATTATAAAACATCCAAGATTGATAATAAAGCAGCATGGAATGATACATCTCCAACGTATCTACTTTTCCAAACACTTTTGCCCTTGTTTTGGACTCTAACTTGCATGATTTGAGTGGAACTAACCCGGACTGACGTTGTTTTCAGCAGAATTGTCATGGTGTTATTTTTGTGCAGAAATAAAAGTTCTCGGAATGACCTGAAAATCCACGGAGACACGTTTTGGAATCAATAAAAAATATCGGCGAAAGAATCAACATCAAGGGGCCCACACCCTGTCCACGAGGGTGGAGGGCACCCCCCTGGGGCGCGCCCCCTGCCTCGTGGGCCCCCTAGGACTCCACCGACCTCAACCCCAACTCCATATATTCATGTATGGGGAGAAAAAAATCAGAGAGAAGGATTCATCGCGTTTTACGATACAGAGCCGCCGCCAAGCCCTAATCTTCCTCGGGAGGGCTGATATGGAGTCCGCTCGGGGCTCCTGAGAGGGGAATCCGTCGTCGTCGTCATCATCAACCATCCTCTATCACCAATTTCATGATGCTCATCGCCGAACGTGAGTAATCCCGTCGTAGGCTTGCTGGACAGTGATGGGTTGGATGAGATTTACCATGTAATCGAGTTAGTTTTCTTAGGGTTTGATCCCTAGTATCCAATATGTTCTAAGATTGATGTTGCTATGACTTTGCTATGCTTAATGCTTGTCACTAGGGCCCGAGTGCCATGATTTCAGATCTGAACCTACTATGTTTTCATGGATATATGTGAGTTCTTGATCCTATCTTGCAAGTCAATAGTCACCTACTATGAGTTATGTTCCGGCAACCCCGAAGTGACAATAATCGGGACCACTCCCGGTGATGACCGTAGTTTGAGGAGTTCATGTATTCACTAAGTGTTAATGCTTTGGTCCGGTACTCTATTAAAAGGAGGCCTTAATATCCCTTAGTTTCAATAGGACCCCGCTGCCATGGGAGGGTAGGACAAAAGATGTCATGCAAGTTCTTTTCCATAAGCACGTATGACTATATTCGGAATACATGCCTACATTACATTGATGAACTGGAGCTAGTTCTGTGTCACCCTATGTTATAACTGTTGCATGAGGAATCACATCCGACATAATTATCCATCATTGATCCATTGCCTATGAGATTTTCACATATTGATCTTTGCTTAGTTACTTTTCCGTTGTCATTGCTATTACGATTGCTACAAAACCTGCTATCATCATTACTTTTGCCACTTACTATCACTTTTCCATACTACTTTGCTACTAAATACTTTGCTGCAGATATTAAGTCTTTCGGTGTGATTGAATTGACAACTCAACTGCTAATACTTGAGAATATTCTTTGGCTCCCCTTGTGTCGAATTAATAAATTTGGGTTGAATACTCTACCCTCTAAAACTGTTGCGATCCCCTATACTTGTGGGTTATCATGGAATAATAAAAAATTATAGATACGTTGGAGACGTATAAGCATCCCCAAGCTTAACTCCTACTCGTCCTTGAGTAGGTAAGTGATAAAAACAGAATTTTTGATGTGGAGTGTTGTTCATCATGTCATAACATATTCTTTTCTTTATAGCATGGACATTTGGACTTTTATGTGATTCAAATCAATAGTCTAGTTTTGACATAATAATTTAGATACTCAAACATATCAACAAGCAACCATGTTTTTCAGAATATCAATGCTAAAACAAGTTATCCCTAGCTCATCATGCTCAAACATTGATCCGTTCATGAAACACACTCGAATGTTTAGCTATACCCAATACTTAAGCACGATCATATTGCCTCCTAGTTGGTGCTTTTGTAAGAGAAGATGGAGACTCAAATTCAATTTTTTTGCATAAAGTAAAAGAAAGGCCCTTCGCAAAGGGAAGTAGGGATTTGTAGAGGTGCCAGAGCTCAAAGCGAAAAAAAATTAGAGATTAAAAACATTTTGGGAGGTGTGTCCATCCCACCAACGAAAATGACTTAGAGTTCCCAACAATTTCCATGCTAGATATGCCATAGGCGTTTCCCAAACAGAAAGTAAAGTTTATTCCTTTTTCTACCATTCTTTCACTTTCCATGGCTAACCGTATCCACGGGTGCCCTCCATAGCAACACTTTCCAAGGAATTTATTATTTGATGACATAAAGTAAATTCATTTTTGCATTTCGGGACTGGGCATCCCTAAGACCTTTGCCTTACTCTCATGCAATGACAAGTGAATAAACACTCATCTTGAGAATAACACATCCAGCATGGAAAATATTAGCCACCCATTACCATTCCGCGAGCGAAACAAACACACAAAAGAGAAGTTTATTTTGAAAATTAGAGATGGCACATGCAAATTTGCTTAGAATGGCAAAAGAATACCGCATATAGGTAGATATAGTGGATTCGTGTGGCAAAACTGGTTTATAGGATTTTGGATGCACAAGTAGAGGTCATACTTAGTGCAAAATGAAGGCTAGCAAAAAGATTGAGAAGCGACCAACCAAGAAACGAATAATCTCATAAGAAAATATTAAGCATAGTTAACACCAAATAATGCACCACAAGTAGAATATAATTTTCATTGCATGATTATTGACTTTTGTGCATGCATAGGGAATCACAAACCTTAACACCAATATTCTTACTAGAGCACAATTACTCATCAACATAACTCACATATCACATCATCATATATCAAAACTATTACTAAGAACCAAGTTTATTTTGTCCAATGATCTTCATGACATTTTCTTTTTCTTTATTCTTCTTGGATATCTATCACTTTGGGACTAATTTTCATGTGTTGCTTTTCATAAGCTCAAACAAATATAAGTGAAGATCATGAGCATAACAATTTTTCTTTCTCTCAAAATATTTTAAGTGAAGTAAGAGAGAATTTCTTTAAAATTTTACTAACTCTCAAATAAATCTAAGTGAAGCAAGAGAGCATTTGTTCAAAAATAACAAAGCACACCGTGCTCAAAAAGATATAAGTGAAGCACTAGAGCAAGTCCTAGCTCATACAAGATTTAAGTGAAAATAAAGAGAAATTCTAACAAGTCATGATATAATTTTAGCTCTCTCAAATAGGTGTGTCCAGAAAGGTTTGATGACTTAAAACACAAAATAAAACAAGCAAAGACACATATCATACAAGATGCTCCAAGCAAAACACATATCATGTGACGAATAAAAATATAGCCTCGAGTAAAGTACCAATAGTTGTTGGAAGAAAGCGGGGATGCCACTCGGGGGCATCCCCAAGCTTAGTTGATTGCTCAGTTTCGGATAATAGCTTGGGATGCCGGGGCATCCCCAAGCTTAGGCTCTTACATCCTTCCTTCATCCATCATAATATAACCCAAAACTTGAAAACTGTAAAAGTCCCAAAATTGGGTTATCAATTTTTGTGCTGTTATTCCTTCCTGGCATTCATTCCAAAATCTTCCTCCTGAGTTTGCTGGATGACTCTGAGAATTCTTGTCATTTCCAACTTTCAAACCTTTCTCATGTCTTTGTCAGTGGGCAAGACCTCTTTTGCATCATCTCAAATCCTCTCAAACCCTAATTCCAAATTTTTGGAATTTGAATGTGGCCTTTGTGTTTACAAAGGAGCCATCATTTTCCTTGATCTGTTGGTCATCCCATCTGTTCCTAGACTCCTACCCTTCTAATCCTTGGATATGTAAAAATATTGCTAAGTCTTATGCAATATTTTTGAATTATGATTTATTCCTTTTCTTGCCTTTCCGAGGAATAAAATCCAAAGGCATAGCTAGCCATCTCCTAAATTCATGAGAATTGCTGGAGTTTACCTTTATGCCTAATCCTAGCTCTGGAAAACATATCCCCATAATTAAATAAGGAAAATTGCCTTTTCTTATTTTAAGACAATATTGCATTCCTGCCAGTTTCCAAAGGAGCTACTATTTCTATAGCAAGGAAAATTCCCAAATAATTTGTGGAGCTTGTACTTGCTATATCTTCACCATTCCCATCCAAACCCATGCTCCAAAGATCATAATTTGAGCACATGATCCAATGCAAGTTTCTGCCCTCTCTGAAATTTTTGCAAAGGAAGTGCTTTATTCCTAATTCCAATTGAGCTGCCATTTGATACGTCTCCAACGTATCTATAATGTTTGATTGCTCCATGCTATATTATCTACTGTTTTGGACCATATTGGGCTTTATTTTCCACTTTTATATTACTTTTGGGACTAACCTATTAACCGGAGGCCCAGCCCAGATTTGCTGTTTTTGCCTATTTCAGTGTTTCGAAGAAACGGAATATCAAACGGAGTCCAAACGGAATGAAACCTTCGGGAACGTGATTTTCTCACCGAATATGATCCAGGAGACTTGGACCCCACGTCGAGAAAGAAAGGAGGCGGCCATGAGGGTGGAGGGCGCGCCCCCTGCCACATGGGCCCCCCTTTGCTCCACCGACGTACTCCTTCGTCCTATATATACCTCACGCACTCCGAATGATCGACACGGAGCCAAAACCTAATTCCACCGCTGCAACTTTCTCAGATCCACGAGATCCCATCTTGGGGCCTGTTCGGAGTTCACGGAAGGGGAATCCACCACGGAGGGCTTCTACATCATCATAGCCTCTCCGATGAAGTGTGAGTAGTTTACCTCAGACCTTCGGGTCCATAGTTAGTAGCTAGATGGCTTCTTCTCTCTTTTTGGATCTCAATACAATGTTCTCCCCCTCTCTTGTGGAGATCTATTCGATGTACTCTTCTTTTTGCGGTGTGTTTGTTGAGATCGATGAATTGTGGGTTTATGCTCAAGATTATCTATGAGCAATATTTGAATCTTTTCTGAATTCTTTTATGCATGATTGGTTATCTTTGCAAGTCTCTTCGAATTATCCGTTTGGTTTGGCCAACTAGATTGGTAGTTCTTGCAATGGGAGAAGTGCTTAGCTTTGGGTTCAATCTTGCGGTGTCCTTTCCCAGTGACATAAGGGGCAGCAAGGCACGTATTGTATTGTTGCCATCGAGGATAACAAGATGGGGTTTTTTATCATATTGCATGAATTTATCCCTCTACATCATGTCATCTTGCGTATATGCTACTCTGTTTTCATTAACTTAATACTCTAGATGCATGCTTGGATAGCGGTCAAGAGTGGAGTGATAGTAGTAGTTGCGGTAGGAGTCGGTCTACTTGTCTCGGACATGATGCCTATATACATGATCATACCTAGATACTCTCATAACTACGCTCAATTCATTAATTGCTCAACAGAATTGCTCACCCACCGTAAAATACTTATGCTCTTGAGAGAAGCCACTAGTGAAATCTATGGCCCCCGGGTCTATTCTCTATCATATCAATCTTCCATCACTTTATTATTGCTTTGCTTTTTTACTTTGCTTTTAATTTAATTTGCATCTTTATAGCAAAAATACCAAAAATATTATCTATCATCTCTATCATATCTCACTCTCGTAAGTGACCGTGAAGGGATTGACAACCCCTAATCGCATTGGTTGCGTTGAGCTATTTGTTTTGTGTAGGTACGAGGGACTTGCGCGTGGCCTCCTACTGGATTGATACCTTGCTTCTCAAAAACTGAGGGAAATACTTACGCTACTCTGCTGCATTATCCTCTCCTCTTCGGGGAAATCCAACGCAAGCTCAAGAGGTAGCAAGAAGAATTTCTGGCGCCGTTGCCGGGGAGTCTACTTAAAAGTCAACATACCAAGTACCCATCACAATCCCTTATCTCTCGCATTACATTATTTGCCATTTGCCTCTCGTTTTCCTCTCCCCCACTTCACCCTTGCCGTTTTATTCGCCTCTCTTTTCCGTTCGCCTTTATGTCTTTCTTGGCTCGTTTTCTCGCTTGGTTGAAATAGTTGAGTATTTATTCCTAAACAGAGAAGCTAATATCTACGGATCCTCATCCACTTGCCAATCTTTTTAAGAGATCCAATTATGATGAACCAATTCCTAGTGATTTGGATGCACTACATTATCTTTATAAGCTTTTGCCTAAAATCCGTAAATCCGAAAATTGTGATGAAGTGCTTCACGATAGATCTTTGAATAAAAAGCATGATTGCAATAATTTTATTATAAATTCTATTGATTTAAATTATGCTAATAATATGCAAAACCCTAAGCTTGGGGATGCTAGTTTTGCTATGTCCAATAGTCATGATTGGGGAGATTCTTCTTATGATCTTGAAAATTTATTTAATCCCCATGATGAATATAAGATTGATAATAGTGTTTGCAATAATATTGAAAGTGGGTTTGGAAGAGTGTCAACTTTAGATCCCACATATTTGGATAACATTCAATCTTATGAAATTTTTGATAAAAGTGGGCTTGGAGAAATCATGACTTTAGTTAATGATAATCCCACTATTTTGGAAGAGTGTCAACTTCGCATGCATGTGGATCGTGTTGAGAATATGTTATGTGATAGCTATATTGTTGAATTTTCTTATGATCCTACATGTAATTATTATGAGAGAGGAAAATATGGTTGTAGAAATTTTCGTGTTACTAAATTACCTCTCGTTATGTTGAGATTGCTCTTGTTTCTTTCCGCTTCCTTGCATATGCTAGTTTTTGCTTTCCTTGATAATTTGTTTGCCTATAAGATGCCTATGCATAGGAAGTATGTTAGACTTAGATGTGGTTGTCACATGCTTTATGATGCTCTCTTTGTGCTTCCATTCTTGTCTTTTATGTGAGCTTCATTAAAATTATCAATGCCTAGCTAAAAGGCTTTAAAGAAAAGCGCTTGTTGGGAGACAACCCAATATTTTTTCCTTGCTGTTGTTAATCCATCTACCTTATGTTTATACGTGGTTTTATGTTTTAGTTAGTGTTTGTGCCAAGTTAAACCTATAGGATCTTCTTGGATGATAGTTATTTGATCTTGCTGTAATTTCCAGAAACTTTCGGTTCACGAAAACAATTGTTAAAAATCACCAGAACGTGATAAAATAGTGATTACAATTGCTTCTGATCAATAAACAAATTTCCTAGGCATTCCTATTTTTTCTGAAGTTTTGGAGTTCCATAAGTTTGCGTTAGTTACATATTACTACAGACTGTTCTGTTTTTTACAGATTCTGTTTTTCGTGTGTTGTTTGCTTATTTTGATGAATCTATGGCTAGTAAAATAGTTTATAATCCATAGAGAATTTGGAATACGGTAGGTTTAAAACCAATATAAATAAAGAATGAGTTCATTACAGTACCTTGAAGTGGTCTTTTGTTTTCTTTCGCTAACGGAGCTCATGAGATTTCTGTTGAGTTTTGTGTTGTGAAGTTTTCAAGTTTTGGGTGAATTTTTTTTGATGGATTATGGAACAAGGAGTGGAAAGAGCCTAAGCTTGGGGATGCCCATGACACCCCCAATATAATCTAAGGACACCAAAAATTCAAAGCATGGGGATGCCCCGGAAGGCATCCCCTCTTTCGTCTACTTCCATCGGTAACTTTACTTGGAGCTATATTTTTATTCACCACATGATATGTGTTTTGCTTGGAGCGTCTTGTATCATTTTCGTCTTTGCTTTTTAGTTTACCACAATCATCCTAGCTGTAAACACCTTTTGACAGAGCCATACATGATTTGGAATTTGTTAGAATACTCTATGTGCTTCACTTATATCTTTTGAGCTATATAGTTTTGCTCTAGTGCTTCACTTATATCTTTTAGAGCACGGTGGTGGATTTGTTTTATAGAAACCATTGATCTCTCGTACTTCACTTAGATTATTTTGAGAGTCTTAAATAGCATGGTAATTTTCTTAATAATAATAATATGCTTGGCATTCAAGATTTGTAAAACTTTCTTTTGAGTGCGTTGAATACTAAGAAAAGTTTGATGCTTGAGAATTGTTTTGAGATATGGAGGTAGTAATATTAGAGTCATGCTAGTTGAGTAGTTGTGAATTTGATAAATACTTGTGTTAAAGTTTGTGACTCTCGTAGCATGCACCTATGGTGAACCGTTATGTGATGAAGTCAGAGCATGATTTATTTATTGATTGTCTTCCTTATGAGTGGCGGTCGGGGACGAGCGATGGTATTTTCCTACCAATCTATCCTCCTAGGAGCATGCGCGTAATACTTTTGCTTTGATAACTTGTAGAGTTTTGCAGTAAGTATATGAGTTCTTTATGACTAATGTTGAGTCCATGGATTATATGAACTTTTGCAGTAAGTATATGAGTTCTTTATGACTAATGTTGAGTCGGTCTACTTGTCTCGGACGTGATGCCTATATACATGATCATACCTAGATACTATCATAACTATGCTCAATTCTGTCAATTTCTCAACAGTAATTCGTTCACCCACCGTAAAATACTTATGCTCTTGAGAGAAGCCACTAGTGAAATCTATGGCCTCCGGGTCTATTCTCTATCATATCAATCTTCCATCACTTTATTATTTCTTTGATTTTTTTACTTTGCTTTTTATTTTACTTTGCATCTTTATACCAAAAATATTATCTATCATCTCTATCAGATCTCACTCTCGTAAGTGACCGAAGGGATTGACAACCCCTAATCGCGTTGGTTGCATTGAGCTATTTGTTTTGTGTAGGTACGGGGGACTTGCGCGTGGCCTCCTACTGGATTGATACCTTGGTTCTCAAAAACTGAGGGAAATACTTGCGCTACTCTGTTGCATTACCCTCTCCTCTTCGGGGAAATCCAACGCAAGCTCAAGAGGTAGCACCATTTGGCAGGGTGATTAACCTTGATAAATCACCCATGGATACCAAAGATTAGCTCAATGCCTCAATCCATTCATCCTAGCTCCCTGTGTAATTTTTCAAAGTTTCTGACCAGATGGCATGCTTGTGAAGGAAGCACCTTCATAGAGTTTCCAAATGGGATGAAACTTTTCCATCTTCTCAAGTATCTCAAATCATTAGCCTCCACCTAAATTCAGTTCATTCCATTGAACTATGTGAGCACAGGAGCAATTCTTTGATTCTGTCCAAATTTTCAGTCTGTGAAGCAAGTCTATTTTATCTTGCTCCATTATGGCTGAAAATATTCCTAAGCCTTCTCTTATCCATGTAACCTATCTTCAACAAATTTTGGCTCATTTCATGTAGCCAATATTTTCCTGGATTTTTCCAAAGTTTCTGGTCAGATGTGATGCTTGTGAAACAAGTACCAATTTGGGAACTCCATTTGGTATGATCTTTTTGCAGCATCTAAACATGACCAAATCATGGAGCTTTGCCAAGTGTTAGCTCAATCCAACACTCCTAGTGAGTGTTTCTTCCTCATTTGTTTTCTGGGCCATATTTCCTAGTTGCACTGCAGCTATGTTAAATACTTGCCCAAATCCCTTCCAACTTCCCAGGACCGTAGTCTTTGCTACCCTAAACCCCCTAGACATCAAGTTTAGTTCTTAACCTCTCTGGTTTGATCACCAAGAAGTGGCCAAGTTTGCAACAACAAACTTGTCGAGCTTGGGTCCCTCTGCTCCCTTGACCTCTGCCCGTGCCATCACCTCTGCTTTAATGATCCTTGGAAGGACTCCACTGATGACAAGGTTTGGCACCAAGTAGACTACTAGAGCGCGCGACATCGGTGGTGACTATGGGGCTATGCAAGCCAAATCGATGGTCTAGCCTGTTGGCCACAGTAGCGCAGCTCCGGCTGGCTCTGGCTCGTCCAACCTTGTCAACCAGCTCAGCCTCATCGTCTTCGTGCGTCTTGACCCATTTACCCCTTCATTTGTTTCCTCGTCGAGCCGTCATCATCGCTGCACAGTTCCTGCCCGTGTGCACCGTCGCTTCCTCGCTCTTGTCCCCTTCTCCCTCTCGTCCACGAGCGCCCCTCGTCTCCGTGAGCTCCTGCGCATCGTCCGCATCCCCCTCATCGCCTTCCCACCGCTCTCCGTGACCTTTGGCCGCATGTGCGCATCGCCGGGCACGGACACGTAGCCACGCGCGTGCCACCTCACCCCCTCGATGCCGCGCCTATTTAAGGCCTCCCCCGAGCCATTAAACCTCACCAGAATCCTCACAGAGCTCCTCTACGCCTCCCCAACCACTCACTCGAGATCGAAGAGCTCTCGGTGGCCACCATTGCCGCTGGCCTCCTCCTCCTAAATTGGAGCGAGCCGAGCCCTCCCCCTCCCTCCTGACCTCACTAGTGGCTCCCACGTGCTCTTGCAAGCCTCCCTTGCCCATTCCCTCGTCGCCGGAGCCCCGATGCCGTGTCCTCCCTAGCTGGTCGTCGCCATCGTCCTCTGCCTCTGCGTGGTGTCGCGGTCACGCTCCCCCTGGCGTCTGCTGCTACTCTAGGCGGGAGCAGCACTGCCTCCCGTGCCCACCGGTGGCTTCGCCCCTGCCGGAGGTGGCCGGAGTCGCCGGGAGCTGTCGCCGGTTGCTGCCCCCTGCTCCCCTCCTCTGTTCGATCAGGGAAGGGTGAGGAAGGAGACGACCGTGAGCCAGGCGGGCCCCGCGTCTCTCCCGACCCCACCTGTAAGGGTGTGTTTGGTAGCTGTTCCCACCCTAGCATAGTTGTTCCCATATGTGACATGCTTAGTCTAGACATGCTCAGTACATGCAACTGCAGTTGTTTGGTAGCAATGTATGTACTCATGCATGCTGAGCTGAGACTGTGTTTGGTAGGCTGCATCAGACAAGACATGTTGCACTGAGACTGTGTTTGGTAGCATGTATCTGAGGTATGCTGCATGAACGATTTTTTTGCCGCCAAGACAAATATTGAAACAACATTTCGACAAATTCATGAAACAATTCGAGCAATAAAATGTTACCATGCCAACATAATCTGAACAATGATAATATAAATAAAATAATCAACAATTAACCTAACACATGATAACCTTAATTTGAAGCAGTGCATCACTAGATTCATATTACATAAGACATAATAACCATAATTGGTAGCAGTGCATCACTAGATTCATATTACATAGTCTCATTTGAAGTACAGTTTATAATAGGCATTACAAAAGGGATAGTCTCATCAAGCACCAACTAACAACAACTCAAAGAAGATCGATTGGCTTTCAAGATTCGCTTGAACGATGCTTTTCGGACTTCATCATTCATCTTCACAAAGTTAAGGCCTTTTGCCTTATGTTCTATGAGATAATCTAAAACAGCCAAGCGCTCATCTTGCTCAAACATAAGAAGGTCCATGACAGCGTTGTACAAGTCAGGGTGTGTCTCAGCATGGCAAGTGTTGTTGATAGCACTTGCAATCTCACGCATAGCATCAGTCATGTTGCTACACTGGATTGAGTCCTCCTCAGTCAAGCCAGATGCCCTCTTTCTCTTCTTATTTGAAGTAGGAGAAGGGTCCTGAGTGGAACTACCAGTAGGAAGTATGGAGTTAGACCCAGGAAGATGTTGCAATACCTCATCAGTTGTTCCTTGCCCCTCCATGACATTGGGTTTATCTTTGTCTTCCACAACAATAGGCGTTCCGAGTGGCACACCGGTGGCCATTGCATAATTCCCGGTGGCTTGCTTATTAGCAAAGCAATTTTCCATATAGTTGTAGTTCTCAAGTGGGGAATTTAGCAATTCAGCATCTGTTGGATGATCCTACAACATCATTGTTGAACATAAGTAATTAAAAAAGACGACATTTCAGCAATGAGGCATCATCATATGACCAAAAGTAACTCATTTCAACATCAGTTCAACAAAAGTAATTGACTACAACATCATGTCAACTATAAAATCTATTCATTTCCGCAAAACTAACTCATTTCAACACCGTTTCAACAATAAGACAACTCATTTCAACAGTGGAAAAGGGTTGATACATGTGCATGCATACCTGAGTGTGGCCGAAATAGTGTTGTTCTTCTAAAACTACCATCTTCTTGTCATCATCCCAAAGTGCCCCACTTAAACCCTTCAAATAAACAATCCTTGTCCACCTATTCCGCCACTTGCGAATATGATTGTGCACTTGAGTAATAGACACATCATAACCAACGAAAGCAGATATACACTTTGCAACTTTCAATTTTTCAGCCTCTTTGAATCCTTTGTCAGTCTTGGCACCTCTTGCCGCCACCTATGAAAGACCTTTCAACATCATTGCCGACATAGGCGGAGTCCAATTCATGACCTTGGGGGCCTTCTTGGGAAGAGCACCAACATTTGGAACCTCCAGCACCTCATCATCCATCTACAACATAAACATTCCAGAAGTTAATAACACATTCCAGCACCTAAAATGATATTCCAGCACATAAAAGTGATATTCCAGCAGACAAAAGCATATTTCAGCAATCAAAAACATATTTGAGCACATAAATAACACATTACAGCACCTAAAAATGATATTCCAGCACATAAATAACACATTCCAGCACCTAAAAATGATGTTCCAACACCTAAAGAGCATATTTCAGCAGCACAAAAACATATTTCAGCACATAAATAAAGCAATACATCAATTGTTTTACAACACCAAGTCAAACATCAATTGTTTTACAACAGGAAAACATGATACATCAAATGTTTGCTAGCCCTCTATTTGCCCACATATGATTTGCAAATTCATCTCGCTTCTGAGCCCAAGAACGATTGTCATGGACAATATCATTGGGATCTTCATCATTGGGTTCCGGATCCCATGTTTCCTCGGGCGGGAAATATTCATCCTCACCATATTGAAGTACCCAATTGTGAAGAATTGCACAAGCTAGCACTACTTTGACTTGGGTCTTATAACCATGGAATGGCTTATTGTAGACAAACTTCCAACGGTTTTTATATGCGGCAAAAGCCCTTTCAACCGATGTCCTCAAAGAAGAGTGTCTTAAGTTGAACAACTCTTTAGCATTTTGAGGATGGTTCCCTCGACCATACTCTTTCAAGTGGTACCTCGTGCCACGGTATGGTGGAAGAAAACCCGGCCTCACAGCATAACCCGCATCAACAAGGAAGAATCTTCCTATGAACAAGCAACTATTAGCTATGGGTAGAAATATTAATATACTTAGATAGTAGGCTCTAATTTATTACCTGTAGGAACTTTCAACCCATCTTCCCTCTCCAATGCATTTGCAAGTATAAGGGCATCATGAGCTGACCCCTCCCAACCCGCAAGCACATAGGTAAACTTTAGATCAAAGTCTACCGCAGCCATCACATTTTGGGTAGTCCCCTCCTTTCTACCCCTAAAGGCAGCTGAAATCCTTTTTGGGACTCTAGCAAGAACATGAGTCCCATCTATTGCTCCAACACAATCCTAATTAATAAAGACAAATTGTTGTTATTCATAAGTCCCAACAATTCTTTGTCTTTATTTCAATAAAAAATTACCTTGAATATGGATTGAAGCAGGTGCTTTCTTGTATTTTTTGATGGCAATGGTTGGAGGGAGGCTGAATCAACTCATCTCTCAACTCCCCAACAACATAAAGCACTGCCTTAAAATACCTACTAATGACTTCGATAGATCTTCTAAAGATAGGTTGTAGTGTCCTATACCTTTGGTTATGGCCAACTATTAGAAGAAACATGGCAACTTGTTCCTCAATAGAAGTATGGATGCTATCCAACAACCAATTTCTCTCTCTAAATATAGCACACAAACGGAAAAACGGAGATTTTCTCATTCTGAGTTGATTTGAACAATTTATGTCACCAGAGTGATAAATGTATCTCAAATTTGACTCTCTAGATATGGCACGATCGACCATGCTGCCCACGGTTATCCTCGGTGTTTGTTGCCTAGATCTTCTAAACATGACCATCATGTAAGCATACAATCTAGCCACTAGACCGGCTCCTCTCACAATTAGTTGCCTTCGTTTTCTTGCCAATTCATCCATCTATGACAATACAAACAAATAACAGGAAACTTAGCACACCATAAATTTTTCAGCATGACAAGCAATGAACAAAAGATAGATAGTTCAACAAATTCCTTCATGCATAAATTTTGTATTAACCATAGTAGACTCTCTGTACAGAAGATAGACAGTAAATCAAATCAAATTATCATATTCCAATTAAGCATATTCGGCTCTGTCTTCTCTGTAAAAAACAACAAGGGTTGTTCCCTGTTCAAGATCCCGATCCGAGGCAGGAAGGACAGGGGTAGGGGAAGGAAGAGAAGAGGAGGGCAGAGGAAGGGAAGGAGGGGGCGGATCTGCTACCTCTCCCGTGTCAGGGTCTACTCCGGCGGCGGCGGCGAGTTGAGGCCGCCCAGGAGCAGGGGCGGGTCGGCGGCGAGTGGAGGCCCGGCCAGGCGCAGGGGTGGATCGGTGGCGAGGTAGACACCTTCAGCAGGGCGGCGGAGAGGTTGAAGAAGGAAGGGGACCGGCGGCAGGGTAGCTAGCGAGCGGTCGCCGGCGGCTAGGTCAGGAGGGGTCGCGCGAGGGCAGGGGGAGAATTTTTTTCCTGTGCGGTCTCAGCCTCGCTCGACCCGGCAGGCCTGTGTGGGGTGCTTCGAGTCAGCTATGCTGAGGGCCTTTTTTGCATCGGTTCGACTATGCTCAAGGGAGCCCATACACTCTACCAAATAAAGAAAAGTGGGTCGAATAGGGAACTTTTGGGCCTATACACTCTCGATGCATGCTACCAAACACACCCTAAGCCTCTGCAGGCGTTGACCCGCCTGGCCAGCGTGGATAAGTGACGAGCCCCACTGCCCGAGGGACCCGCACGCCAGCGTCACGCGAGCCGGCCCCGCTCTCTGCCTAGTCACGTAAGTGGAAGCGTATTCGCAGGAATACGTTTCCATTTCTCGAAAGCGTATTCTCGCATCCTATAAATCAAAATGCGCTACTTCAGATCAGAATACATTTTCATTTTCAAAAAACGTACTCAGCCGAAGGCGCTGTTAGTTTTTGCCTCCAGGGACTTGTTTGTTGAAGTTCTATTCACATATTGGTCCCTGGTGTTCAACACCTCATAACTCCGCAACCGTAACTCCGATTGAGGTGAAACCAACGCTCACATCTTCGTCTCGTCGAACTCTTTCCGTTGGTATCATTTTCAATATGCTTTCACACAGTGAAAATGAACACTTTGCCCTTGCCCGTAAACAACCCCCTCCGAGAGAGAACTGTTTCTGGCAAATCTTTCCGCGATCATTCCACACTTTTTCCGGAGTAATCCTCGACCCCCAGGCAAGCCAAACTCTTATCATGAGCCCCGAACTTTCATGTTGACTTTGCTTGCACCTCGTGTGTGTGTGTTTAGTTGCAGTAGTTTCTTGTTTGTTCCGTCTGCTGTTATTTCATTCGTGCTATATGATTTTGTTATCTGTCTTGCATGCTTATACTTTCATGAAATAAGTTGCCATGCTAGTTTGCTGATGTTACTGATAATATCATGCCTCTGTCTAGTTTAGTTTCATGTTAGTAGTATCGATGCTATGGTAATTCTGTTGCACTGATAAGTTTGCTAGTACTTGGGATTGCCATGTTTCGCATGCTACCATTGTTCTTTTAATGCTTGATGTTTTGTTACTGCATCGGTATGTTGCATGTTAGTTGTTGCATTCATGTTAATAATGCTCACATGATAATTTGTGATGGAGAAGTTAATAATATGACTTAATTACAAACCTCCTCCGTCACCACTGGGATATCATAGTGCCACCATATCGAGCTTTCTCCAGTGCAACCACATTTACCTTATGGGGAGGTCCTAGCTGGGTCTATTGTCACGCCTCTCGCCGGTGCCTCCCGCAAGGGAAGGTTATGGGCACGCGCTACCCTGATCAGGTAGGCGAACATAACCTTGTGTGCTCGTTTTTGTTTTTACGGTATCTTGTCCCCGTTTGGGACCGTTTTGCCATGACGGTGGCCGTTGGTGTCTTTGGTAGACACGGGGCCACCCAGGACTGAACCCCAAGGGGGTGTTGGTCGGAGTGGTCGGGAGAGTGTCATGGCAGTAGCTCGGTTTTGTCGGAACGCTTTGGTCCGCACGTATGGGAGTGCGAGGCCAGGGTTCAGTAGTGTGGGTAAAGTGCGCTACCTCTGGAGACTGTATTCAATCTATCGATAGCCGCGTCCTTGGTCATGGGCACAAGTTCTTAGTAGGTCACACTATCGGGTCTTGGTTGAAATGGAGGATAAATCTGCTAATAACTTGTGTGATAACTAAGATGTGGTAAATAATATGGTGACTTGGACTATGGAAAAATCGTGAGAAGTCACGATGATATGTTGATATGACCCCGAGACGAGGTCTTGGTAAGTCATGCTTGTGTTCCGAGGAGCCGTGGAAGAGTAAGTGATTGTTGTATAAGGTTAATACAACATGTCTTCACGGGAGGTAACTGGTAGTTTATTTTAAGCATAGTTTCATGATGCCATGCCATGTTTTGATGTGCTATGCTTTGCTGTTGTTATGTTAGAAGTAAATTTGATATGCCATGCTAGTAGATGCTATGCTGTTGTTTGATTTATGATTCTAGTTAATATCATTGCCATGCTTAGAAGTTGTGTTGAAGTAGACTGTTGCATATGCTTGGTTCTTGCTTTGTCATCTGTTTGTTTGGATGCTATGTATTTGGTTGTCTTGCAAGTACATTCAATGTACTGACCTGGCGTGTCATGCCAGTTTTGTCGGTCGTGCCCAACTCGTTCGTTTGTTCCCTATGCTAGGCCGTAATCTTGCCAGTCATGTGAGTTGTGGAGCCCAGCCTAGATGAGATGCTGCCAAACCAAGACTTCCGCCGCCATTTAAATAGACTTCCGCTGCCGTTTAAATAGCCTTAGGGCTATGCCAGATAATTGTATTCATCAATGATGTAATCATATACACATGTATTTGATGAATATTATTGTACCGAATGTCAGATCACGGACTGTCGTGCGTCGCATAATCTCGGGCGACGTATGAAGGCCCCCTGCTCCATGCGGATCGGGGTGCCACAGGAGATGGTATCAGAGAAGCCAGGTTGGCATAGGTTATCCTAGCATTATATCACCGCTACCATTAAACCGTAATGGCCCTAAGGGATTTGACCCATCCCTGGCATCCGGCATGGCCACTGTTAATCAGCAGGTGACGCAGTCGGAACCGACATGTCCTCACCCTACTGTCCCCGCCTAGTTATCCATGGATTGAATAGCAACCCAATCCTTTCTTGTCGGGCACACCGCTTTCCCTTCGCCATTAAGCGAAAGGAGGCCACACCATGCGGGCATGTCCCGCATAGCTGCCTATAAAATCCCTTTTCGCTAGCCAAATCTCTCACCCCTCAGTCAGCCATGTCCCTGCAAAGAAGCCTAGCTAGCAACACTCTAGCCATGACTAGCACCTTCAAAGCTCTCAAGTTTTACACCCGCACATGCACCGTCAACCACACTGGCTTTCCACCCCTTCTTACCGAGATGCTCACCAAAGCCTTCGGCTGTAAGGCTAGCCCCGATTACCTGGTGTTCCAACACCCGTCCCTCACCTTCATCGCTTTGATGCAAGAGTGCACATCAGCCTAGGTCCCGCAGTAGATGGCCAGCCGTTGGTTTTTCTGGGTAGAGCCATGCCTACCACTGATTTAGCCATTCAGGCCGCTACTGTGGAGGCTATCCTACACCTTCGAACCAAGTTCCCGCATGTGGGAACGAGGCGGGAGTTCTGCTTTTCCCCCATTGTGGCAGAAGCAGGAATGCAGCCTTCTCCCGCTATCCAAGGAGATGACCCGACAATCGCTCGCTTGGTGCAGTATATCACTGCCCAGGGGATGATGATTTCAAAGATGCTTGCCGAGTTTAGAACCATGGACAATGATGTGGTACGAGTCATCAAGGAAGCTTACCATGAGGCTCGTAAATTCGCATCTCAAACTGTTCACCCCATGCCATCCGAACCAGTGCTACCCTCTCAGCCGTTGTTGTGGCCTAGGCCAAACATCATCACCCTCGACAAGGCTCTTTACCGAATCCACCAGCAGCATTTGCTTGGATCAATTTCAGCCACACCCCCAGTAGTCGAACCCCAACTCATAGTGCTGTCAGACAATGAAGATGGAGATTGGCTCAGTCTTCGTCCTCCAGGAGAGCCCCCGCAGGGCCAGTCCTCTACATGACCTCAGTCGCGCAATCAGTTGTTTCTGCGAGTAGGTCGGTCTGTCTGTTCATCCTCAATATGAGGATAGAACTATGTATCCCGGAGTGAGTAGTTTCGTTTAGCGTGTAGAGTGTTCGTGCTTTGTTGTATTCTAGTACTTTTGTAATCCGTGTGATGTGTTCTATGTTTGTTTTCGTTCTTTTGTTTTCATGTTTGTTTTTGTTTGTCTCTCCGTCAAACAGAGATGTTTGACAGGGTTGGCAATGTGTGCTAACAAGATTTTAATCAGTACGACACATACACTAAAAACAACATTGGCTCGTCCCGAGTCTTTAATAAAATGCGTGCTGGTGTAGGTATATGTATGCCAGGATTACATATACCCGCTAGCATTAAAACACCTTAGTACTATTTGTCTGATGTGTTTTTCATTGCATGTTTATTGCATCTATGTGTTGTTAGTTTAGACTGCATTGCATACCGCACACATACCCGGTTCACCCACGAGTACATTTAGGGCAGTACTCGGGGGAATGCAAAGTCACATATCCCTCTCTATCTGTGCACACCCCGTGTGCCAGATTTTCCAAACCCAGAGCCTCAAAGAGGCATTTCCATCTGGCCATTTCTCGTCCCTAATTCTTTTTCGTTAGCTCCAACTTCGTTTCCGGAGAAATGCTGCCAACTTTATTTCACTCAATCCAGTGCATCGACCCCGATACAGATGTCAAGTCCGATTCTACCCCGACACCTACTTTTTCGTGGATCAATCCGCGAGATTTTCCAGTATCCCAATGTGCACCTAGCAGTTTTTCTCGAGAGTTTGATCTCGAGTGCCCCTAGCCGTGGATATCACCCTGTTTCGCTCATATCTCTCTCCAGTTGTACCAATTATCGGTACCCCAACTCGTTGAAATCTGACCGAAGGGTTTAAAAATTAACCCAGAGGTTTTTCCCCGGAGTAGTTATCTTTACAATTGTGTTGTAACCCTAGGAATCTTGAGGACGAGATACTTTTAAGGGGGGGGGGGAAGGTTTGTAACAGCCCCAAAATTGGGTTATCAATTTTGTGCTGTTATTCCTTCCTGGCACTCATTTCCAAAATCTTTCTCCTAAGTTTGCTGGATTACTCTGAGAATTCTTGTCATTTCTAACCTTTCAAAACCTTGCTCATCTCTTTGTCAGTGGGCAAGACCTCTTTTGCATCATCTCAAATCCTCTCAAACCCTAATTCCAAATTTTTGGAATTTGAATGTGGCCTTTGTGATTACAAAGGAGCCATCATTTTCCTTGATCTGTTGGTCATCCCATCTGTTCCTAGAAACCCTCCTACCCTTCTAATCCTTGGATATGGAAAAATATTGCTAAGTCTTATGCAATATTTTTGAATTATGATTTATTCCTTTTGTTGCCTTTCTGAGGAATAAAATACAAAGGCATAGCAAGCCATCTCCTAAATTTATGAGAATTGGTGGAGTTTACCTTTATGCCTAATCCTAGCTCTGGCAAACATATTGGCCTTAATTAAATAAGGAAAATTGCCTTTTCTTATTTTAAGCCAATATTGCATTCCTCCCAGTTAAAGGAGCTACTATTTCTATAGCAAGAATAATTCCCAAATAATTTGTGGAGCTTGTACTTGCTATATCTCCAAAGATCATAATTTGAGCACATGATCCACTGCAAGTTCTGCCCTCTCTGAAATTTTTTCAAAGGAAGTGCTTTATTCCTAATTCCAATTGAGCTGCCAGTTGGCAGGGTGATTAACCTTGATAAATCACCCATGGATACCAAAGATTAGCTCAATGCCTCAATCCATTCATCCTAGCTCCCTGTGCAATTTTTCAAAGTTTCTGACCAGATGGCATGCTTGTGAAGGAAGCACCTTCATAGAGTTTCCAAATGGGATGAAACTTTTCCATCTTCTCAAGTATCTCAAATCATTAGCCTCCACCTAAATTCAGTTCATTCCATTGAACTATGTGAGCACAGGAGCAATTCTTTGATTCTGTCCGAATTTTCAGTCTGTGAATCAAGTCTAATTTATCTTGCTCCATTATGGCTGAAAATATTCCTAAGCCTTCTCTTACCAATGTAAGCTATCTTCAACAAATTTTGGCTCATTTCATGTAGCCAATATTTTCTTGGATTTTTCCAAAGTTTCTGGTCAGATGCGATGCTTGTGAAACAAGTACCAATTTGGCAACTCCATTTGGTATGATCTTTTTGCAGCATCTAAACATGACAAAATCATGGAGCTTTTCCAAGTGTTAGCTCAATCCAACACTCCTAGTGAGTGTTTCTTCCTCATTTGTTTTCTAGGCCATATTTCCTAGTTGCACTGCAGCTATCTTAAATACTTGCCCAAATCCTTTCCAACTTCCCAGGACCGTAGTCTTTGCTACCCTAAACCCCCTAGACATTAATTTTAGTTCTTAACCTCTCTGGTTTGATCACCAAGAAGTGGCGAAGTTTGCAACAGCAAACTTGTCGAGCTTGGGTCCCTCTGCTCCCTTCACCTCTGCCCGTACCATCACCTCTGCTTTAATGAGCCTTGGAAGGACTCCACTGATAATAAGGTTTGGCACCAAGTAGACTACCAGAGTGCGCGACATCGGTGGTGACCATGGGGCTATGCAAGCCAAATCGGTGGTCTAGCCACTTTTGGCCACAGTAGCGCAGCTCCGGCTGGCTCTGGTTTGTCCAACCTTGTCAACCAGCTCAGCCTCATCGTTGCCGTGCGTCTTGACCCATTTCCCCCTTCGTTTGTTTCCTCGTCGAGCCGTCATCGTCGCCGCACAGTTCCTGCCTGTGTGCACCGTCGCTTCCTCGCTCTTGTCCCCTTCTCCCTCTCGTCCGCGAGCGCCCCTCATCTCCGTGAGCTCCTGCGCGTCGTCCGCATCCCCCTCGTCGCCTTCCCACCGCTCCTCGTGACCTTTGGCCGCACGTCCGCATCGCCGGCGCACGGACACGTAGCCGCGCGCGTGCCACCTCACCCCCTCGACGCCGCGCCTATTTAAGGCCTCCCCCGAGCCATTCAACCTCACCAGAATCCTCACCGAGCTCCTCTACGCCTCCCCAAACACTCACTCGAGCTCGAGGAGCTCTCGGTGGCCACCATTGCCACCATGGCCGCCGGCCTCCTCCTCCTAAATTGGAGCGAGCCGAGCCCTCCCCCTCCCTACTGACCTCACTAGTGGCTCCCCCATGCTCCTTCAAGCCTCCCTTGCCCATTCCCTCGTCGCCGGAGCCCCGAGGCCGTGTCCTCCCTAGCTGGTCACCGCCATCGTCCTCTGCCTCCGCGTGGTGACGCGGCCACGCTCCCCCCGACGTCTGCTGCTACTCCAGGCGGGAGTAGCACCGCCTCCCGTGCCCACCGGTGGCTTCGCCCCTTCCGGAGGTGGCCGGAGTCGCCGGGAGCCGTCGCCGGTCGCCGCCCCCTGCTCCCCTCCTCTGTTCGATTGGGGCAGGGTGAGGAAGGAGACGACCGCGAGCCAGGCGGGCCCCGCGTCTCTCCCGACCCCACATGTAAGCCTCTGCAGGCATTGACCCCGCCTGGCCAGCGTGGATAAGTGACGGGCCCCACTGCCCGCGGGACCCGCATGTCAGCGTCACGCGAGCCGGCCCCGCCTCTGCCTAGTCACGTAACTGGAAGCGTATTAGCGGGAATACGTTTCCGTTTCCCGAAAGTGTTTTCTCCCTTCCTATAAATCGAAATGCTTTTCCCTTCAGGAAAGCGTATTTCCTTTAACTTCAGCTCAAAATACGTTTTCCTTTTCAGAAAACGTACTCAACCGAAGGCGCTGTCAGTTTTTGCCTCCAGGGACTTGTTTGTTGGAGTTTTATTCAGAGATTGGTCCCTGGTGTTCAACACCTCATAACTCCGCAACCGTAGCTCCGATTGAGGTGAAACCAACGCTCACGTCTTCGTCTCGTCAAACTCTTTCCGTTAGTATCATTTTCATTATGTTTTCACATAGTGAAAATGACCACTTTGCCCTTACCTGTAAACAGCCCCCTCCAAGAGAGAACTGTTTCCGGCAAATCTTTCCGCGATCATTCCACACTTTTTCTGGAGTAATCCTCGACCCCCAGGCAAGCCAACCACTTATCATGAGCCCCGAACTTGCATGTTGACTTTGCTTGCACCTCGTGTGTGTGTTTAGTTGTGTAGTTTCTTGTTTGTTCCGTCCGCTGTTATTTCATTCGTGCTATATGATTTTGTTATCTGTCTTGCATGCTTATACTTTCATGAAATAAGTTGCCATGCTAGTTTGCTGTTGTTACTGATAATATCATGCCTCTGTCTAGTTTAGTTTCATGTTAGTAGTATCGATGCTATGATAACTCTGTTGCACTGAGAAGTTTGCTAGTACTTGGGATTGCCATGTTTCGCATGCTACCATTGTTCTTTTAATGCTTGATGTTTTGTTACTGCATTGGTATGTTGCATGTTAGTTGTTGCATTCATGTTAATAATGCTCGCATGATAATTGGTGATGGAGAAGTTAATAATACGACTTAATTACAAACCTCCTCCGTCACCACTGGGATATCATAGTGCCACCATATCGAGCTTTCTCCAGTGCAACCATGTTTACCTTATGGGGAGGTCCTAGCTGGGTCTATTGTCATGCCTCTCGCCGGTGCCTCCCGCGACGGAAGGTTATGGGCACACGCTACCCTGATCAGGTAGGCGAACATAACCTTGTGTGCTCGTTTTTGTTTTTATGGTACCTTGTCCATGTCTTTATGGTACCTTGAGTTGTGGAGCCCAGCCTAGATGAGACGCTGCCAAACCAAGACTTCCGTCGCCATTTAAATAGACTTCCGTTGTGGTTTAAATAGCCTTAGGGCTATGCCAGATAATTGTATTCATCAATGATGTAATCATATACACATGTATTTGATGAATATTATTGTACCTGGAATGCTGTATCATGGACCTGTCGTGCATCAGGCGTAATCCTGGGCTGACGTGCGAAGGCCCCCTGCTCCATGCAGATCGGGGTGCCACAAAAACTTCAATCACACAAAACTCAACAAAACCTTCGTGAGATCCGTTAGTGTAAGAAAAATAAATCACTACTATAAGTGTTGTATCAAACCAATTCTTATTTTATTTTTGTATTATATCTACTGTATTCCAACTTTTCTATGGAAAAAACTCATCAAAGAAAACCATAGAGCCATCAAAATAAGCACACAACACAAAGAAAACAGAATCTGTCAAAAAAGAACAGTATGTAGTAATCTGATTTGTTCGAATACTTCTGGAACTCCAAAAATTCTGAAAAACTAGGACAACTTGGATAATTTGTATATTGATCTTCTGTATTAAGTTCATGGAAAAACGGAGTAATGCAATAAGAACGATGACATGATGTAGACAAGATCCGTTTATCTATTGCGTAGATATAGATCCCATCTTTTTATCCTTAGCAGCAATGATACATACGTGTTGTTTCCCTTTCTGTCACTGGGATCAAGCACTGTAAGATCGAACCCAATACCGGGCACCCCTTCCCATTGCAAGATGAATAAATCAAGTTGGCCAAACAAAACCCAAATATCGGAGAATAAATACGAGGCTATAAGTGATCATGCATATAAGAGATCAAAGAAACTCAAATAACTTTCACGGATATAAAAAGATATGACTGATCATAAACTCAAAGTTCATCAGATCCCAACAAACACACCGCAAAAATAGTTACATCATATGGTTCTCCAAGAGACCGTTGTATTGAGAATTCAGTGAGAGAGAGAAAGCCATCTAGCTACTAACTACGGACCCGAAGGTCTACAAAGAACTACTCACACATCATCGGAGAGGCGCCAATGGAGGTGGCGAACCCCATTCGAGATGGTTTCTAGGTTGGATCTGGTGGTTCTGGACTCTGCGGCGGCTGGATGAATATTTCGTCAATGCCTTTAGGGTTTCTGGAATATCGGGGTATTTATAGAGCAAAGAGGTGGTCTGGGGGGCACCCGAGGTGGGCACAACCTACTAGGGCGCGCCAGGGCCTCCTGACGCGCCCTGGTGGGTTGTCCCCTCCTCAGGACTCCCCCAGGTGCAACCAGGGCCCAACTTCTTTCTTTTGGCCCATAAAAAATCATCATGGAGTTTCGTGGCATTTGGACTTCGTCTGATATTGATTTCCTGTGATGTAAAAAACATGGAAAAACAGCAACTGGCACTTGGCACTATGTCAATAGTGAAGGAAATATGCCCTAGAGGCAATAATAAAGTTGTTATTTATATTTCCTTATATCATGATAAATGTTTATTATTCATGCTAGAATTGTATTAACCGGAAACTTGATACATGCGTGAATACATAGACAAAATAGAGTGTCCCTAGTATGCCTACTTGACTAGCTCGTTAATTAAAGATGGTTAAGTTTCCTAGCCATAGACATGTGTTGTCATTTGATGAATGGGATCACATCATTAGAGAATGATGTGATGGACAAGACCCATCCATTAGCTTAGCATTATGATCATTTAAGTTCATTGCTATTGCTTTCTTCATGACTTATACAAGTTCCTATGACCATGAGATTATGCAACTCCCGAATACCGGAGGAACACTTAGTGTGCTATCAAACGTCACAACGTAACTGGGTGATTATAAAGATGCTCTACAGGTGTCTCCGATGGTGTTTGTTGAGTTGGCATAGATCGAGATTAGGATTTGTCACTCCGTGTATCGGAGAGGTATCTCTGGTCCCTCTCGGTAATGCACATCACTATAAGCCTTGCAAGCAATGTGACTAATGAGTTAGTTGCGGGATGATGTATTATGGAACGAGTAAAGAGACTTGCCGGTAACGAGATTGAACTAGGTATGATGATACCGACGATCAAATCTCAGGCAAGTAACATACAGATGACAAAGGGAACAACGTCTGTTGTTATACGGTTTGATTGATAAAGATCTTCGTAGAATATGTAGGAGCCAATATGAGCATCCAGGTTCCGCTATTGGTTATTGACCGGAGATGTGTCTCGCTCATGTCTACATAGTTCTCGAACCCGTAGGGTCCGCACTCTTAACGTTCGATGATGATTTGTATTATGAGTTATGTGATTTGATATACCGAAGTTTGTTCGAAGTCCTGGATGAGATCACAGACATGACGTTGAGTCTCGAAATGGTCGAGAGGTAAATAGTCATATATTGTAAGGTTGCATTCGGACATCGGAATGGTTCCGAGTGATTTGGGCATTTTGATGGAGTACCGGGAGGTTACCGGAACCCCCTGGGGAAAGATATGGGCCTTATGGGCCATAGGAGGGAGGCTAACAAGCCCAAAAGGGGCTGGTGCGCCCACCACAAGGGAGGAGGCCCAATTGCACTTGGGAAGGGGGCGCCACCCCCCTTTCCTTCTCCTACTCCCTCTCCTTCCGCTTTTCCCCCTCCGGTAGAAGGAAAAAAGGGCGGGGCCGAATCCTACTAGGACTGGAGTCCTAGTAGGACTCCCCTCTCCCTGGCGTGCCCCTTGTTAGCCGGCCTCCTCCTCCCCTCCTTTATATACGGGGGCAGGGGCACCCCAAAGGTACAACAAACAATCTCTTAGCCGTGTGCGGTGCCCCCCTCCATAGTTTTACACCTCGGTCATATCGTCATAGTGCTTAGGCGAAGCCCTGCGCCTGTAACTTCATCATCACCGTCACCATGCAGTCGTGCTGACGAAACTCTCCCTCGGGCTCAACTGGATGAAGAGTTCGAGGGACATCACCGAGCTGAACATGTGCAGATCGCAGAGGTGCTGTGCGTTCGGTACTTGGATTGGTTCGATCGCGAAGACGTTCGACTACATCAACCGCGTTACTAAACGCTTCCGCTTTCGGTCTATGAGGGTACGTGGACACACTCTCCCCGCTCGTTGCTATGCTTCTCCTAGATAGATCTTGCGTGATCGTAGCAAATTTTTGGAAATACTACATTCCCCAACAGTGTCATCCGAGCCAGGTCTACACGTAGATGTTATATGCACGAGTAGAACACAAAGAGTTGTGGGCGATAATAGCCATACTGCTTACCAGCATGTCATACTTTGATTCGGCGGTATTGTTGGATGAAGCGGCCCAGACCGACATTACATGACCGTGTTCATGAGATTGGTTCTACCGCCGTGCTTCGCACACAGGTGGCTAGTGGGTGTCTGTTTCTCCAACTTTAGTTGAATCGAGTGTGACTACGCCCGGTACTTGTTGAAGGTTAAGACATCACACTTGATGAAAAATCGTTGTGGTTTTGATGCGTAGGTAAGAACGGTTCTTGCTAGAAGCCCGTAGTAGCCACGTAAAACTTGCAACAAAAAGTAGAGGACGTCTAACTTGTTTTTGCAGGGCTTGCTGTGATGTGATATGGTCAAGACGTGATGGTATATAAATTGTTGTATGAGATGATCATGTTTTGTAAAAGTTATCGGCAACTGGCAGGAGCCTTATGGTTGTCGCTTTATTGTATGAAATGCAATCGCCATGTAATTGCTTTACTTTATGACTAAGCGGTAGCGATAGTCGTAGAAGCAATAGTTGGCGAGACGACAACGATGCTTCGATGGAGATCAGGGTGTCAAGCCGGTGACGATGGTGATCATGACGGTGCTTTGGATATGGAGATCAAAGGAACAAGATGATGATGGTCATATCATATCACTTATTTTGATTGCATGTGATGTTTATCTTTTATGCATCTTATTTTGCTTAGTATGGTGGTAGCATTATAAGATGATCTCTCACTAAAATTTCAAGGTATAAGTGTTCTCCCTGAGTATGCACCGTTGCGACAGTTCTTCGTGTTGAGACACCACGTGATGATCGGGTGTGATAAGATCTACGTTCACATACAACGGGTGCAAGCCAGTTTTGCACACGCAGAATACTCGGGTTAAACTTGACGAGCCTAGCATATGTAGATATGGCCTCGGAACACTGAGACCGAAAGGTCAAGCGTGAATCATATAGTAGATACGATCAACATAGTGATGTTCACCATTGAAAATTTCTCCATCTCACGTGATGATCGGACATGGTTTAGTTGATATGGATCACGTGATCATTTAGATGACTAGAGGGATGTCTATATAAGTGGGAGTTCTTAAGTAATATGATTAATTTAACTTTAATTTATCATGAACTTAGTCCTGATAGTATTTGCATAACTATGTTGTAGATCAATAGCTCGCGATGTTGCTCCCCCTTTACTTTTGATATGTTCCTAGAGAAAAACTATGTTGAAAGATGGTAGTAGCAATGATGCGGACTAGGTCCATGATCTGAGGATCATCCTCATTGCTGCACAGAAGTATTATGTCATTGATGCACCGCTAGGTGACGGACCTATTGCAGGAGCAGATACAGATGTTATGAACGTTTGGCAAGCTCAGTATGATAACTACTTGATAGTTTAGTGCGCCATGCTTTACAGCTTAGAACCAGGACTTCAAAAACTTTTTGAACGCCACAGAGCATAAAAGATGTTCCAAGAGCTGAAATTGGTATTTCAGACTCATGCCCGAGTCAACAGGTATGAGACCTCTGACAAGTACTTTGCCTACAAGATGGAGGAGAATAGCTCAACCAGTGAGCATGTGCTCAGATTGTCTGAGACTACAATAGCTTTAGTCAAGTGGGAGTTAATCTTCCAGATAAAATAGTGATTGACAGAATTCTCTAGTCACTATCACCAAGTTACTGGAACTTTGTGATGAACTATAAAGGGGTGACGAAAACGATTCCCGAGCTCTTCGTGATGCTAACGACGAAGGTAGAAATCAAGAAAAGCATCAAATGTTGATGGTTGATAAGACCACTAGTTTCAAGTAAAAGGGCAAGGGAAAGAAAGGGAACTTCAAGAAGAATGGCAAGCAAGTTGCCACTCCCATGAAGAAGCCCAAAGCTAGACCCAAGCCTGAAACTGAGTGCTTCTACTGCGAAGGAAATGGTCACTGGAAGCGGAACTGCCCCAAATACTTGGCGGATAAGAAGGATGGCAAAGTGAACAAAAGTATATATGATATACATGTTATAGATGTGTACTTTACTAGTGTTCATAGTAGCCCCTGGGTATTTGATACTGGTTCAGTTGCTATGATTAGTAACTTGAAACGGGAGTTACAAAATGAACAGAGACTAGTTGAGGGCGAGGTGATGATGTGTGTTGGAAGTGATTCCAAGGTTGATAAGATCACCATCGCACACTCCCTTTACCTTCGGGATTAGTGTTAAACCTAAAATAAATGTTATTTGGTGTTTGCGTTGAGCATAATATGATTGGATCATGTTTATTGGAATATGGTTATTCATTCAAGTCAAAGAACAATTGTTATTCTGTTCACATGAATAAAACCTTCTGTGGTCGTACACCCAAGGTGAATGGTTTATTGAATCTCGATCGTAGTGATACACATATTCATAATATTGATGCCAAAAGATGCAAAGTTGATAATGATAGTGCAACATATTTGTGGCACTGCCGTTTAGGTCATATTGGTGTAAAGCGCATGAAGAAACTCCATGCTGATGGGCTTTTGGAATCACTTGATTATGAATCACTTGATGCTTGCAAACCATGCCTCATGGGTGATGACCCACAATTATAGGGGATCTATCATAGTCCTTTCGATAAGTAAGAGTGTCGAACCCAATGAGGAGCAGATGGAAATGACAAGAGGTTTTTAGTAAGTTATTCTCTGCGAGCACTGAAATTATCGGTAACAGATAGTTTTGTGATAAGGAAATTTGTAACGGGTAACCAGTAACAAAAGTAAACAAGGTGCATCAAGGTGGCCCAATCCTTTTTGTTGCAAAGAACAAGCCTGGACAAACTCTTATATAAAGGAAAGCGCTCCCGAGGACACATGGGAATTATCGTCAAGCTAGTTTTCATGCTCATATGATTTGCGTTCATTACTTTGATAATTTGATATGTGGGTGGACCAGTGCTTGGGTACTGCCCTTCCTTGGACAAGCATCCCACTATGATTAACCCCTCTTGCAAGTATCCACAACTACAAAAGAAGTATCAAGGTAAACCTAACCATAGCATGAAACATATGGATCCAAATCAACCCCTTGCGAAGCAACGCATAAACTAGGGTTTGAGATGAGATGGTGCTGGTGAAGATTTTGATGGAGATTGACCCCCTCCCAATGAGAGGATTGATGGTGATGACGATGGTGATGATTTCCCCTCCCGGAGGGATTTTTCCCCAGCAGAACAGCTCCGCCCGAGCCGTAGATTGGTTTCGCCAGGTTCCGCCTCGAGACGACGACGCTTCCTCCCGAAAGCTTCCTTCTGATTTTTTCCAGGGCGAAATACTTCATATAGCAAAAGATGGGCATCGGAGGCCTGCCAGGGGGGCCACGAGGCAGGCGGGCGCGCCCAGGGGGTAGGGCGCGCCCCCACCCTCGTGGATGGTGGGTGGCCCCCCTCTGGTGCTTTCTTCGCCCAATATTTTGTATATATTCCAAAACTGACTTTCGTGGAGTTTCAGGACTTTTGGAGTTGTGCAGAATATGTCTCTAATATTTGCTCCTTTTCCAGCCCAGAATTCCAGCTGCCGGCATTCTCCCTCTTCATGTAAACCTTGTAAAATAAGAGAGAAAAGGTGTAAGTATTATGACATAATGTGTAATAATAGCCCATAATGCAATAATTATTGATATAAAAGCATGATGCAAAATGGACGTATCAACTCCCCAAGCTTAGACCTCGCTTGTCCTCAAGCGGAAGCCGATAAAGAAAAATATGTCCACATGTTTAGAGATAGAGGTGTCGATAAAATTAAATACGGACATAAGGGCATCATGATCATTCTTATAACAACAATATATATATATATATATTGTCATATGATTTCTTATGCTAAAGTAACAATTTATTCACAATGTCAATTATGAATCAGAAACTTCATTGAAAACTAACAAACTATGATCTCAGTCATTGAAGCAATTGCAATTTATCATAACATCGGAAAGAGTCTCCACATACTCAACTATCATTTAGTCTTTCACAATTGCTAACACTCACGCAATACTTATGGGTATGGAGTTTTAATCGGACACAGAGAAAGATAGGGGCTTATAGTGTTGCCTCCCAACCTTTTACCTCAAGGGTAATGTCAACAATAATAGTTTATGATAACTTACATCCAATTGGATATATATATATATCATGATCTTTCCAACACAATGTGCTTGCCAAAGGATAAAATGTAAAAAGGAAAGGTGAAGATCACTGCGACTCTTGCATAAGACATAAGACAAAAATAAAAGATAGGCCCTTCGCAGAGGGAAGCAGAGGTTGTCATGTGCTTTTATGGTTGGATGCACAAAATCTTAATGCGAAAGAACGTCACTTTATATTGCCACCTGTGATAGGGACCTTTATTATGCAGTCCGTCGCTTTTATTGCTTCCATATCACAAGATTCTATAAAGCTTATTTTCTCCACACTAATAGATCATACATATTTAGAGAGCAATTTTTATTGCATGCAACGATGACAACTTATTTGAAGGATCTTACTCAATCCATAGGTAGGTATGGTGGACACTCATGGCAAAACTGGGTTTAAGGATATTCAGAAGCACAAGTAGTATCTCTACTTGGTGCAAAGAATTTGGCAAGCATGAGGGGGAAAGGCAAGCTCAACATGTTGGATGATCCATGACAATACACTTTATTTAGGATATAAGAAAACATAACCCATTACGTTGTCTTCCTTGTCCAACATCAACTTTTAGCATGTCATCTTTTAATGAGTGCTCACAATCATAAAAGATGTCCAAGATAGTATATTTATATGTGAGAACCTCTCTTTCTTTATTACTTCCTATTAATTGCAACGATGACCAAAACTATGTTTGTCAACTCTCAACAACTTTTATTCATCATACTCTTTATATGTGAAGTCATTACTCTCCATAAGATCAATATGATCTATTTATTTCTTTTTACTCTTTCTCTTCTCTTTTATTTTTATTCCTCAAGATCATAGTAAGATAATCAAGCCCTTGACTCAATACTAATCTTTATTATATATATAGCTCACAGACTCTATTACATAGAAGGATCATAAAGCAAAACTCAAAACTATATCATACCAAAACTTTATTCTACTAGATCAAGATATTACCAAAAGGGTCGAACTAAGAAAAACAGTAAATATAGGAGTGTGATTGTGATACGATACCGGGGCACCTCCCCCAAGCTTGGCAGTTGCCAAGGGGAGTGCCCATACCCATGTGATTATATCTATTTCTTCGGAGGTGGTGAAGAGGATGGTGGTGATGATGTAGTGTCGCAAATCGAGCATAGGAGATCCTCCAATTTGCGGATAATGCCCTTGAGTGCGGTGATAAGCTCCTTCAACAAAATATTTTCACGTGTGAGATACTTGTTTTGTATGCGAGCTAACTCAATCATCTTGAAAGCTTCAATCTCAGTAGGGGTAAGAAGATTGTAATGAGGTTGAAGGATGTCTTCTTCTTCTGCTGCCGGAGCTTGATCCTCCGTGGCCTTCTTCATCCTATCATCCTTGTTGATCTCCCCGGGTTCTTCTCTCTTCAGCTATATCTTCATTAGCCAAGCATCATTGCCCTCATTGTTGGAGGAGGGGGACGACATGATGCCTGGCCTTGACAACTCTGGCAGAAAACAGCTCGAAACAAAAACAGAGGATATTTGCGTGGTACGGTGGTCAAAATCTTCGGGAGATTATATAATGATTTTTTACCGACCAAAAGAAGTATCATGCAAGAAAACGGAGTCCGGAGAGCACACGAGGTGCCCATGAGGCAGGGGAGGCGCCCAGGGGGTAGGGCGCGCCCTCCACCCTCATGCATTCCTCGTGTCCCTTTCAGACTACTTCTTATTTTCCTATTTTCTTAAATATTCCAAAACGGAGAAAAATTGCCATTAGAACTGTTTTGGAGTCAGTTTACTTACCGTACCACATACCTATTCCTTTTCGGAGTCTGAAACATTCTAGAAAGTGTCCCTTATGTATTCCTCCGGGGTTACGGTTTCAATAACATTAGTTTCAACATTTATGGGATTACCTGAGATATAATGTTTGAATCTTTGACCGTTCACCACCTTCGGATTTGTGCCTTCAAAGTTGTTGATTTTTCTGGCACCGGAATGATAGACCTCCTCGATAACGTAAGGACCTTCCCACTTAGAGAGGAGTTTACCTGCAAAAAATCTTAAACAAGAGTTGTATAACAAAACATAATCACCTACATTAAACTCACGCTTTTGTATCCTTTTGTCATGCCATCTTTTAACTTTTTCTTTAAATAGCTTGGCATTCTCATAGGCCTGGGTTCTCCACTCATCAAGAGAGCTAATGTCAAATAGTCTCTTCTCACCGGCAAGTTTGAAATCATAATTGAGCTCTTTAATGGCCCAATATGCCTTATGTTCTAGTTCGAGAGGTAAAATGACATGCTTTTCCATAGACCATTTTATACAGAGACATAGCCATAGGATTTTTATATGCAGTTCTATAGGCCCATAATGCATCATCAAGTTTCTTGGACCAATTCTTTCTAGATCTATTAACAGTCTTTTGCAGAATTAATTTAATCTCTCTATTACTCAATTCTACTTGACCACTAGACTGTGGGTGGTATGGAGATGCAATTCTATGATTAACGCCATACTTAGCAAGTATTTTACGAAAAGCACCATGAATAAAATGTGAACCACCATCAGTCATTAAGTATCTAGGGACTCCAAACGTCGAAAAAATAACTTCTTTAAGCATCTTAATAGAGGTGTTATGATCAGCACTACTAGTTGGAATAGCTTCTACCCACTTAGTAACGTAATCAACAACAACTAAAATATGTGTATATCCATTAGAGGAAGGAAACAATCACATATAATCAAAGCCCCAAACATCAAATAGTTCAATAATAAGTGAATAGTTCATAGGCATTTCTTGACGTCTACTAATATTACCAATTCTTTGACATTCATCACAAGACAAGACAAACTTACGGACATCTTTGAAGAGAGTAGGCCAATAAAAACCGGATTGCAATACCTTATGTGCAGTTCTATCTCCAGCGTGGTGTCCTCCATAAGCCTCAGAGTGACACTTGCGTAGGATCTGTTCCTGTTCATGCTTAGGTACACAACGTCTAATAACACCATCTACTCCTTCTTTATAAAGATGTGGGTCATCCCAAAAGTAATGTCTTAAATCATAGAAAAACTTTTTCTTTTGCTGGTATGTGAAACTAGGTGGTATAAATTTAGCAACAATGTAATTAGCATAATCAGCATACCATGGAGCAGTACGAGAAGCATTTATGATAGCTAATTGTTTATCAGGAAAGCTATCATCAATAGGGAGTGGGTCATCAAGAACATTTTCTAACCTAGACAAGTTGTCTGCAACGGGGTTCTCAGCTCCCTTTCTATCAATAATATGCAAATCAAATTCTTGAAGCAAGAGAACCCATCTAATAAGTCTAGGTTTAGCATCTTTCTTTTCCATAAGATATTTAATAGCAGCATGATCAGTGTGAACAGTTACTTTGGAATCAACAATACAAGGTCTGAACTTATCACAAGCAAATACAACTGCTAAAAATTCCTTTTCTGTAGTAGCATAATTTCTCTGGGCACTGTCTATAGTTTTACTAGCATATTGGATAACATTTAATTTCTTATCAAATCTTTGTCCTAGAACAGCACCTACAACATAATCACTAGCATCACACATAATTTCAATGGGTAAATTCCAATCAGGTGGCTGAACAATAGGTGCAGAAATCAAGGCTTTCTTAAGTATTTCAAATGCTTCTACACAATCATCATCAAAGACAAAAGGAACATCTTTTTGTAAGATATTAGTTAGAGGCGTAGAAATTTTTTAGAAGTCTTTAATGAACCTCCTATAAAAACCGGCATGACCAAGGAAACTTCTTATACCTTTGATGTCCTTAGGACACGACATCTTTTCAATAGCATCAACTTTAGCTTTATCAACTTCAATACCTCTTTCAGAAATTTTATGCCCAAAGACAATACCTTCATTAACCATAAAGTGGCATTTCTCCCAATTCAAGACAAGATTAGTTTCTTCACATCTCTGCAAAACTCGATCAAAGTTGCTTAAGCAATCATCAAAAGAAGTTCCATATACGGAAAAATCATCCATGAAAACCTCAACAATCTTTTCACCAAAGTCAGAGAATATAGCAGTCATACATCTTTGGAAGGTAGCAGGTGCATTGCATAAACTAAAAGGCATACGTCTATAAGCAAAGGTATCGAAAGGGCAAGTAAAAGTGGTCTTTTCTTGATCCTATTTTGACACAGGTATTTGAGAGAAACAAGAATAATCATCTGGAAAGCAAAAATGTGCATGTTTGGATAATCTTTATAGCATTTGATCAATAAAAAGGTAAAGGGTAATGATCCTTTTTAGTAGCTTTATTTATTCTACGAAATCAATTACCATTCTATAACCTGTAACAATTCTTTGTGGGATCAATTCATCTTTATCATTGGGAACTACAGTAATACCTCCCTTCTTAAGGACACAATGGACAGGACTTACCCACTGACTATTAGCAACAGATAAATTATACCTGCCTCCAGAAGCTTCAGTATTTCTTTTCTTACCACTTCTTTCATCTTAGGATTTAACTGTCGTTGGTGATCAACAACCGGCTTAGCGTCCTTCTCCAATTTTATTTTGTGCTGGCATAGAGTGGGTCTAATGCCCTTAAGATCATCAAGAGTATATCCAATAGCAGCACGGTGCTTCTTCAGAGTTTTCAATAATTTCTCTTCTTCCTTCTCTGAAATTTTAGCACTAATAATAACAGGATATATCTTATTTTCATCAAGATATGCATATTTAAGAGTCAGGTAATGGTTTAAGCTCAAACACGGGATCACCCTTGGTGGAGGGGGATCCCCTAGAATTTCAACATGCAAGTTGTGTTTCAAAATAGGTCCCTGTTTAAAGAATACTTCATCTATTTCCCTTCTTTCATTCATAAACATATCATTTTCATGTTCTAGCAAATATTGTTCTAAAGGATCATTAGGAGGCACAACAATAGAAGCAAGACCAATAATTTCATCTTTACTAGGCAATTCTTTATCATGGGGTTGTCTATGAAATTTAGCAAAATTAAAATCATGATACATATCCCCTAAACCAATAGTAACAACATCCTTTTTGCAATCTATCTTAGCATTAACAGTATTCAAGAAGGGCCTGCCAAATATAATGGGACAAAAGTCATCTTGTGGGGAACCAAGAACAAGAAAATCAGTAGGATATTTAACTTTCCGACACAAGACTTCAACATCTCTAAAAATCCCAACTGGTGAAATAGTATCTCTATTGGCAAGCTTAATTGTAACATCAATACCTTGTAACTCAGCAGGTGCAATATCATGCATAATATCTTCGTATAAAGAATGAGGTATTGCACTCGCACTAGCACCCATATCACATAAGCCATGATAGCAATGATCTCCTATTTTAACAGAAATAACAGGCATGCCTACTACAGGTCTATGTTTATTTTTAGTATCGGGTCTAGCAATTCTAGCAGCTTCATCATAGAGGTAAATAACATGCCCATCAATATTATCGGCCAAGAGATCTTTAACCATAGCAATACTAGGTTCAACTTTAATTTTCTCAGGGGGTGTAGGTGTTATAGTATTACTCTTACGAACCACAGTTGAAGCTTTAGCATGATCCTTTATTCTAGCAGGGAAAGGTGGTTTCTCAATATAAGCGGTAGGAACAATAGGATCAACTTTATAAGTGATAGTCTTTTCTTCAACTTTAATAGGTTCAACTACTTTTACTTCAATGGGAGGATGATATTTAAACCACTTCTCCTTAGGGAGATCAACATGAGTAGCAAATGATTCATAGAAAGAAGCTACTATCTCAGAGTCAAGTCCATATTTAGTGCTAAATTCACGAAAAGCATCGGTATCCATAAAAGATTTAACACAATCAAACTTAGGTGTTATACCTGACTCCTTACCTTCGTCGAGTTCCCAATCTTCAGAGTTGCGTTTAATTCTTTCCAATAAATCCCATTTGAATTCAATAGTCTTCATCATAAAAGAGCCAGTATAAGAAGTATCAAGCATGGGGCGATTATTGAGAGAAAGCCGAGCATAAAATTTTTGAATAATAATTTCTCTTGAGAGCTCATGATTGGGGCATGAATATAACATTGACTTAAGCCTCCCCCAAGCTTGAGCGATACTTTCTCCTTCGCGAGGCCAAATCATATATACAATTAGGATCACGATGAACCAGATGCATAGGATAAAACTTCTGATGAAATTCCAATTTCAATCTGTTGTAGTTCCATGATCCAATATCATCGCATAGCCTAAACCATGTCAATGCCTTTCCCTTCAAAGATAAAGAGAAGACCTTCTTCTTGATAACATCCTCGGTCATACCTGCAAGCTTAAATAATCCACAAACTTCATCCACATAGATTAGGTGCAAATCGAGATGCAATGTTCCATCTCCTGTAAAAGGATTAGCTAGAAGTTTCTCTGTTATACCCGAAGGAATTTCAAATTAAACATTTTCAGTAGGTTCAGTAGGTTGAGGAGAAACCCTTTGCTCTACTGGTCGGGGTGAAGATACCCCGAACAAGCCCCTCAAAGGATTAATTTCCATAGTATTAAGTGACAGTAAATTTCAGCACACTATATAATTTTTTTTCTTACCAAAGGCGCTTCACACCCCGGCAACGGCGCCAGAAAAGAGTCTTGATGACCCACAAGTATAAGAGATCTATCGTAGTCCTTTCGATAAGTAAGAGTGTCGAACCCAACGAGGAGAAGAAGGAAATGACAAGCCGTTTTCAGTAAGGTATTCTCTGCAAGCACTGAAATTATCGTTAATAGATAGTTTTGTGATAAGGAAATTTGTAACGGTAACAAGTAATAAAAGTAAACAAGGTGCAGCAAGGTGGCCCAATCCTTTTTGTAGCAAAGGACAAGCCTGTACAAACTCTTTATAAAGGAAAGCGCTCCCGAGGACACATGGGAATTATCGTCAAGCTAGTTTTCATCATGCTCATATGATTCGCGTTCATTACTTTGATAATTTGATATGTGGGTGGACCGGTGCTTGGGTACTGCCCTTCCTTGGACAAGCATCCCAGTTATGATTAACCCCTCTTGCAAGTATCCGCAACTACAAAAGAAGTATCAAGGTAAACCTAACCATACCATGAAACATATGGATCCAAATCAACCCCTTGCGAAGCAACGCATAAACTAGGGTTTGAGATGAGGTGGTGCTGGCGAAGATGTTGATGGAGATTGACCCCCTCCCGATGAGAGGATCGATGGTGATGATGTCCCCCTCCCGGAGGGATGTTTTCCCGGCAGAACAGCTCCGCCGGAGCCCTAGATTGGTTTCGCCAGGTTTCGCCTCGACGGCAGTGTCGTCCGTCAGCTTCCTTCTGATTTTTTCCAGGGCGAAAGACTTCATATAGCAAAAGATGGGCACCGGAGGCCTGCCTGGGGGCCCACGAGGCAGGGGGCACGCCCAGGGGGTAGGGCATGCCCCCACCCTCGTGGATGGTGGGTGGCCCTCCTCTAGTGCTTTCTTCGCCCAATATTTTTTATATATTCCAAAACTGCCTTTCGTGGAGTTTGAGGACTTTTGGAGTTGTGCAGAATAGGTCTCTAATATTTGCTCCTTTTCCAACCCAGAATTCCAGCTGCCGGCATTCTCCCTCTTCATGTAAACCTTGTAAAATAAGAGAGAAAAGGCATAAGTATTGTTACATAATGTGTAATAACAGCCCATAATGCAATAAATATTGATATAAAAGCATGATGCAAAATGGACGTATAATTGGGCAAGATGACTAAGACTCCGTTCTCCGGAACAATGGAGCGAGCAACTGACTTATTGGAAATTATACATACTGATGTATGCAGTCCGATGAGTGTTGAGGCTCGCGGCGCGAATCGTTATTTTCTGACCTTAACAGATGATTTGATCATATATGGGTATATCTACTTGATGAAACATAAGTCTGAAACATTTGAAAAGTTCAAAGAATTTCAGTGTGAAGTGGAAAATCATCGTAACAAGAAAATAAAGTTTCTACGATCTGATCGTGGAGGTGAATATTTGAGTTATGATTTTGGTCTTCATTTGAAACAATGTGGAATAGTTTCACAAACTCACGCCACCTGGAACACCACAGCATAATGGTGTATCTGAACGTCGTAACCGTACTTCGTTAGATATGGTGCGATCTATGATGTCTCTTACTGATTTACCACTATCATTTTGGGGTTATGCATTAGAGACAGCTGTGTTCATGTTAAATAGGGCACCATCTATATCCCTTGAGACGACACCGTGCGAACTATGGTTTGGCAAGAAACCTAAGCTGTCGTTTTTTAAAGTTTGGGGCTGCGATGCTTATGTGAAAAAGCTTCAACCTGATAAGCTCGAACCCAAATCGGAGAAATGTGTCTTCATAGGATACCCAAAGAAGACTATTGGGTACACCTTCTATCACAGATCCGAAGGCAAGATATTCCTTGCTAAGAATGGATTCTTTCTAGAGAAGGAGTTTCTCTCGAAAGAAGTGAGTGGGAGGAAAGTAGAACTTGAAGAGGTAAATGTACCTTCTCCCGAATTCGAAAGTAGTTCATCACAGAAATTAGTTCCAGTGATTCCTACACCAATTAGTGAGGAAGCTAATGATGATGATCATGAAAATTCAGATCAAGTTACTACCAAACCTCGTAGGTTAACCAGAGTACGGTCCGCACCAGAGTGGTATGGTAATCCTGTTCTGGAAGTCATGTTACTAGACCATGATGAACCTACAAACTATGAGGAAGTGATGATGAGCCCAGATTCCGCAAAATGGCTTGAGGCCTTGAAATCTGAGATGGGATCCATGTATGAAGAACAAAGTGTGGACTTTGGTTGACTTGCCCGATGATCGGCAAGCTATTGAGAATAAATGGATCTTCAAGAGGAAGACAGACGCTGATAGTTGTGTTACTATCTACAAAGCTTGAATTGTCGCAAAAAGGTTTTTTTGACAAGTTCAAGGTGTTGACTACGATGACATTGTCCCTTCTCACTCGTGGCGATGCTTAAGTCTGTCCGAATCATGTTAGCAATTGCCACAATTTATGATATTTGGCAAATGGATGTCAAAATTGCATTCCTTAATGGATTTCTAAAAGAAGAGTTGTATACGATGCAACAAGAAGGTTTTGTCAATCCTAAAAGTGCTAACAAAGTGTGCAAGCTCCAGCGATCCATCTATGGACTGGTGCAAGCCTCTCGGAGTTGGAATATACGCTTTGATGAGTTGATCAAAGCATATAGTTTTATACAGACTTGCGGTGAAGCCTGTATTTACAAGAAATTGAGTGGGAGCACTACAGCTTTTCTGATAAGTATACGTGAATGACATATTGTTGATCGGAAATGATGTAGAATTTTCTAGAAATCATAAAGGAGTGTTTGAAAGGATTTTTTCAAAGAAAGACCTCGGTGAAGCTGCTTACATATTGAGCATCAAGATCTATAGAGATCGATCAAGACGCTTGATAAGATTTTTCAATGAGTACATACCTTGATAAGATTTTGAAGGAGTTCAAAATGGATCAGTCAAAGAAGGAGTTCTTGCCTAAGTTGTAAGGTATGAAATTGAGTAAGACTCAAAACCCGACCACGGTAGAAGATAGATAGAGAATGAAAGTCATTCCCTATGCCTCGGCCATAGGTTCTATAAAGTATGCTATGTTGTATACCAGACCTATTGTGTACCTCACCGTGAGATTGGCAAGAGGGTACAATAGTGATCCAGGAGTGGAACACTGGACAACGGTCAAAATTATCCTTAGTGGAATAAGGATATGTTTCTCGATTATGGAGGCGATAAAGAGTTCTTCGTAAAGAGTTACGTCGATGCAAGCTTTGACACTGATTTGGATGACTCTGAGTCTCGATCTAGATACATATTGAAAGTGGGAGAAAATAGCTAGAGTAGCTCCGTGCAGAGCATTGTAGACATAGAAATTTTCAAAATACATATGGATCTGAATGTGGCAGACCCGTAGACTAAAACTTATCTCACAAGCAAAACATGATCACACCTTAATGTTCTTGGGTGTTAATCACATAGCGATGTGAACTAGATTATTGACTCTAGTAAACCCTTTGAGTGTTGGTCACATGGGGATGTGAACTATAGGTGTTAATAACATGGTGATGTGAACTATTGGTGTTAAATCACATGGCGATGTGAACTAGATTATTGACTCTAGTGCAAGTGGGAGACTGAAGGAAATATGCCCTAAAGGCAATAATAAAGTTGTTATTTATATTTCCTTATATCATGATAAATGCTTATTATTCATGCTAAATTGTATTAGCCGGAAACTTGATAAATGTGTGAATACATAGACAAAACAGAGTGTCCCTAGTATGCCTCTACTTGACTAGCTCGTTAATCAAAGATGGTTAAGTTCCCTAGCCATAGACATGTGTTGTCATTTGATGAACGGGATCACAGCATTAGAGAATGATGTGATGGACAAGACCCATCCGTTAGCTTAGCGCTATGATCGTTTAAGTTTATTGCTATTGCTTTCTTCCTGACTTATACATGTTCCTATGACTATGAGATTATGCAACTACCGAATACCGGAGGAATACTTAGTGTGCTACCAAACGTCACAACATAACTAGGTGATTATAAAGATTCTCTACAGGTGTATCCGATGGTGTTTGTTGAGTTGGCATAGATCGAGATTAGGATTTGTCACTCCGTGTATCGGAGAGGTATCTCTGGGCCCTCTCGGTAATGCACATCACTATAAGCCTTGCAAGCAATGTGACTAATGAGGTAGTTCCAGGATGATGTATTACAGAACGAGTAAAGAGACTTGCCGGTAACGAGATTGAACTAGGTATGATGATGCCGACAATCGAATCTCGGGCAAGTAACATACCGATGACAAAGGGAACAACGTATGTTGTTATGCGGTTTGACCGATAAAGATCTTCGTAGAATATGTAGGAGCCAATATGAGCATCTAGGTTCCGAAATTGGTTATTGACCGCAGATGTGTCTCGGTCATGTCTACATAGTTCTCGAACCCGTAGGGTCCGCACGCTTAACGTTGGATGACGATTTGTATTATGAGTTATATGATTTGATGTACCAACGTTTGTTCGGAGTCCCGGATGAGATCACAGACATGAAGAGGAGTCTTGAAATGGCCGAGAGGTAAAGATTCATATATTGGAAGGTTACATTCAGACATCGGAATGGTTTTGAGTGATTCGGGCATTTTTCCGGAGTACCGGGAGGTTACCGGAACCCCCCGGGGAAAGATATTGGCCGCATGGGCCATAGGAGGGCTAGTGCGCCCCCCACAAGGGAGAAGGCCGAATTGGACTTGGGAAGGGGGCGCTACCCCCCTTTCCTTCTCCTACTCCCTCTCCTTCCCCTTTTCCCCCTCCGGTAGAAGGAAAAAAGGGTGGGGCCGAATCCTACTAGGATTGGAGTCCTAGTAGGACTCCCCTCTCCCTGGCGTGCCCCTTGTTGGACGGTCTCCTCCTCCCCTCCTTTATATACGGGTGAATGGGCCACCCCAAAGGCACAACAAACAATCTCTTAGCCGTGTGCGGTGCCCCCTCGACATTTTTACACCTCGGTCATATCGTCGTAGTGCTTAGGCGAAGCCCTGCGCGGTAACTTCATCATCACCGTCACCACGCCACCGAGCTGAACGTGTGCAGATCACGGAGGTGCCGTGCTTTTGGTACTTGGATCGGTTGGATCGCGAAGACGTTCGACTACATCAACCGCGTTACTAAACGCTTCCGCTTTCGGTCAAGGGTACGCGGACACACTCTTCCCGCTCGTTGCTATGCTTCTCCTAGATAGATCTTGCGTGATCGTAGGAATTTTTTTGAAATACTACGTTCCCCAACAAATAGGTTAGTACTAAAAATGATATAAAATGACTATAAAATGATTATAAAACATCCAAGATTGATAATAAAGCAGCATGGAACAACAAAAAATTATAGATACGTTGGAGACGTATCAGGAGCCAATATGAGCAGCCAGGTTCCGCTATTGGTTATTGACTAGAGATGTGTCTCGGTCATGTCTACATAGTTCTCGAACCTGTAGGGTTCACACGCTTAATGTTCGATGACGATTTGTATTATGAGTTACGTGTTTTGATGACCGAAGTTTTTTCGAGTCTCGGATGAGATCACGGACGTGACGAGGAGTCTCGAAATGGTCGAGAGATAAAGATTGATATATTGGACCATGTTATTCGGACAGAGGAAGTGTTCTGGATAGTTTCGGGTAAAACCGTAGTGCCGAAGGGGTTACCGGAACCCCGGGGGAACCAATGGGCCACCATGGGCCTTATTGGAGAGAGAGGCCGGCCGCCAGGTAGGCCGCGCCCCCCGAGCAGTCTGAATTGGACAAGGGAAGGGGGGCGCACCCTTTCCTACTCCCTCTCACTCTCCTTCCTTCCCCCTCTCTTCCTTGTGGAGGAATCCTACTAGGACTAGTAGTCCTAGTAGGACTCCCTCTCCTTGGGCGTGCCCCTAGGGCCGACCGGCCTCCCCCTCCCTCCTTTATATACGTGGGGAGGGGGCACCCTAGAACACACAAGTTGATCTTTTAGCCGTGTGCGGTGCCCCCCTCCACAGTTACACACCTCGATCGTATCGTCGTAGTTCTTAGGCGAAGCCCTGCGCCCGAACTTCATCATCACCGTCACCACGCCATCGTGCTGACGAAACTCTCCCTCGGCCTCAACTGGATTAAGAGTTCGAGGGACGTCACCAAGCTGAATGTGTGCTGATCGCGGAGGTGTCGTACATTTGGTACTTGGATCGGTTGGATCGCGAAGAAGTTCGACTGCATCAACCGCGTTACTAAACGCTTCCGCTTTCGGTCTACGAGGGTACGTAGACACACTCTCCTCGCTCGTTGCTATACTTCTCCTAGATAGATCTTGCGTGATCGTATGTAATTATTTTTGAAATACTACGTTCCCCAACAATATAGGGGATCGAATATGAGATACACGGATGTGGATGAGGCTATTTGAGGAGTGTCCGGTCACTGTCCGCAGACGCGTCCGGGCGCGTCCACGGGCGTTTGAGGGGTCATATTTGTCCTCTGCGGTTGTACATGCTCTAAGGGGCGGCAGGGAAGTGTTGGGGAACGCAATATTTTAAAAAAAATCCTACAATCATGCAAGATCTATCTAGGAGATGCATAGCAACGAGCGGGGAGTGTGTCCACGTACCCTCATAGACCGAAAGCGGAAGCGTTAAGTAACGCGGTTGATGTAGTCGAATGTCTTCGCGATCCAACCGATCAAGTACCGAACGCATGGCACCTCCGCGATCTGCACACGTTCAGCTCGGTGACGTCCCTCGAACTCTTGATCCAGTTGAGGCCGAGGGAGAGTTTCATCAGCACGACAGTGTGGTGACGGTGATGATGAAGTTACCGGTGCAGGGCTTCGCCTAAGCACTACGACAATATGACCGAGGTGGAAATCTGTGGAGGGGGGCACTACACATGGCTAAAATCAACTTTTGTGTCTATGGGGTGCCCCCTTCCCCCGTATATAAAGGAGTGGAGGAGGGGGAGGAACAGCCTCCTAGGGCGCGCCCCAAGGGGGGGTTCCTAGTCCTACTAGGAGTAGGTTTCCCCCCTTTCCTAGTCCAACTAGGAGGGGGGAGGAAGGGAAGAGGGAGAGAAGGAAAGCCCCCCAAACCCTACCCCAATTCGGATTGGGCCCAGGGGGGGGGGCGCCACACCTGGCCTCCTCCTCCTCTCTTCCACTATGGCCCATCAAGGCCCATTAACTCCCCGGGGGGTTCCGGTAACCCCTCGGTACTCCAGAAAATGCCCGAACTCATCCGAAACCATTTCGGTGTTCAAACATAACCTTCCAGTATATCAATCTTCATGTCTCGACCATTTCGAGACTCCTCGTCAATGTCCGTGATCACATCCGGGACTCCAAACAACCTTCGGTATATCAAATCACAAAACTCATAATACATATCGTCATCGAACGTTAAGCGTGCAGACCCTACGGGTTCGAGAACTATGTAGACATGACCGAGACTCATCTCCGGTCAATAACCAATAGCGGAGCATGGATGCTCATATTGGTTCCTACATATTCTATGAAGATCTTTATTGGTCAAACCACATAACAACATACGTTGTTCCCTTTGTCATCGGTATGGTACTTGCCCGAGATTCAATCGTCGGTATCATCATACCTAGTTCAATCTCGTTACCAGCAAGTCTGTTTACTCGTTCCATAGTGCATCATCTCGCAACTAACTCATTAGTTACATTGCTTGTAAGCCTTATAGTGATGTGCATTACCGAGAGGGCCCAGATATACCTCTCTGATACTTGGAGTGACAAATCCTAATATCGATCTATGCCAACCCAAAAAACACCTTCAGAGACACCTGTAGAGCATCTTTATAGTCACCTAGTTACATTTTGACGTTTGATAGCACACAAGGTGTTCCTCCGGTATTCGGGAGTTACATAATCTCATAGTCAGAGGAACATGTATAAGTCATGAAGAAAGCAATAGCAATAAAACTCAACGATCAGAATGCTAAGCTAACGGATGGGTCTTGTCCATCACATCATTCTCTAATGATGTGATCCCATTCATCAAATGAGAACACATGTCTATGGTCAGGAAACTTAACCATCTTTGATTAACGAGCTAGTCTAATAGAGGCATACTAGGGACACTTTGTTTTGTCTATGTATTCACACATGTATCAAGTTTCCGGTTAATACAATTCTAGCATGAATAATAAACATTTATCATGATATAAGGAAATAAAATAATAACTTTATTATTTCCTCTACGGCATATTTCCTTCAGTCTCCCACTTGCACTAGAGTCAATAATCTAGTTCACATCGTCATGTGTTTTAACACCAATAGTTCACATCACCATGTGACTAATACCCAAAGGGTTTTACTTGAGTCAATAATCTAGTTCACATCGCTATGTGATTAACACCCAAAGAGTACTAAGGTGTGATCATGTTTTTCTTGTGAGAGAGGTTTAGTCAACGGGTCTACCACATTCAAATCCGTATGTATTTTGCAAATTTATATGTCTAGAATGCTCTGCATGGAGATACTCTAGCTAAATGCTCCCACTTTCAATATGTATCCAGATCGAGAATCAGAGTCATCCAGATCGGTGTCTGATAACCCACAAGTATAGGGGATCACAACAGTTTTCGAGGGTAGAGTATTCAACCCAAATTTATTGATTCAACACAAGGAGATCCAAAGAATATTCTCAAGTATTAGCAGTTGAGTTGTCAATTCAACCACACCTGGAAGACTTAATATCTGCATCAAAGTATTTAGTAGCAAAGTAGTATGGAAGTAACGGTAACGGTGGCAAAAGTAACAGTAGCAGTTTTGTAGTAATTGTAACAGTGGCAACGAAAAAAGTAACTAAGCAAGGATCAATATTTGAAAAGCTCATAGGCATTGGATCAATGATGGATAATTATGTCAGATGTGATTCCTCATGCAACAGTTATAACATAGGGTGACACAGAACTAGCTCCAGTTCATCGATGTAATGTAGACATGTATTCCGAATATAGTCATACGTGCTTATGGAAAAGAACTTGCATGACATCTTTTGTCCTACCCTCCCGTTGCAGCGGGGTCCTATTGGAAACTAAGGGATATTAAGGCCTCCTTTTAATAGAGTACCGGACCAAAGCATTAACACTTAGTGAATACATGAACTCCTCAAATTACGGTCATCATCGGGAGTAGTCCCGATTATTGTCACTTCGGGGTTGCCGGATCATAACACATAGTAGGTGACTATTGACTTGCAAGATAGGATCAAGAACTCACATATATTCGTGAAAACATAATAGGTTCAGATCTGGATTCATGGCACTCGGGCCCTAGTGACAAGCATTAAGCATAGCAAAGTCATAGCAACATCAATCTCAGAACATAATGGATACTAGGGATCAAACCCTAACAAAACTAACTCGATTACATGATAAATCTCATCCAACCCATCACCATCCAACAAGATTACGATGGAATTACTCACGCACGGCGGTGAGCATCATGAAATTGGTGATGGAGGATGGTTGATGATGACGATGGCGACGGATTCCCCTCTCTGGAGCCCCGAACGGACTCCAGATCATCCCTCCCGAGAGAGATTAGGGCTTGGTGGCGGCTTCGTATCGTAAAATGTGATGAATCCTTCTCTCTAATTTTTTTCTCCCCGAACATGAGTATATAGAGTTGGAGTTGAGGTCGGTTGAGCCTCAGGGGGCCCACGAGGCAGGGGCGCGCCCCAGGGGGGTGGGCGCGCCCTCCACCCTCGTGGATAGGGTGTGGGACCCCCTGGCGTTGATTCTTTCGGCAGTATTTTTTATATATTCCAAAAATATCCTCCGTGAAGTTTCAGGTCATTCCGAGAACTTTTATTTCTGCACAAAAATAACACCATGGCATTTCTGCTAAAAATAGCGTCAGTCCAGGTTAGTTCCATTCAAATCATGCAAGTTAGAGTCCAAAACAAGGGCAAAAGTAATTGGAAAAGTAGATAAGATGGAGACGTATCAACTCCCCTAAGCTTAAACCTTTGCTTTCCTCAAGCAATTTAGTTGACAAACTAAAAGTGCTAAAGAAAAACTTTTACAAACTCTGTTTGCTCTTGTTGTTGTAAATATGTAAAGCCAGCATTCAAGTTTTCAGCAAATATTATGAACTATCTATATTCACAATAACACTTAGGTATCATGTTTACCCATATCAATGGCATAATCAACTAGTGAGCAATAATAATAAATCTTGGATGATAACACTTTCTCAAAACAATCATAATATGATATAACAAGATGGTATCTTGCTAGCCCTTTCTGAGACCGCAAAACATAAATGCAGAGCACCTCTAAAGATCAAGGACTGACTAGACATTGTAATTCATGGTAAAAGAGATCCAGTCATAGTCATACTCAATGTAAATTAATAGTAATGCATGCAAATGACATCGGTGCTCTCCAACTGGTGCTTTTTAACAAGAGGGTGATAACTCAACATAAAAGTAAATAGATAGGCCCTTCGCAGAGGGAAGCAGGGATTTGTAGAGGTGCCAGAACTCAAGTTTTGAAATAGAGATAAATAATATTTTGAGTGGCATACTTTCATTGTCAACATAACAACCAAGAGATCTCGATATCTTCCATGCTACACACATTATAGGCGGTTACCAAGCAGAATGCTAAAGTTTATACTCCCCCACCACCAACAAGCATGAATCCATGGCTTGCCCGAAACAACGGGTGCCTCCAACTAACAACAGTCCTGGGGGAGTTTCGTTTGCAATTATTTTGATTTGAGCATGGGACTGGGCATCCCGGTTACCGGCCATTTTCTTGTGAATGAGGAGCGGAGTCCACTCCTCGTGAGAATAACCCGCCTAGCATGGAAGATATAGACAGCCCTAGTTGATACATGAGCTATTCGAGCATACAAAACATAATTTCATTTGAAGGTTTAGAGTTTGGCACATACAAATTTACTTGGAACGGCAGGTAGATACCGCACATAGGAAGGTATGGTGGACTCATATGGAATAACTTTGGGGTTTACGGAAGTGGATGCCCAAGTAGTATTCCCGCTTAGTATAAGTGAATGCTAGAAAAAGACTAGGAAGCGACCAACTAGGGAGTGACAACAGTCATGAACATGCATTAAAATTAATCAACACTGAGTGCAAACATGAGTAGGATATAATTCACCATGAACATAAATATCGTGGAGGCTATGTTGGTTTTGTTTCAACTACATGCGTGAACATGTGCCAAGTCAAGCCACTCGAATCATTCAAAGGAGGATACCATCCTATCATACCATATCACAACCATTTTAATAGCATGTTGGCACGCAAGGTAAACCATTATAAACTCCTAGCTAATTAAGCATGGCATGAGAAACTATAATCTCTAATTGTCATTGCAAACATGTTTCATTCATAATAGGCTGAATTAGGAATGATGAACTAATCATATTTGCAAAAACAAGATAGGTCAAGTTCATACCAGCTTCTCTCATCTCGATCAGTCCATCATATATCGTCATTATTGCCTTTCACTTGCACGACCGAACGGTGTGGATAATAATAATAGTGCATGTGCATTGGACTAAGCTGGAATCTGCAAGCATTTAATACACAGGAGAAGACAAGGTAATATGGGCTCTTTGTTAAATCAACAATAACGCATATAAGAGCCACTTCAACATTTTCATCATGGTCTTCTCCTCTCGACCCCCAAAGAAAAGAAAGGAAGTAAAACTATTTACACGAGAAAGCTCCCAACAAGCAAAATAAGAACAAGAAATCTTTTTGGGTTTTCTTTTAATTACTACTACTACAGGCATGGAAATTAAGCTAGCTGAAAGCTACAACTATTTTTTGTTTTTTCTGAAGGTTTTTCAAACACACAAGAAGAAGCTTAGAAAAGAAAATAAACTAGCATGGATAGTACAATGAAAAAGTATGAGCACCAACAACTAGAATGAGTGTGTGAACATGAATGTAATGTCGGTGAGAAATACGTACTCCCCCAAGCTTAGGCTTTTGTCCTAAGTTGGTCTAGGGCCACTGCTGGCCTGGCAGATATCCAAAGTTATAACTGGGGTCGTACTAAGATGCAGCGGCTACTGCCTGACGAGTTGCAGCTTGGAGGCGAGCTGCCTCCGTCCTCCTCTCATACTCGTTCGCCTCCTCCCTGGTTATAAGATATCTCCTTTTTTTCCTGAAAGTCAAAGAAAGTAGGAGAAGGGAGAGCAACATGGACAGTGCAACGTCTGTCGAAGATTAGTCGGTACTGGAGGAACTGTTCATCCCTCTCAACAAACTGATGGTGGACCATAGCGTTATAATCTAGATAAGCCGGGGGTAACTCCAAATCATTTCTACGTATGGGTACATGAAGATAATTAGCTACACGAGTTGCATAAATTCCACCAAAAAAATCTCCACTTGTACTGTTATGATGCAACCTTCGTGCAACAATAGCCCCCAAGTTATATTGTTTATCACCTAATACCGCACTTTTGAGGACACAAAGATCTGGAACGCACATGTGACAAGCTTCATCTTTACCATTAATTAATCTACCTATAAAGAGAGCAAAATAATGTATGGAAGGAAAATGAATGCTCCATATGTTAGGTTGTGTTTTATCTAGATTCCCCCACGGTGATACTAGCAAGAAAGACTTTATATTCAGATTTGCGAGGTTCACTAACATTGCCCCACTGCGGGAGTTTACAAGCATTATTAAAATCCTCTAAATCCATGGTATATGATTTATCATAAAGATCAAATAAAATATTGTGAGAATTGCGTGAGGATGTAAATCTAAACCTTCTCAGAAAGGAATCAGTTAGGTAACGGTATTGCGGGCACTTATCTGACACGAAGCCCTCAATATTAGCATTACGCACATACGCGTCAAATTCATCCTTGATACCTGCTCCGACCATAAACTCCTCTGACGGCCATTCACAAGGCCGCACTTGAGCTTCCCTTGGTAGTTCATTGTCCGGCTCACATATCGCGAGCCTTGGTGCTTGCTTCCTTGAGGAACCACCTTGGTACATTTTCCTAAACATTTTTCTCCCTCTGAAAAATTTCTGAAATTTTTATTGACTCAAAATGAAAGTGACCAAACTCAACAAAATGATAGCAACTACTCCCACAAGTGCCTAGAGGCTATATCATGCATTAAAACTACTTTGGACCATATAAATTTGACATGAAAGCTCAAGAACAGGGTCTCCTTAGCAGCAAAAATTTGCAATAAATAAAGCACTAGAACAAAAACTAAGACCATTGGAGGAGTCACATACCAAAGAACAATCCCCCAAAGCAATTTTGTGAATGGAGCTTTGAGCAAGGAGATCGAAAATGGCAGCAAGATGAGCTAGAACACGGGTTTGAGCTATGGGGTTTCTTTTGGAGGAATACAAAGTGAGTGGGTGCAGGAATAAGTGGAGGGGGTCCATGTGGGGCCCACGAGGCAGGGGGCGCGCCCCAGGGGGGTGGGCGCGCCCTGGACCCTCGTGGCCAGGTGGTGGCCCCCTCTGGTGTGTTCTCAGTGCCATATATTCTTAAATATTCTAAAAAAACATATTTCAATTCCAGGACATTTGGAGAACTTTTATTTTCGGGGTATTTTTTATTGCAAGAATAATTCAGAAAACAGACAGAAAATACTAATTTTGCTTTATTTAATCTAAATAACAGAAAGTAAAAGGAGGGTACAGAGAGTTGTGCTTTCTAACTTCATCCATATCATGCTCATCAAAAGAAATCCACTAAGAAGGTTGACCAAGTCTTGTTAACAAACTCTTTCCGAGTAACATGAAATCGGAGAATTTTCGTATAACACTAGGTTACCTCAACGAGGATATGCACGTCCCCAATAATAAGAATATCATATTTCTTCTTGATAGTAGGAAGAGGAAATTCAAAACCTCCAATAGTAATTGATGAAGTTTTTCCACTAGAATTGATACTATGGACTTGAGGTTGTTTCCTCGGAAAGTCTACCGTATGCTAATTACCATTAACATGAAAAGTGCCATTGCCTTTATTGCAATCAATAACAGCCCCTGCAGTATTCAAAAAGGTTCTACCAAGGATAATCGACATACTATCATCCTCGGGAATATCAAGAATAACAAAGTTCGTTAAAATAGTAACGTTTGCAACCACAACAGGCACATCCTCGCAAATACCGACATGTATAGCAGTTGATTTATCAGCCATTTGCAAATATATTTCAGTAGGTGTCAACTTATTCAAATCAAGTCTACGATATAAAGAGAGAGGCACAACACTAACACCGACTCCAAGATCACATAAAGCAGTTTTAACATAGTTTCATTTAATGGAGCATGGTATAGTTGGTACTCCTGGATCTCCTAGTTTCTTAGGTATTCCACCTTTAAAAGTATAATTGGCAAGCATGGTGGAAATTTCAGCTTCCGGTATCTTTCTCTTATTTGTAACAATATCTTTCATGTACTTAGCATAAGGATTCATTGTAAGCATATCAGTCAAACGCATACACAAAAAGATAGGTCTAATCATTTCAGGAAAGCACTCAAAATCCTCATCATCCTTTTTCTTGGATGGTTTAGGAGGAAAAGGCATGGGTTTCTAAACACATGGTTCTCGTTCTTTACTGTGCTTCCTAGCAACGAAATCTCTCTTATCATAACATTGATTCTTTGATTGTGGGTTATCAAGATCAACAACAGATTCAATTTCTACATCATTGTTATTGCTAGGTTGAGCATCAACTGAACATCATCATTAACATTATCACTAGGTTCATGTTCATCACCAGATTGTGTTTCAGCATCAGAAATAGAAATATCATTGGGATTCTCGGGTGTGTCAACAACAGGTTCACTAGAAGTATGCAAAGTCCTATAATTTTTCTTTTTCTTCTTCTTAGAAGGACTAGGTGCATCAACATTAGTTATCTGAGAATCTTTCTCAACTCTCTTAGGGTGGCCCTCAGGATACAAAGGTTCCTGAGTCATTTTACCCCCTCTAGTCATAACTCTAACAACATTATCATTTTTCTTATTATTTAATTCATTGAGCAAGTCATTCTGAGCTTTAAGCACTTGTTCTACTTGAGTGGTAGCCATAGAAGCATGTTCACTAATAAGTTTAAGTTCACCCTTAACTCTAGACATATAATTGTCTACCAACATAAGCATTGAAGTTTTCTTGTTTAACAATAAAATTATCAAACTCATCTAAGCATTGGCTAGCAGACTTATAACGAGGAATATCACCTTCGTCAACTATATAGAGAGAATTTACCTTTACTGCCTGTGTCGGGTTATCAAGACCATGTATTTCTTCAATAGGTGGTAAATTCTTAACATCTTCAGCTTTAATACCCTTTTATTTCATAGAGTTCTTTGCCTCTTGCATATCTTCAGGACTGAGAAATAGAATACCCCTTTTCTTTGGAGTTGGCTTAGGAGTTGGTTCAGGAAGTGTCCAATCATTATCATTACTCAACATATTATTCAATAGCAATTCAGCTTGATCAACAGTTCTTTCCCTGAAAGCACAACCAACACAACTATCCAGGTGGTCTCTGGAAGCATCGGTTAGTCCATTATAAAAGATATCAAGTATTTCATTTTTCTTGAGAGGATGATCAGGCAAAGCATTAAGTAATCCGAGAAGCCTCCCCCAAGCTTGTGGGAGACTCTCTTCTTCAATTTGCACACAATTATATATTTCCCTTAAGGCAGCTTGTTTCTTATGAGCGGGGAAATATTTAGCAGAGAAGTAACAAATCATATCATGGGGACTACGCACACAACCAGGAGTAAGAGAATTAAACCATATTTTAGCATCACCCTTTAATGAGAATGGAAATAACTTAAGGATAAAGTAGTAACGAATTTTTTCCTCATGAGTGAATAGGGTGGCTATATCATTTAATTTGGTAAGATGTGCCACAAAAGTTTCAGATTCATAGCCATAGAAAGGATCAGATTGAACCAAAGTAATTATCCCAGGATTGACAGAGAAATCATAATCCTTATCGAAAATACAGATAGGTGAACTAGAAAAAGCAGGGTTATATTTCATTCTAGCATTCAAAGATTTTTCTTTCAGCTCAGCTAACAATTTCTTAAGATCATATCTATCTTTGCAAGCAAAAGAGTCTCTAGCAGTTTCTTCATCCATAACATAACCCTCAGGCACATCACACAATTCATATATTGGGGAGAATCTTCATCATCACTTTCATCAATATTATCAGTTTCAATAATTTCATTCTCTCTAGCCCTAGCAAGTTGTTCCAAGAAATTCACCTAGTGGCACAGTATTATCAAGCATAGAAGTAGTTTCATCATAAGTATCATGCAAAGCAGAAGTGGCATCATCATCAATAACATGCGACATATCAGAATCAATAGCAGGTGTAGGTTTCAAAAGTTTACTCATAACAGAAGGTGAATCAAGTGCGGAGCTAGATGGCAGATTTTTACCTCCCCTCGTAGTTGAGGGATAAATCTTGGTTTTTTTCATCTTTCAAGTTCCTCATAGTGATCAGCAGATATAAATCCCAAGTGACTCAAAGAATAGAGCTATGCTCCCCGGCAACGGCGCCAGGAAATAGTTTTGATAACCCACAAGTATAGGGGATTGGAACAGTTTTCGAGGGTAGAGTATTCAACCGAAATTTATTGATTCGACACAAGGGGAGCCAAAGAATATTCTCAAGTATTAGCAGTTGAGTTTTCAATTCAACCACACGTGGAAGACTTAATATCTGCAGCAAAGTATTTAGTAGCAAACTAGTATGGAAGTAACAGTAACGGCGACAAAAGTAAGAGTAGCAGTTTTGTAGTAATTGTAACAGTGGCAACGGAAAAGTAACTAAGCAAGGATCAATATGTGAAAAGCTCATAGGCATTGGATCAATGATGGATAATTATGTCGGATGTGATTCCTCATGCAACAGTTATAACATAGGGTGACACAAAACTAGCTCCAGTTCATCAATGTAATGTAGGCATGTATTCCGAATATAGTCATACCTACTTATGGAAAAGAACTTGCATGACATCTTTTGTCCTACCCTCCCGTGGCAGTGGGGTCCTATTGGAAACTAAGGGATATTAAGGCCTCCTTTTAATAGAGTACCAGACCAAAACATAACACTTAGTGAATACATGAACTCCTCAAACTACGGTCATCACCGGAGCGGTCCCGATTATTATCACTTCAGGGTTGCCGAATCATAACACATAGTAGGTGACTATTGACTTTCAAGATAGGATCAAGAACTCACATATATTCATGAAAACATAATAGGTGCAGATCTTAATTCATGGCACTCGGGCCCTAGTGACAAGCATTAAGCATAGCAAAGTCATAGCAACATCAATCTCAGAACATAATGGATACTAGGGATCAAACCCTAACAAAACTAACTCGATTACATGATAAATCTCATCCAACCCATCACCGTCCAGCAAGCCTACGATGGAATTACTCACGCACGGCGGTGAGCATCATGAACGACGGCGACGGATTCCCCTCTCCGGAGCCCCGAACGGACTCCAGATCAGTCCTCCCGAGAGAGATTTGGGCTTGGCAGCGGCTCCGTACCGTAAAACGCGATGAATCCTTCTCTCTGAGTTTTTTCTCCCTGAGTTGGAGTTGAGGTCGGTGTAGCCTCAGGGGGCCCACGAGGTAGGGGGAGCGCCCTCCACCCTCGTGGAAAGGGTGTGGGACCCATGGTGTTGATTCTTTCGCCAGTATTTTTTATATATTCCAAAAATATTCTCCGTGAATTTTCAGGTCATTCCGAGTACTTTTATTTCTACAAAAATAACACCATGGCAATTCTGCTGAAAACAACATCAGTCCTAGTTAGTTCCATTCAGATCATGAAAGTTAGAGTCCAAAACAAGGGCAAAAGTGTTTTGAAAAGTAGATACGATTGAGACGTATCAGTGTCAAAGCGTGCATCGACGTAACTCTTTACGTTGAACTCCTTATCACCTCCATAACCGAGAAATATTTCCTTATTCCACTAAGGATAATTTTGACCGCTATCCAGTGATCTACTCCTGGATCACTATTGTACCCTCTTGCCAAACTCATGGTGAGGTTCACAATAGGTCTGGTACACATCATAGCATACTTCATAGAACCTATGACTGAGGCATAGGGAATGAAATTTCATTCTCTTTCTATTTTCTGCCATGGTCGGGTTTTGAGTCTTTACTCAACTCACACCTTGCAACACAGGCAAGAACTCCTTCTTTGACTGTTCCATTTTGAACTACTTCAAAATCTTGTCAAGGTATGTACTCATTGAAAAAACTTATCAAGTGTCTTGTTCTATCTCTATAGATCTTGATGCTCAATATGTAAGCATCTTCACCGAGGTCTTTCTTTGAAAAACTCCTTTCAAACACTCCTTTATGCTTTCCAGAAAAAATCTGTATTATTTTTGATCAACACTATGTCATTCACATATACTTATCAGAAAGGCTGTAGTGCTCCTACTCACTTTCTTGTAAATACAGGCTTCACTACAAGTCTGTATAAAACCATATGCTTTGATCACCTTATCAAAGCGTATATTGCAACTGCGAGATGCTTGCACCAGTCCATAGATGGATCGCTGGAGCTTGCACACTTTGTCAGCACCTTTAGGATTGACAAAACCTTCTTATTGTATCATATACAACTCTTCTTTAAGAAATCCATTAAGGAATGCAGTTTTGACATCCATTTGCCAGATTTCATAAAATGTGGCAATTGCTAACATGATTCGGACAGACTTAAGCATCGCTACGAGCGAGAAAATCTCATCGTAGTCAACACCTTGAACTTGTCAAAAACCCTTTTCGACAAGTCGAGCTTTGTAGATAGTAACATTACTATCAGCGTCCGTCTTCCTATTGAAGATGCATTTAATCTCAAGGGCTCGCCGATCATCAGGCAAGTCAATCAAAGTCCACACTTTGCTCTCATACATGGATCCCATCTCAGATTTCATGGCCTCAAGCCATTTCACGGAATCTGGGCTCATCATCGCTTCCTCATAGTTTGCAGGTTCGTCATGGTCTAGTAACATGACTTCCAGAACAGTATTACTGTACAACTCTGGTCAGAACGTACTCTGGTTTACCTACGACGTTCGTAGTAACTTGATCTGAAGTTTCATGATCATCATCATTAACTTCCTCACTAATTGGTGTAGGCATCACCGGAACTGATTTCTGTGATAAACTACTTTCCAACTCGAGAGAAGGTACAATTACCTCATCAAGTTCTACTTTCCTCCCAGTCACTTCTTTCAAGAGAAACTCCTTCTCTAGAAAGGATCCATTCTTAGCAACGAATATCTTGCTTTCGGATATGTGATAGAAGGTGTACCCAATAGTCTTATTTGGGTATCCTATGAAGACGCATTTCTCCGATTTGGGTTTGAGCTTATCAGGTTGAAGCTTTTTCACCTAAGCATCACAGTCCCAAACTTTAAGAAATGACAGCTTAGGTTTCTTGCTAAACCATAGTTCATATGGTGTCGTCTCAACGGATTTAGATGGTGCCCTATTTAACGTGAATGCAGCTGTCTCTAACGCATAACCCCAAAACAATAGTGATAAATCGGTAAGAGACATCATAGATCGCACCATATCTATTAAAGTACGGTTATGACGTTCGTGTCAGATTTTTGGGTTCCGGCAAAACCCTTGAGGCTCAAACTACGGGGTGCGTGCGAAGATCTCCCCCTACCTAATCGCGCCCTCAGCCTCACCGCGATCTCAAAGCCTAGCTCGACGAACTCGCAACACAAGAGACACAAGATTTATACTGGTTTGGGCCACCGTTGTGGTGTAATACCCTACTCCAGTGTGGTGTGGTGGATTGCCTCTTGGGCTGATGATGAACAGTACAAGGGAAGAACGGCCTCCTGAGGAGAGGTGTTCTTGTGCTTGGTGAGTGTGAGGATGGAATGGATCTCGTCCAAGATGAGTCCCCTCCTACGGTTGTGGCTAGTCCTATTTATAGAGGCCCTGGTCCTCTCCCCAAATATTGAGCGGGAAGGGAGCCAACAACGGCCAAATTCGAAGGGGGACAACTAGTACAAGTTATCCTGACTAAAGGTGGTCTTCACCTGCCAAAGGCTCTGGTGGTGACGCCGTCTTAGGCTCCATGGTGACCTCCTTCTTGCCGTCCTGCTGGTCTTGGTCTCGTTGCACCAATATGGAAACCTTTGCTTGATGCCTCGGGACTCCTCGCCTGCGCTTGCCCCTTTAGCACCAAAAAGGAAACGAGGACACTGCGCACGCTGTTGCCCACCTGACGCCCGCCTGGATCTTGTCGTCATGGCTTGCATCACTGTAACCTCACGAGGTGTCCCTTGCCTTGATCTCTCTGCCCCTCGTGAGCCAGCCTGGTGAGGCCGCTCCTGAGGAGGTCTTGTGTCGCCGCCTCGCGAGGCTTGGCCCCTCGTGAGGGTCTTGAGAGTTTGCTGGTGAAGATGGGCCATACAGGGCCGCTGGTGGAGCTACACCGTGGGCCGCACGCAAGCAAGTCTGGGGACCCCCGTTCCCAAGACGCCGACAGTAGCCCCCAGGCCCAAGGCGCGCTTGAACTTGGCTTCGAGGCGAAGCCAAAGGGCAAGTGCGGAGCGCCACGGGCCCCAACAGCCTGAGGCCTTGGTTGATGCATGCTGATTGATTGGACGTGGGCAGCCCCGCTTCCCCATGCAGCCTTGATATCCGCCCAGCTAGGCGGCCATGGCGCCCTACACAGTTATTTCCCCCATTGCTGGCAACATGCTCCCCAACTTCTCCGCTTCCTCGAACCTCAGCTTCCGCTTCCAATCCGACGCGAGCTCAGTCCCCTCCATCGCCATGGCGCCGACCCGAATGGAGAAAGGGAAGAAGCCCATGTCTTCAGTTAGCCTGCCTCCGGCCGTCGAACCCGCCGTCGGCCGATCGCGGGTGCTCAATTAGGAGGCCATGGACAAGGTCCACCCAGCGCTCGCTACCAGCTTCAACGAATGGGGAGGGACGGTGGCCTGGCCTGCGTCCTGAGCTATTATCGACAGGACAACCACTGAGGTCCAGTTCTTCATCGACGCCCTGTGGGCCGGCCTGGTTCCTCCCTTCTCAGCCTTCTTCAACGCCGTGCTTTCCCATTATCATATCCATTTGCTGCACCTTGATCCCCAATACGTCGCCCTTCTCGCCGTCTTTGCCTTTGTCTGCGAGGCCATGGTGGGCATTGCCCCTTCCGTGGCCCTCCTACGCCATTTCTTCTCGCTGCACCTGACCGACCCCCGGCAGTGCTCAGGGTACCTGAGCTTCCAGGCCGTGGCGGCGACTGCTGGCTCGGGGGTTGACTTTGAACTCCCGCCATCTACGAGCGAGTTTCGGACGCGGTGGGTATATGTTGATGTCGGAGTGCTCAGCCCCCTGCTCTCGCCTCCGTCGTCACCCGCCATCCCCAGCTCCGGCTGGGGTCACCAGAAGCTCACGGGCTCCCGCCTTGCCTTCGTCTGGCTCCGGTTGAGGAGGCTGAAGGACCTTGGTGTGACCGCGCCCAAGGTGATGAAGGAGTTCCCTTGACGTCGCATCACCCCACTTCAGCGCCATTCCCAGCCGATGTGGGCCCTGGCCGGCGACCAGGATCGCATGAGGCTTCAGGAGTCGGGGCTCCCGGCCGAGGCACGGAGAACGGTGCTTGAAGTCTTGGCAGGTGACCCCTCGCCAGGCGATTTGCCGCAAGAGGGTTGTTTCCTATACAGCTGCTCAAACAGGGTGGAGTACGTGGAGCAGATGCCCCCTTTTGATGAATGGGGGCTTCGTCCACTCGGCCTTGTGGGGCCTCGTGAGAACCCCGTCGCCGTGGTTCCTCTCCTTGTCGCCGGCGCCGAACTTGCCCCAAGAGTGGCCGCAGGGGGGCAAGTACCACTGGAGGTTAGATGCGCGGGTGCCGAGGTGTCAACGCCGCCCGAGGCTCCTGAGGCGCCATCCTCAGGAACCCGTGACCCCCCGCCCTGGAGCAGTAGTTGAGGGGGTGGCGCAACCCGCTGCTCCTGAGGCAAAAGTTTCTGAGGCCTCAGCGAGCCATCGCGAGGCGGACCCGACAGCTTTTCCCAGCTCGGCGCCCCTGAGGTTGTCTCTTTGGGTGCTTCTCTAGTCGCGCCCCGTGCTAGCCGCCACGTCCAGCGCTTCGGCAGGCTCCGCGTGGACTTCGAAGCACTCCGCAAGAGGAAGGGGTCCCAAGCATATCTTCGTGATCCCTTGAGTGCCGCTTCCCTTCCTGACGGTGGCTCTTCGGGATCCCTTCTACTAAGGTCGTGAAGCCTCTCAGGAAGGAGCCTCCTCCTGCCTCGAATCTCAGGAAGGAGACATACACGCCGGCTTGGCGTCTCGAACCATCGCTTTTGCCGTCTCTTCTTCGTGGCCTCGCCGGGGGTGCGACGAGCGTGCCAAGGGCTCCTCCTCTGGTTGTGGACGGCGGCTGGATGGCTTCGGTCTTGGCTTCCTCTTTGAGCGGCGAGCCTCAACCCAACCGGGCCGCCGCCGAAGCCCAGTGGGCGATCGGGGTGGCGCCAGCCCCCTGCTGACAAGGGGTGAGCCGCTTCGGATCCCGTTAGCAACCCCCGTTGTGGAGGGCGGAATCGGCTGCGTGCTTAGGCTCGTGCACCAACAGAGTGTCGTCCACCGCGAGCTCTTTCAGGAGGCGATGGGTGAAGGAGTCCTGGATTAGGGATTCCTTGGACAGCCGGACTATATACTTCTGTTGGACTGTTGGACTATGAAGATACAAGACTCAAGACTTCGTCCCGTGTCCGGATGGGACTCTCCTTTGCGTGGAAGGCAAGCTTGGCAATATGGATATGTAGATCTCCTCCCTTGTAACCGACTCTGTGTAACCATAGCCCCCTCCGGTGTCTATATAAACCGGAGGGTTTAGTCCGTAGGACAACAACAATCATAATCATAGGCTAGCTTCTAGGGTTTAGCCTCTATGATCTCATGGTAGATCAACACTTGTAATACTCATATCATCAAGATCAATCAAGCAGGAAGTAGGGTATTACCTCCATGAGAGGTCCCGAACCTGGGTAAACATTGTGTCCCCCACCTCCTGTTACCATCCGCCTTAGATGCACAGTTCGGGACCCCCTACCCGAGATCCACCGGTTTTGACACCGACATTGGTGCTTTCATTGAGAGTTCCACTGTGCCGTCATGATAAGGCCGGATGGCTCGCCTTGTCATCAAGGACAACATCACCTCTGGGGGAGCCCTGACTATAGGCCAAACTCTCTGACTAGGCGGCTTCGTCATGACTGCCAGCTCGGCCGTTGCACCGATGATGACTTCTCGGGTCATCGAAAACAGCCTCCGCGTCGGCTCGGAATTCGCCGAGCAGATGGATCCAATGGAGCTCTCTTCTTTGAACGAGCTCTTGGATCACATCGCCGCCCTGGGAGTCACTACGGACTATGATCGGATCAGGCTTAAACCCGACCAAAGGGGGATTAACTCTCTGCCGGTCACCCATCAGATAGCAGTGGTGCAGGAGCAACGCAGCGATTCTTCCTCTATCTTGAGGACAAACTATGTCTGGATTCCCGAGCTCTTTGAGCCGGATACCCGTCTACGGGAGGACATGGCCCAAGCTTTGAACCTAGAATCAGACAGCGGGCCAGACCTATTGGGCAACATCCCGGAGCCCGAAATCTAAGATCGGAAACTCCCCCGCCCCTTTGCATGGAAGTCTGGCACGTTGCAGCAATAAATCCATGGAGCAATATGGCTATAACCTTCAATGCCAGTGATGAACATAAATTCCGGACAGCGCGAGCACCAGCCGCCTTGGTCCTTAGTCCAATTGTGGACGGCTTCCGGCTTACTAAAGTGCTCATGGACGGTGGCAGCGGATTAAACCTCATCTATGAGGAGACCCTTCGAAAAATGGAAATAGACAGGAGCCACATTGAGCAAAGCAGCACGACCTTTAGAGGGATCATCCCTAGTCGTGAGGCGCGATGTGCAGGAAAAATCACACTAGATGTGGTATTCGGCACGCCGAAGAATTATAGGTCCGAAGAAATCACATTCAAGTGGCCTCGTTCAGTAGCGGATACCACGCCCTTCTAGGGCGGGAGGCATTCATGGTCTTCCAAGCTATACCCCGTTACGGGTACATGAAGCTCAAAATGCCCGGGCCTAATGGAATCATCACTCTAGCTAGTGATCCGGACATAGCACTCCGCGCCGAAAATAAAACCGCCGCACTAGCCCTCGAGGGATTATCTGAAGCCCTTGCGGCCGAATAACTAACCGCGCTGCGCTCCACAGTGGACAGGGACGACGTGATACTCGACAAAAGACCCAAGTCCTCCTCTTTTAAACCAGCGGACGAAATAGTCAAATTCCAAGTCCACCAATGGACCCTACAAAAACAGCATCCATCGGGGCACAGTTTAACCCCACAGTAGACGCCGCACTACGGGAATTCTTGCACGAGAATTGGGACATCTTCGCTTGGCATCCTTCAGACATGCCAGGAATCCCACACAGGCTGGCCGAGCATAGCCTCAACATTCTAAAGGGGTTCAAGCCAGTCAAGCAAACTCTCCGGCGTTTCTCTGAGCCTAAGCGACAAGCCATGGGAGAGGAGCTAGCCAAGTTACTTGAAGCCGGATTCATTCGAGAAATAAAACATCCGGACTGGCTAGCAAACCTGGTGATGGTACCAAAGAAGGACAAATCCTGGCGCCTATGTATCGATTTCAAGGACCTTAACAAGGCTTGCCCCAAGGATCCTGAAAGTGCGTTATGTCGACTAGAGGGGGGGTGATTAGGCGATTTTTATGAATTCTTCACAGAGGAATTTGCCGGTGAGGAAATTCCTTAACGAAGGACTATTAGCAGCAGAATAAGTACTCATAAGTAAGCATAACAGAATACACGCATGGTCATCATGATGAAATGAAGACTAGCACAGAGTCTGAAAAGCGTAATCACGGGATAACACAAGATGAAGACAAAGCAGGTGAAGAAATTGAGCTGAGGAAATTGAGAAAGTCTTGATCAAAGTCTTCAAACACAGATATGAACAAACACTCAACACGATAATGAGGAAATGAAAGGGTTGAGGAAATAGAACCAGATTAGGTTGGTGAAGACAATGATTTGGTAGACCAGTTCAACTGTTGTCTCGGTTATGCGTCTGGTTGGGCGGTGAGTATTTAAACTCGAGGACACACAGTCCGGACACCCGATCGCTGAGCACGCAGCTCAGGACACCAAGTCCTCACCGTATTCTCCTTGAACTAAGGTCACACAGACCTCGTCCAATCACTCGTGGTAAGTCTTCAGGCGACTTCCAAACCTTCACAGACTTGGTCACTCGGCGATCCACAATTCCTCTTGGATGCTCTAGACCATGGCGCTAACCGTCTGGAAGAAGCACAGTCTTCAAAGGTAACAAGCGTCGGATCCACGCAGATCAATCTCTTGATGATGCTCAATCACTTTGGGTTTGTAGGGGTTTGGTTTTGGGTTTTCCTCACTTGATGATTTTCGCTCAAAGTCCTCGGAGGATGGGTTGCTCTCAAATGACAAGTGTCAAGTTTCTCTCGGAGCAGCCAACCAGCTAGTGGTTGTAGGGGGCGGCTATTTATAGCCTAGGGAGCAGCCCGACATGATAAGACATAAATGCCCTTCAATGATATGACCGTTAGGTGGATAAGATATTTTGGGACAGCTGGCGTGCAGCACAGCAACGGTCGGAAATTTGAATCTCAAATTCCTCAGGGCTATCATGTTCCTCCTTGGTGTAGGCAATCGCACTGGCGAATTCCTAACTCCTCGGTCGAAACAAATTCCTCGTGACGGAAGAACTTCGTCTCATCCTTTGAAGAAATTGACTGAACTGTATGAGATTTCCAAAGGCTTCACTCGAAGGGATTGGTAGGTGTAGGATTTTGAGTTGAGCATCACATGGAAATTTTTCCTTAGTATTTCCTCGACCCCCTTTAACAGTACGGTGTTTCCTATGACTCAAGAAAGAAAAATGAAACTACGAAAACAAAAGTCTTCACGCTTCATGTTCCTCAAATGAATACCAAGTCTTCAAGGTCACACCAATTTCTTCACTTTCAAAGTCTTGAGAAAGTCTTGAGAATATCAAAGTCTTGATCGAAGAACTTCATTTTTAGGGTCGACTTTCTCTGTAAATATCAAACTCCTCATAGACTTATAGACCTGTGTACACTCACAAGCGCATTAGTTCCTTAACCTATAAGTCTTCAATACACCAAAATCACTAAGGGCACTAGATGCACTTACAATCTCCCCTTTTGGTGATTGATGACAATATAGGTTAAGTTTTCAACGAGGATAAACATATGAAGTGTAAATACTGATAATGAGGAATTTGATTGCAAGATATAGAAGAACTCCCCGAAGATGTGCATAGTGAGAATTTGCTTTTGAGGCAATGCACATTTGAAGAGTTGAATCATGGAGATCTCCCCTATATCTTGTAATTCATACGCATTTGACATATAATATGAAGAATTTGAAATGCATGATGAAATATGGTGCTTGATGTAATTCAGCATGCGTGCGATAACATTAATGAGGAACAAGCATGCAAAATAACGCATCAAAAGTATCGAGCTCAAGAAGCTCAAGAGAATCGAGCATAGTGCAAGAGCATAGTGCATCAAAAGTATCAAAGCACCATCGGGTTTAAGATTACAACTCGATCAATAAAAGTTTCGGAAGAGCGAGTTGTAACTTAACAAAATAAATTGTTGTATATGGGCAATAAAATAGACCGGCTTGAAGACTAACTCAAATTTCTCCCCTTTGTCATCGAATGACCAAAAGGATCGGCGAGGACTAACGCTCTGAAGAATTTCAAGTTGAAGAAGGGCGCTTGGCGTTGTTGGGGTCGGTTGTTGTAGTAGGACCTGCTGCGGTGTCGTCCAAGTCTTCATTTTCATCGATGTCGCGCGATGAAGAATAGGAGCTAGCCACCAAGGAAGGAACTTTGACCTTCTTGTATTTCTTGGAGGAGGTGCAGACCAGTCAAATTCTTCCTTGAGTCCCATTGTCGTCAGTTCTTCCGCCTTGTAGACATGTGAAAGAACAGCCAGTGCGTTTGAAGGTTTCATGGAGGTAGTAGTGGTTTTCTTCACTGCATTGTGTGTTGAGGTCATGTTGTGAAGAATTGAACCAAGCGGCGCTTGACCCATTTATGATTGCGATCAACCTTGATGAAGGCGAGGAGTAACTCACGATCGGTCATCACCACAGGTGCGATAGCTTGAGGACTTTGCTTGGTGAGGTATTTGGGGCGAGTCATGTGTGGCGAGTCATCATTGGTGGAGTAGGATGCTGCTTTGCGAAACTGTCCATCAATGGACGAATGCCTTCATCGATCACAGATAGCCTTGCCCTTGTCATCAGTGAGGTAAATGTCCGTTTGAGGACTTCAATCGAGGGCAAGTAGCTGCGAGTGGTTGAGTATCAGCCTTGTAATTGAGTGAAGACCTTGTCTGATGAATCTCATTATCCAAAGGCGCATAAGGCTTCAGCTCAAATGGTGACATAGCAATGTTTGCGAGTCCTCATGAAGAAATCATGGAAGTTGGCGGGAGCATGCATGGATGATGTTGAAAAGCATATTCTTCATGATGCCAGCGACTTCTTCATCATTTGAGTCGTGGCCTTTGATAGGACTCATTGTCTTCGTCGAGAATCCGATAGACAGTCCGAGGCACATACAATAATTCCTTGACGAGGAATTTGGTTCTTAGGGCCTGCCTTGGCTTCAAAGGCTTCATCGGCACTTGCATATAGTGATTTGAAAGTTCGGTTCGTTGTAGATACAACGAGCACCATCAAGTGGAGGGCTGAGTGGTAGAGCACGAAGCAATTCGATTCTTTGGTGCCTTGTAGTGAGTATTTTCGACATCGATCTAATACCCATGAGTTCACGTCTTGACGTCTCCGTGATGTGCAGCGTTGCATAGAATTGAAGAATGAGTTCTTCATTCCGATCCACGAGATATCGGTGCAGAAATTCAGAAGTCTGCGTCGTGAAGAACAACGAGGACTGGCTCAAAGCTGGCGAGACTCCATGTCCACATGAGGAATATGAGCATGATCGAAGACTTTGTCTTTGTTGAAGAGCACGAGGAATAGAAATTGGCTTGGTGGCAGTCGAAGCGCCTCTTCCTTATCGAGCGAGAATCATATGGATTATAGTTAGTGAAGAATCGTGCTCGGCAAAGAAATCTTCAGCCTTGAACTTTTGTTTGCTTGAGCGGATTCTTTTGCTTGGGCGGAGGGTGTCGGTGAGTTGCATCACCACCTCGGGAATCGCGAGCTCGGGTTCTTGGTGAGGATTTCTTGTTCCTCAATAGGTGCGATCGAGGATCAGCGACAGCGAGTTCATCGGCACTAGTGGCTGGAATTTCTTCATGCCTGAGCAAGTGGGTTGAGTTTCTTGAGTCCATTTGAGCTGTTGGTGCGGGGGTGAGGAATCTGTTGGGCGGGGTGAAGAGAGGAGTATTGGGATCTGACTTTCCCAAAGTCATCATTCATCACAGGTGTGGTGCACCTATATCCACATCTTCATCTTCAATTTCCTCAACACCAGCCTCTTGGTTGTGGTGAGGCATAGGTGAGAAATGGCTGGGGTTGAAGGATTGCGTCCACTTCAATTTCTTCATCAATCTGCTCTGACGAAGCGGCGAATGATGTTCTTCATCGAGATCCGATTGGGATCTCATAGTCTTCTCAAAAGGAACAAGGTCCTTTGATGGCATGGAGAAATGGAACAACATCAATTGGATTTTCAAAGAGCTGGTCATTGGCTTCATTTTCTTGGCGGCGAAGAATTTGGCCTTGTGATGCCTTCCTTTTCTTCACTGCAGCTCGTTCTGCAGCCTTGGTTTCTTCACATCGAGGCGGATGGAAGAATTGGAGTTGGTGTTGGCGCGGGAGGAGCGAGGAATCTGGTTGAATTTCCTCGGTATGGCGATCACGATTGCCTGTCTTGTTCGATTTCTTGAGCGCACCACTAGTGGATGCCACAGGCAATTTCTTCGGTGGCTGGAATGGGATCATCAGCCTGGAACTAGCATTTTCATCAGCCGCTGAACTTCATCGGTGGTCTTGGCATGTTCTTCATCGGCTGGTGAGGCTTGACTGAGGAATTTCATGTTGCGTTGGGGCAGCAACATTGGTGAATTTCTTCGTCAGTTGCGAATCGACCTTGGCTCCTTGCCAATCAGCATAATAAGAATCGAAGTTTTCTTTGAGGTCTTGAATTTCAGTCTGGACCTTGAGAAGTTCCTCGGTGTCATTTTGACAACGTTTTCTTGAGAACTTCTCCTTTACGTATTGAGCCTTCTTGATCTCTCTTGCCTTTTCAAACTTCCATTTCTCTTCAGCGATGAAATGGGTCAACATATGACTTTGTCCGAGGTCGAGATGAAAATCAGGCATAGGGTGTTTGGATCCTTGTGCGAGAGATCAATATAATCGAGGATTTTCCTCGGATCAACAGCGATGTACACAGATGTGCCTTTGGCTCTATGCGGCCCTTTCTTGGCGATCTCGATGATTTCCGCAAGTTCATCATCGAAGCTTCATCATCGAAGGCACATGGAATGCAACCTGTTTCTTCTTTGGACTTGGCGAGGACCTCGTCCATTGTTGCTTTGGTCTTGGTGAGTCGGGCGGATGATGAAATTGGTGCTCTTGAGGAACTTCTTTGAAACACGAGGCAATCGAGAAACCAGCAGTCCTTTGACATGTAGCGGATGCACGAGGCTGAGGACTTTGAAGGAGCTGTTGAGGACTTTGGTGGAGCTGTAGCAGTGTGAGAATTTGCCTTGAGGCGCTGGCGAGGAACTTGGCCGTGAGGCGATGGTGAAACACTTGGCTTATGAGCAGGCTTCTTTGGCATGGATTTCCTCGGTTTGACCGAGGCCTCGATGCTGATAGCGATGGCGGAATCCTCATTGAATTTCTTCTTTGCCTCCTTGGCTTGTCTTGCCAATTTAGCTTGGCGCTTAGCCCATTCTTGAGAAAGTCCTCACCACGCTTGATGCTTGGTGGGATCAGCTACTTGGCAGTGCCAATGGAGCTCTTGGGCATGGAGGATTGAGGCGAATTTCTTCATGTACTTTGGAGTCACATATCTGTATTCCCTCCATTCCCTTGCCCATCTCCGTTCAATCTTACGAATCGCACCTTGCGCTGATTTTTATTTTCTTTGCCAAATTTTGCTTCATCGGTGTGCAATAGTCAGCATAAATTTCCTCGGGGATCTCAAAAGCAGTCATAACCTCAGGTTTCTTTCCTCCTTTCTATGGCTTCTTACCGTCGCCATATTCTTGATTGAGGAATTTGAACAATTGAGTTCTCTGAAGAAGTATGCAGTTTTCTTCGAGGAGCGCTGCAAATGAGTTAAGTTGATGAGAACCTAGTGATTCAGCGGCGGACATGAGTACCTGTGAGCAGAGTATAGTTGCGAGGAATTTGGAGAGGTCATATGCGTTCGAGAAGGTTTTCAAAAGAACAAGTTTTGAGGAATTTGACGGATGTGCCTTGAAGGATTTCACTAAGCGTTCTTGTCTTAGGTTCGAGTTGTACAGATCGAAGATCCACACAATTAGGAATCTTGAAGAAAATGATTGCTTAGAAAAACAGTTCAAGATCATATGATGTGTGTGGTGTTCATATGTGTGAAGATTTGAAGAATAAACACCTTTGAAGATTTTCAGGAAAGCTTGAGAATCAAAGAGAGTAATAAAAGTAACTTTTAATTACCGAAATGAAGAACACGATGAACTGAGAAGAATGGATGGGAAGTTAAATCGGGTTAGATCTTCCTTGCCCTAACTTCGGCGGAGGAAGACAGCTATGGCGGCGGCGGAGTGAAGATTCCCTTGATCGGCGTGAGTCTGACGGCGACGAGTCGAGCGGTGAAGCTCTTCCTCACCGTGATGATGGAGTAGCGGCGGCGCTAGGGTTTGAGGAGCTCGAGCGGGAGAGAGAGGTCGGCGGGGTAAAAGAAGTGAGGATGGAGAGAGGGTATTTATAGAGCGGTGAAAAACTGTTAGCCGAAGATTTAGGACGAGCGTGCCTGACCATTCTCCTTCTCACGACATGTGTCACCCACGTCTTGTGTAGTGGAGATCGTGTCGATCGTGGGTGAATAAAATAATGCATCATGGGATGCGGAGCGGTTTAATGACAAAACCGAAAATTTGGATAAGATCAGTTTTAAAGTTCCGTTCGCAATTTCTTGGTGACAAGGACACGGTGAAGATTTTGAGCGAGTTTCAAATAGAGCACACATGAAGAATTTGTGAATAGATTGGGTTGAGTATAGCATAGAGGGAAGGGTCCGATCACATTCACTTAGCGAAAAAAAACAGCTTGAAGAAATAACTATAAGTGAATGTTGTAGAGGACATAAACTCATATATATATATATATATATATATAATGAAGAAAAAGCAGCGGAAACAGTGAAGATTTTGCAAAGTTGAAGAATTTGAAAAACTGAAGAATTTCAAAACTGAGGAAAAATTCAAATTGAAGATTTTCAACTTTGGTGGTGGCGTGACCCACCGTATAAGAATGATGATTTCAGACACCGCGTACAATTGTCGTAGGGTTATGAGAATCAAATTCTTCATTAATTTCTTCACACTTAGAGTGTTATTCTTCATTGATTGAAGAAAAACGTTTCTTCATGTGTTGCACATCTAAGTCATCAATTTTGCATAAGTGTTAGGATGTGTGTCTTTTTCAAAGAACATTCGAAGATTCTAAGATATTTAGCTCACACGCAACTTGCTAAATCTCTTCTCATCCAAGGGCTTAGTGAAGATATCAGCTAGCTGTTCTTGATCTTCACATGCTTTCGATGGAGATGTAAGCCCTTCAACACATGATCACGAAGAAAATGATGGCGAATTTGAATGTGCTTTGTCTTGAGTGCTGAACTGGGTTGTGAGCAATCTTGATGGCACTCTCATTGTCACAAGGAGAGGCACATTCTTCACGTTGATCCATAGTCCTTGAGTGTTTGCTTCATCCAAAGCAATTGAGCACAACAAGAGCCAGCAGCAATGTATTCAGCTTCCGATGAAGCGGTGATCGCAGATTCTGTTTCTTGAGGACCAACGGACCAAAGATCGTCAGAAATGACAAGTGCGAAGTTGACTTGCGGTCCACGATCACCAGCATAGTCAGTCGAGAATATCAATGAGATCAAAAGTAGAGCCCTTGGGGTACCATAATCCTAGTGTTGGTGTGTGAGCTAGATATCGAAGAATATGCTTCACACCTTATGGTGTGATTCCTTGGTGCAGCTTGAAATCGGGCACACATGCAAACACTAAGCATTATATCTGGCCTAGATGCACATAAGTACAATAAAGAACCAATCATGGGCGGTATACCTTGTGATCGAAGTCAATACCATTTTCATCGATTGCATAGATGGCCATTTGTGGGCATAGGAATTTTAGCGCCTTTGCAATCTTGCATGCGAATTTCTTCGAGAACATCTTTGAGGTATTTCTCTGAGATATGAATATGCCATTGTGTTGTTGGCGAATTTGAAGACCTAAGAAGAATTTCAACTCTCCCATCATAGACATTTGATATTCTTCACTCATCATATAGGCAAATTCATCACTATAACGTTGGTCAGTACAGCCAAAGATAATATCATCAACATATATTTGGCACACAAACAGTTCACCATCATAAGATTTAGTAAAGAGAGTAGGGTCGAGTGAACCGGGTGTGAAGCCATTCTTCACGAAGAATTCCTTCAATGTATCATACCACGCTCGAGGGGCTTGCTTGAGACCATAGAGGGCCTTATTAAGTCTGAAGACTTTGTCAGGATTCTTTGGATCTTCAAAACCTGGGGGTTGAGCAACATATACTTCTTCCTCAAGCTTACCATTGAGGAATGCACTTTTCACATCCATTTGATATAAGATAATATCATGATGATTAGCATAAGCAAGTAATATCTGAATAGCCTCAAGTCTAGCAACAGGTGCAAAAGTTTCATCGAAATCAATTCCTTCAACATGTGTGTAGCCTTGAGCTACTAGTCGTGCCTTATTCCTTACCACAAGACCATTTTCATCTTGCTTATTGCGGTAGATCCACTTTGTGCCAATGATATTATGCTTGCGAGGATCTGGACGTTTGACCAGTTCCCAGTCATTGTTGAGCTCGAACTGATGTAATTCTTCTTGCATAGCCTGAATCCACTCGGCTCGAAAATGCTTCATCTACCTTAGTGGGCTCTGTGATAGAGACAAAAGCATAGTGCCCACAAAAGTTAGATAAATGTGAAGCTTTTGGCGTGTGAGAGGACTGGCGCTTCAATGTCATCGATGATCTTCTCAACTTGCACTTCTTTTGCAACGAGGATGAGCTGGTTGTCGTCGAGGAATTTGATCATTTTCCTCGGCACCATTGTCTTGACATTATCTTGGTGCATCAGCTCGGCGTTCTTCGCGTCTGAGGAATGAATTCTTGAGCAGATTCTTGATGGGAATGACATCCTCGGTTGCCTTGAACTTGATAGAATCCTCGGTGCTGGTTCATCTAACACGAAGGTAGGTGCTCTCTTTGCGAGCCATTAGTTTCATCGAACCGCACATCTCAGATGTCAACAATCTTGTGAAGAGCGATGTTGAAGACTCTGTAGGTGTCGAGTCCTTTCGTAACCAAGCATAAAACCTTCATGTGCTTTCGGTGCAAATTTAGAATTGTGATGAGGATCTCTAATCCAGCATTTAGCACGAAGACTTTGAAATAACTTACATTGGGTTTCTTGTCGTTGAGGAGTTCATAGGCAGTCTTCTTGAAGAATTTGTGAAGATATACTCTGTTGATGATGTGGCACGCGGTATCAATTGCATCAATCCAAAAAGCGACTAGGCGTTTTGTATTCATCAAGCATAGTGCGAGCCATCTCAACAAGAGTTCTGTTCTTGCGCTCCACGGCGCCATTTCTTTGAGGAGTATAAGGGCAGATAACTCATGAGTAATACCAAGTTCATCAAGATAGGCATCAAGACCGAATTCTTGAACTCAGTTCCATTGTCACTCCTGATGTGTTTGATCTTCACACCAAAGTTAGTTGAAGCCCTCGAGGAAAATCGTTTGAAGACTTCCTGCACTTGATTTTTGTAAGTAACAATGTGTACCCATGTGTAGCGAGAGTAATCATCAACAATAACAAAGCCATATAGAGATGCATCATTAACGACAGCTGAGTAATGATTGGGACCAAAGAGGTCCATGTGAAGCAATTCGAAGGGACGAGTAGTGGTCATGATAGTCTTATTTGGATGCTTGGCCTTGGTCATTTTCCACTTCACGGGCTCCACAAGTGATCCTTGAGGAATTTGACATTTTCAATGCCAATGACATGCTTCTTCTTTGCAAGCGTGTGCAAATTCCTCATGCTGCGTGACCAAGTCGCCGATGCCATAGCCAATATACGAAGCTTTTGCAAGTAGACACACGGCTGGTTGTGGTCTGTAGAGAAATCAACAATATACAAGTCTCCTCTCCTAAAGCCTTGAAGACTTTGGAATTGTCGACTTCCATAATCACAACACAGCGATACTTGCCAAAGATAACAACCATATCAAGATCACAAAGCATTGAGGCTGACATGAGGTTGTATCCTAAGGACTCAACAAGCATGACTTTGTCCATGTGTATGTCCTTAGAGATCATAACCTTACCAAGACCCAATACGACTTTTGCCTTTGTCGGCAAAGATGATATGCTTGAGATGTGGCGGTGATAAGGGCATCCATCAATAGATTCTTGTCACCGGTCATGTGATTTGTACATCCACTATCGAGAACCCACTCGGTGGCTTTGGGTTGATCATCCTGCGGATGAATTAGTACAACTTACGATCTCATATACTTCATCGGTGAAGAATATGATATCAAGTTCATCGAGATGAATTTCATCGATCGGTATTAACAGATAAGCGGTATGAGGGCGTGTGAAATGAAAGTTCATTTCATCATGATTAGCTGCGTCCTTTCGGGCATTTTGTCGGGTCCCCAGCAAATTCTTGAGGCGTTAAGGCGCGTCGGAGACCTGACCCTACAGAAGAGATTAGTTCTTTTCTTCACCACCCACATCGAAGGGGTGGCAAAGAGTTCATCACTCTGCGAGCACCATACGAGAATGGTGGCATAGAAGCCAAACCATTTCGTTTCACATAAGAGGGTTAGGGTAAGCATATGAATAAGCGGAGAAATTCTTGAGGACTTATGAACATATTGGTTTGAAGAATAATGCACATATTCATAGCCCTTAGCTCTACCTGCGAAAGCGAGTTGTTATACGATGATAATCATATGAGGACTTTGATCCTTTTGAGAATTTGATCCACGTGAGAATTTGGTCCATATGAGGACTTGGATCCATATGAAGAATTTGGTCCATATGAAGAATTTGATCTGGGGTTCCTATTCTTCACGGTGGTGTCATGAGGACATTCACTGAAGACTTTCAAGGCACTTCTTGGGAACCCAGATTTTCTTCATAGGGAACCGTTCTGCGATTAGTGCCAACATATCTAGCAAATACTTCACCATTCTGATTTTTGAACAGTTTATAGTTGGAGTCAAATGACTCATCGGAAGAATGAGGAGATTAGCATGTAAAGCCAGATAAGTTAGATGGATCAACTGGAGGTCCCTTTGCAGCAACCCATGAGGTTTTGGGATCTTGCTCGGGCTTCAATATGTTCCATCAGCATTGAGTTTCCTCTCAAAGGCAATACCCTCTTTCCTAGGGTTCTGTTGAGGATCTGCTTTTAAGCACATCACAAAGAGTCGATGCCCTTTGAGGCTTTTGTACATGCACATGTCATATACAATTCCTTCAACCTGCATCGTCGTGATACTAGCAATGTCCTCGGATGAGGAATTAGTGATAGCGAGAGGCAAGTGAAGAATTTATAACAGTTGAAGCATTTGAACATTCGGTGAAGAATTAGCGATTCACGTTCAATGCACTTTAAGCATGGAGGAACAAATTCTTCACGAGAAGTGCTGATTTGTTGAGCAAGTAATGAATCGCGCTCCTTGAAAGATCTTCATAACTCACTCTTAGCTTCTCAAGATCTTGCTTTCTTTGAAGAAATTCATAAGAAAGTTTCTCATGATCGAGATAAGAGAGTGTTATGATGACCTTGAAGGCTATCAAACCTAGGCTGAAGTCTCTGAAGATTTTCGATCGGGGCTTTAGTCGATCCATTTCTTCACCTAACATATCATCACTCTTATCTAGCATGTTTTGAACCTTTTCTAAAGCCCTTTGTTGTTTCTGACAATCTTAGCAAGTTTTGAGTAGCTGGGCTTTAGATCTTCATCAATTCATTTTCACTAGATTCGGAGGAGGTATATTTGAGTACCTTGGCACCCTTTGCCATGAAGCAATAGGTGGGGCGTAGTCATCACTATCTTCATCAGCTTTGTTGGTGAGGTCATTTTCTTGAGTTGAAGATGGACTTCTTGTGAAAGCGATGGCGAGAGCTAGACTCGCCACACCGGACTCAGATTCTTGATGCCTCCTCTTCCTCATGTTCCTCAGATTCAGCTTGAGTCCATTTCCTTGCCAATGAATGCCCGAGCCTTTTGGAGCTGCTCTTCTTGTGAGAAGAAGGCTTTGAGGATTTTGATGATGAAGATTTCGATGATTTCTTCTTCTTCTTGGCGTCATCGAACTGTAATCCTTGTGTTTTTTCTTCTTTAATTCCTTTTCCCACGAGGACAATCTTGGATGTAGTGACCAGGTTTCTTGCATTTGTGACAAAGTCTTCTCTTATAGTCCTTTGGATGAGGAATCACTTGTTTCTTGAGGATTTTCCAGCGACCACGTCTTGAGAACTTCTGAAATTTCTTCACGAGCGGTGCTAGCTCTGGCCTAATTCTTGGGATCTCCAAGGCTACTACCAGAGTCTTCACACTCAGATTCAGACACAACCTTGGCCTTCAGGGCACGTGTTTTTCCATAGCTAGAACCATAGAGATCTCTCTTTTCAGCAAGATGGAACTCGTGAGTATTTAGCCTTTCGAGGATATCGGCAGGATCAAGAGACTTGTAGTCAGCCCGTTCTTGTATCATCAGACCCAGAGTATCAAATGAGGAATCAAGCGATCTCAACAGTTTCTTCACCACCTCATGGTCAGTGATGTCAGTGGCACCGAGGGCTTGAAGCTCATTTGAGATGTCGATGAAGCGATCAAAGGTTTGTTGGACATTTTCATTGTCGAGTCTTTTGAAGCGGTTGAAGAGATTCGAAGAACATCAACTCGAGAGTCACGCTGAGTTGAGACTCCTTCATTCACTTTGGACAGCCTATCCCGGATGAGCTTGGCGGTTTCCAAAGCACTCACTCTTCCATATTGACCTTTGCTCGGATGGCCACATATGATATTCTTTGCTTGAGAATCGAGTTGCTTGAATCTCTTCACATCAGCAGCATTCGGAGAAGGTGTGGTGAGGAACACCATTTTCCACAACATACGAGAGATCGTTGTCAATTGCTTCAAGATGCATTTGCATCTTGTTCTTCGATAGGGTAGTCCGTCCCATCAAAGGTAGGACACCTGCTGAGACCTTGATCATACTGCGGTCGACATAACTAAAACTCCGGTGGTTAAACCAAAATCACATAGAACAAGGGAGTACCTTGCTCGATACCAATTGAAAGTGCGTTATATCGACTAGAGGGGGTGAATAGGCGATTTTATGAATTCTTCACTAAGGAATTTGCGGTGAGAAATTCCTTAGCGAAGAACTATTAGCAGCGGAATAAGTACTCGAGTAAGCATAACAGAATACGCGCATGGTCATCATGATGAAATGAAGACTAGCACAGTCTGAAAAGCGTAATCACGAGGATAACACAAGATGAAGACAAACGGTGAAGAAATTGAAATGAGGAAATTGAGAAAGTCTTGATCAAAGTCTTCAAACACAGATATGAACAAACACTCAACACGATAATGAGAAATGAAAGGGTTGAGGAAATAGAACCAGATTAGGTTGGTGAAGACAATGATTTGGTAGACCAGTTCAACTGCTGTCTCGGTTATGCGTCTGGTTGGGCGGCTGAGTATTTAAACTCGAGGACACACAGTCCGGACACCCGATCGCTGAGCACGCAGCTCGGGACACCAAGTCCTCACCGTATTCTCCTTGAACTAAGGTCACACAGACCTCGTCCAATCACTCGTGGTAAGTCTTGAGCGACTTCCAAACCTTCACAGACTTGGTCACTCGGCGATCCACAATTCCTCTTGGATGCTCTAGACCATGACACCTAACCGTCTGGAAGAAGCACAGTCTTCAAAGGTAACAAGCGTCGGATCCACGCAGGATCAATCTCTTGATGATGCTCAATCACTTTGGGTTTATAGGGGTTTGGTTTTGGGTTTTCCTCACTCGATGATTTTCGCTCAAAGTCCTCGGAGGATGGGTTGCTCTCAAATGACAAGTGTCAAGTTCTCTCGGGCAGCCAACCAGCTAGTGGTTGTAGAGGCGACTATTTATAGCCTAGGGAGCAGCCCGACATGATAAGACATAAATGCCCTTCAATGATATGACCGTTAGGTGGATAAGATATTTTGGGACAGGTGGCGCGCCTTTACAGCAGCAGATCGGAAATTTGAATCTCAAATTCCTCGGGGCTATCATGTTCCTCCTTTGTGTAGGCAATCCGCCTTTGGCGAATTCCTAACTCCTCGGTCGAACAAATTCCTCGGTGACGGAAGAACTTCGTCTCATCCTTTGAAGAAATTGGTGAACTGTATGAGATTTCAAAGGCTTCACTCGAAGGGATTGGTAGGTGTAGGATTTTGAGTTGAGCATCACATGGAAATTTTTCCTTAGTATTTCCTCGACCCCTTTAACGATATGGTGTTTCCTATGACTCAAGAAAGAAAAATGAAACTACGAAAACAAAAGTCTTCACGCTTCATGTTCCTCAAATGAATACCAAGTCTTCAAGGTCACACCAATTTCTTCACTTTCAAAGTCTTGAAAGTCTTGAGAATATCAAAGTCTTGATCAAACTCCTCATAGAAGAACTTCATTTTTCAGGGACTCGACTTTCTCTGTAAATATCAAACTCCTCATAGACTTATAGACCTGTGTACACTCAAACCCTTCATTTTAAGCGCATTAGTTTCCTTAACCTATAAGTCTTCAATACACCAAAATCACTAAGGGCACTAGATGCACTTACGTTGTAAGTGCAGTGCTAAATCGTCGAGCGAGAGACGGACGGACATAAGTTCCCACTTCAAAAGCCGGTATACTATGTATCTGCTGTCCTCACTCCATGCAAATCAAGGTACCCACATTATCAAAAGATAGCATATGCGGTCTTCATGGCATCCCGGAAACTATGGCACTACTTTCAAGAGTGTTCAACTACGGTGGCCTCTAAAGTACCACTCAATGACATAATAAACAACCGCAATGCCACTGGCCGGATTGCCAAATGGGCCATTGAGCTCCTCCCGTTCGACATAATATACAAACCACGGCGAGCCATTAAGTCACAAGTATTGGCGGATTTCATCGCCGAATGGATGAAGCGAACTCCCTAAAAGTGCGGCGTACTCAATTGGATCATGCACTTTGGCGGCTCTAAAATCTGGCTGGTCTAGGGGCTGGCGTCGTCTGACATCCCCACTAGAATCTGATCAATCGTACTCCAAATACCATACAGACTCCAACAACGTAGCAGAATATGAGGCCCTGTTACATGGTCTCCAGATGGCAGTCTCCATGGGCACCCAATGCCTAGAGGTGCGTGGGGATTCGAACCTCGCACTATCTCAAATAAATGGAGACCTCGATGCCAAGGATCCGAAAATGGCGGCTTACCGCAACGCCGTCCTCAAGATGTCAGCTCGGTTCGAGGGGCTTGAATTCCACCATGTGGTCGGGGAAAACAGTCGGTGGCGGATATCCTGCGCCCGCGCCGGCGCTAAGCGCGACCCGTCCCACCTAATATCTTCTTGGAAAGGCTGTTTAAGCCATCGTGGTATGGGAAGGAGAGCCGGCAATAATAGTCGAACCCGGCCTGGCGCGGATCCGAACACTCGGCGTAATCGGAGGCTCAGCCACGAAATAACACCTTATTGCGTGATTATGGCCGTCATCAGCGCGTGGGCGGAACCCTTCTTCGCTTACCTAACTAGGCAAGAACTACCCGAGGACCCAAACGAGGCACGTTGCATTGTGCGGCGGTCTAAAGCCTACAAGGTCCACGAGGGAGAGCTTTATAAGAGAAGCGCTACCGGAGTACTTCAAAGGTGCATCTCCAAAGAGGAAGGACGACATCTATTGGCAGAAATTCATGCTGGACTTGGCGGCCATCACGCTGCAGCCCGGGCCCTTGTAAGCAAGGCCTTCCGAACAGGTTTTTGCTGGCCGACGGCCCGAGCAGACGCACAGGACCTCGTTCGACGTTGCTTCGGTTGCCAGCTTTTTGCAAACCAAAGCCATATGCCACCTACCGCTCTCCAAACAATCCCCATTACTTGGCCTTTTGCGGTCTGGGGGCTTGATATGGTCGGACCCCTTAAAGGGGGAAGCCATAAGAAAAAATACCTATTGGTCATGGTGGATAAATTCACCAAATGGATAGAAGCCAAACCAGTTAAAACGGCTGAATCCGGACCAGTGATAGACTTTATATCCGGGGTTGTACACCGTTACGGCATCCTCCACAACATCATCATCGACAACGGCTCAAACTTTACAGCCGACGAGGTAAAAACTTGGTGCAACAACATGGGCATTAAGCTCGATTATGCCTCCGTCTATCACCCCAAACAAGCGGTCGGTCGAGCGGGCAAATGGTCTTATCATGGCGGCATTAAACCCAGATTAGTGCGATCACGAAAGGAATAAGATACGCCTTTGGGTAGAGGAGCTCGACTCCGTACTATGGGGGCTGCGGACCACGCGAATCGCGATACCGGATACACACGTTTTTATGGTGTCTGGCGCAGAGGCGATCTGCCCTCGACATCATTCATGACTCACCTCGAGTGCACATGTATGAAGAGAAAGAAGCCGAGCTTGATCGGCGGGACAGTTGGGCCATACGGAGGAGGAGCATGACATGGCAAAAGCCCGCTCCGTATTCTATCAGCAACAGGATCGACGGTATCAAAACAGAGAAGTACGGGCCAAAACTTATAATGTTGGCGAACTAATTCTACGCCTACCAGAGAAGAAAAAGAACAAACTCGAGCCCAAATGGGAAGGTCCCTTCATTATCGACCAACTTATGACTGGTGGAGCGTATCGTCTGCGGGATGCATCGGACAATTGACTCGAGCCAAACCCATGGAATGCAGCCAGACTCCAAAGGTTCTACGCCTAGTTCCGGACTATGTGTTCGTCTCCTCACCTCCGTCAATTTTTTATATTAGCTATCTGTCTTTTCTTTATTTCTTTCTTCCTTTTTTTTCACAGCCTTACAAGGTTAAAATGTGTCTTGACTACACAATCTTGACGCGCTAAGGCATGCTCATTATACCTGGGGGCTTCTTATACAGAAGCTTAATATATCTATGTTTTGGGCTCTATGCCCTCGGCACATGTGTTACTTTTCCACATGTACCTTTTCTTCGCCACTATATGCATCGATATGACTTAAGTTTTGGCCAAGCTGGGTTGCTTGGCTCTTGTGTTTATGCCCTACATTCCTGTTAATTCGGCTAGAGCATAAGGGGAGCACCTCTGCGATTATTCTTGCCGGTCAGCCGGATGTGTACCTCAGGCTGGGTGAAGCCGAAAGCTAGCGTTCTTAAGGGAATATTCGGTCGGTGAACAAAAGATGACTTTTATTTATCATAATACACGCCCCTAGATGTTTATATCCTGCGTCTACTTTCGCAGTTCGGACATGCACATTAATGCATGCGTACCCAGGGAAAGGAACCCTTAACTGAACTATTCTCCCTGGAAGATGTTTCTTACTATCCATGTAATATAACATAGCTAGTTCGGTACTTTTCTGTTCAAGCACTTATGACCCCTACGCCTGGTTTCCACGCATACCCCGGTTTTTACATAACTGAGCGGGTATTCGGATACACTCTGGATTGTCGGGTCCGGAGGTCAAAGCGAAAAGGTCCGCCCTAACAAATGATCTACAATCCGGCTAGGGACAATATATGTCAATTGAAGTACACAGTCACTTAGACTGACTAAATTCTTCTTCTATACCATCCAACAGGCTGTCTAGCCTCTGATCTGTTAGGAATACTTTGACTAATTTCACTGGTCATACACCAAGCGGCGAGATTTCTTTCCCATCGGACCCCAGGCCCGACTTGACCATATGGTTGGTCAGCCTTGGTATATCGATTCTTCACCATGGCCTAGGCTTCCATCGCACCTTGTCGGCGGCGGATATCTTCCATAGTTGGAGCGCCGCCGTGCTCCTTGAGCACCTCTCTGAGCTCCCCATGCCTCTGGCGGGGGGCGGGCAACCACAAGGCACAGGCAATGCCATGCATCACTGCCGAACTTGTTAGTGCGGTTGTGAGCTGCAGGCGAAGATCACTGCAGACTCGGGCATCTCTTCCATGGGGCGACCCGTCGGCATACCTCTGAGATATAACTTCGGTTAGCGGTTTCTTGGCGAACTCTATAAAGTTCGTTTAAGCACTTACTAAAAATGCCGCGCCGAAGCCGTTTATTCTCCTTTACGAGTCGTGAGCTGGGCGAACATCTTTCGGTTCAACACTCAGCGGATATTGGCATCTCGGAGATCGTTTTCTCCTGCCTAACCTTCTTAAACCTGCGCTTCGCCAGCCTTTAAGCGTCGTTGAGCATGTTGCTCATCCTTACCACGACCTTGAATTCATTTGGGATCATCTGCAAAATCTATTGTCAGATTTGCATGCATGCCGCATACTACCTGGTACATGTCATAGAAATAAGTGTTACCAGATGGGGCCTTCTCGGACTCCTTTACTGCGGCAACTGCGGCCTGAAGCTGAGATTTGCACTCCTCCAGCTCTTGAGACAACTGGGTATTCTTCTCTATAAGAACCTATGCAAAACAATGATCCTTAAATCAGTTGTGCCAACTATTTCAAGTCTCAGGGGCTACTGATATACATAATTATTAGATTTTCTTACAGGTATATCCATTACATACTAGTCTGTGGCTCTGGCAAGACCATTTTGAGCAACTCGGATGTACGCGTCTCCTGAGTTGAAGGCATCGAATGCCTCTTGGGAGAAACAAGCGTCGCAGAGTACGGCCGGACGACGCCTGTGATTCATGGCGCTCTCCACTTCGGAATTCGTAGCGGACAGCCTATCTGCATCCTCTTTAGGAGGAACATCCGGTGTTGGCCCCATGTTAGTGTCCGCTTCTAAGTCTGGCTCTAGAGCCCGACTGGTGGAGGCGTGGCCGGCAACCTCTCTGGATATAGTCCGGCGAGCGTTTTTCCTACTAGGAAACATGGGCGTTATTATATTTTAAAAACGCGACAACAACAGCGGGGTTCCTTTTCATACCTCTGCTTGGCATCTCGATCTGTGCCTTCCTTTTAAGCCTACCTAGCTTCGGTGCCCCTTGTTGGTGAGTCACTGCGGGTTCGGCATGGCGTCCCGAGGGCCTTCCCTGTAAGACACCATATGTGTGCGGTAGGTGAAGTGCAGAAAAAGGGATCCCTCTCGGAAGATTGGGACTCCGGTTTTACTTACATGCGATGCAGGGAGTAGTCCAGGATAATTTGGCTATGATGGCCACCATGGCATCGTCGTGGCTCAATTGATAGAACGTCCTGTCAATAAGCTCCACAAATGTGTCCAGATCTTCTTCGAGTCCGGGGTCGAGGGCCCGGTCAGGGTCCTCTGGTTGTGGAGGCGAGCTGTGGACCTCCCTCACAGCTTTTCGCAGTTCCTGCTATGAAATAGCAAAGTAAATGTTTATGAAAAAGACGCGGGAAGGTCTGGTGTAAAAGGTAGCAGCTCACCCAGTTTGGGGGGTTGTACATGGAGAATCCATCCCGTGGCTTGATGCGGATGAACTCCTCTTCCTCTCCTTTAGACAAATCGGACGGTATTTTCGCTAGAGCAGTGACGGAGTCTGGACCTTTACGACCGCAGCGGGTGGCATCGTCTTCTCCATTGAAGTGCCACATGGGTTGTCCCCGATATTTAAGTGGATGCACCCCCCACATTATACATATTGACATAACTTCGATTATTGTCAATCCTGATTTGGCCAGCGTCCTTATCCGGCCCATCAGGTAAAGGACATCTCCGTTATCTTCCTCCTGGGGGCTCCGAGGGCGCCAGCTGCGGCGTTTCTTCAAGGGAGCGTTGTCGAACTCAGGAAGGCCCATCCGAATAGGGTCCGGAAGGGGGATGTCCTCCATATAAAACCACTCCGAAGGCTAGTCTTTGGATGTCTTCTTCGGAGTGCCGGACAGGTATCCGATCCCGGCGATGCGCCATATTTCGGCTCCACCCACTTGATATATTGGCCCCTCACGTATGCAGGGGTAGAAAGCGAATAGCCTCTTCCATAGCTCGAAATGAGCTTATGTCCAAAAACAGCCATAAAGGCGACATAGCCAGCGATGTGTAGTATGGGCGGGAGTAAAACTATGCAGTGGAGGCCGTAGAACTCCGAGGCCAGCGGAGGAATGGATGGATTGAAATCCAAGTCCCTTAATAAGTAAGGGACAAGGCATACCCGCTCCCCATAGATGGGTTGGGAAAGCTCTCCGCTTGCTCCCGCCATTATAAGTGGCTAGTCCAGCTCGGGACGGGGACCATATCTGCGGGAGGAGAAACCCACAGGTGCAGCAACTCTACTAGCATGCATGGGAGGCAGAACACTTCTTCAGATTGCACGGCTTAGGGCTACGGGAGTGATAGGAGGAGCTGCGATGGCCGGCCATGATGGAATGGACTTTTCCGGGCGTTCTCTGATGGATAGTCACTGTGAGAGGATGGTGTGATCTGGATCTAAGGATCCCCAGCTCTTTAAATAGACAATTTACTCACATGGCTAGGGTGGCAAATGTAAAAATGCCCTGGCTTCTCGCATTCGCTCGACACGTGGAAGATAGCCATTATTAGGTGCAGAAGCCAAGGAGTGCAAACATTTATGGGAAGCCGGACACTACTCAACAGGTACTCGGGATTTGGAGAAGAACCCGCCTTGCAATGCCGAAGACAATCTGCGCGTCGGACTCATCGTCATTGAAGCCTGGTTCGGGGGCTACCGAGGGGGTCCTGGATTAGGGGGTCCTCGGACATCCGAACTATATACTTCTGCCTGACTGTTGGACTATAAAGATACAAGACTCAAGACTTCGTCTCGTGTCCGGATGGGACTCTCCTTTGCGTGGAAGGCAAGCTTGGCAATATGGATATGTAGACATCCTCCCTTGTAACTGACTCTGTGTAACCCTAACCCCCTCCGATGTCTATATAAACCGGAGGGTTTAGTCCATAGGACAACAACAATCATAATCATAGGCTAGCTTCCAGGGTTTAGCCTCTACGATCTCGTGGTAGATCAACTCTTGTAATACTCATATCATCAAGATCAATCAAGCAGGAAGTAGGGTATTACCTCCATCGAGAGGGCGAACACAGGTAAACATTGTGTCCCGCGCCTCCTGTTACCATCCGCCTTAGACGCACAGTTCGGGACCCCCTACCCGAGATCCGCCGGTTTTGACACCGACAATGGGCGCGATGAGCCGGCTCGGAGGAGAGCTCGAGGACGTAGATGCGCGCCTCGAGGCCGAAGGTGTTCGACTGATGGAGGAGCGGCATAAACTGAAAGTGGGAAGGAGCCCCGAGCCGGCTAGCTGGGCAAGCGGCAGCCAGCACCGAAGGCAAGACCGTCCTCACCCTCTTCTCGACCGTCACCAAAGCCAAGCACCTCATTGCCGTCGTTGTCCTCGGGGAAGCACCCGACGCGGCTGCCATCTTCCCCGAACGCCCTCACGTAGAGGGTCGCGTTGCCATCATACTTAAAGTGGAGGGTGCACCGCCTGCCCAGGCCACGCACGCGGGCAAACGTCTGCCACCCACGGGACAGGGCTGCGTTGCCCGCGACGGAGACCTTGACCACGACCCATGAACCCTTGCTGCAGCAGCCGTCCGCCTGCAGCCAGAGCCTGCGTGGACCCGTGGCTGGAAGCTCGCCGGTGAAGAAGCGCGGGAGCTGAAGCCTGGTGCCGGCCGGGTTCTTCGACCAAACGACGAACTTCGGCAACACCCTCGCGAGGGGCCAAGCCTCGCGAGGCGGGTGACACAAGACCTCCTCAGGAGCGGCCTCACCAGGTTGGCTCACGAGGGGCGGAGAGATTAAGGCAAGGGACACCTCGCGAGGTTCAAGTGACGCAAGCCGTGACGACTGGAGCTAGGCGGGCGCCATGCGGGTGCCAGCACCCGCAGTGTTCTCGTTTCCTCTTTGGTGCTAAAGGGCAAGCGCAGGCGAGGAGTCCCGAGGCATATGACAAAGGTTTCCATATCAGTGCAACGAGACCAAGACTAGCAGGACGGCAAGACTGAGGTCACTGTCGGTGTCAAAACCGGCGGATCTCGGGTAGGGGGTCCCGAACTGTGCGTCTAAGGCGGATGGTAACAGGAGGCGGGGGACACAATGTTTACCCAGGTTCAGGCCCTCTCGATGGAGGTAATACCCTACTTGTTGCTTGATTGACCTTGATGATATGAGTATTACAAGAGTTGATCTACCACGAGATCGTAGAGGCTAAACCCTAGAAGCTACCCTATGATTATGATTGTTGTTCTTGTCCTACAAACTAAACCCTCCGGTTTATATAGACACCGGAGGGGGCTAGGGTTACACATAGTTGGTTACAAGGGAGGAGATCTACATATCCGGATTGCCAAGCTTGCCTTCCACGCAAAGGAGAGTCCCATCCGGACACGGGACGAAGTCTTCAATCTTGTATCTTCATAGTCCAACAGTCCGGCCAAAGTATATAGTCTGGCAGTCCGAGGCTCCCCTAATCCAGTACTCCCTCAGTAGCTCCTGAACCAGGCTTCAATGACGATGAGTCCGGCGTGCAGATTGTCTTCGGCATTGCAAGGCGGGTTCCTCCTCCGAATACTCCATAGAAGATTTTGAACACTAGGATCGTGTCTGGCTCTGCAAAACAAATTCCACATACCACCATAGAGAGTATAACATTTTCACAAATCTAATTTGCTGACAACTTTTCATAGCGTGACATTCTGTCGTGGTCCGGTCATGACGAACCATTTTTCCCATCCTACCACTGCATGTGTTGCGAGGCGGTTTTATTGGCACGTCTTGTTGAAGCAGAGATCGTGTTCCTCTTATCACGGGATTCTCATCAATACGGGTGCGGGTAACCCAATCGTGCCCGTTGGTATGACTCCTCGATTTTAGGCAAGTTCCAAACGGCCACGCGAAGGACGCTCGATATTCACCCTCTTTATAAAGGGGCCAAGGCCCGTCCTTTTCTTCTCGCGCTCGATCCTTCCCTTCCCCCACCTCGAATACCAACACCTGAGGCTCCGGCTAAGCGCTTCGGACCTTAAATCATGTCCGGATCCAACCTTCAAGGCCGTTGGATAGCCTCCTCTGTCACAGAGGAGGATATCAAGAAGCTAAGAGAAGCCAGGTATCTAACCGCTGAAATCTCGCATAGGCTGCCTGCTCCAGGGCAGGTCATCCCTACTCTCAAACCCAACGAGAGTGTCGTATTTGTTTCCCACTTCCTCCGAGGGCTAGGCTTTAGTCTTGATCCCTTTGTTAGAGGGCTAATGTTCTATTACAGGCTCGATTTCCATGATCTAGCTCCAGATTCCATCCTTCACATCTCGCCGTTTATCGTCGTGTGTGAGGCCTTCCTCCGCATCACCCCACACTTCGGCTTATGGCTCAAGACCTTCAATGTCAAGCCGAAGATGACCGATGGGCGACACGCAGAATGCGGAGGTGCCATAATAAGCAAAGGCGCCGATGCTCCATGGCCAAAGGGTTCCTTCCCGGAGATGTCCAACTTATGGCAGCGGGAGTGGTTTTACATCATGGCTACCCGAAGTACTAAGCGGGCAGCTGCCCCCGCCTTCCATCCGGGCCCCCCGCCACAACTGGCGTCGTGGGTCAACAAGGGCCTGGACTGGGGGCCGGTTAATGACGTGTTGATACTGCAGAGTCGCATCCGAGATCTCCTCAAGAGAGATGTCAGCCTTGTCAAGGTAATGCAAGACATGCTAGTTCATCGGGTCCTGCCATGCCAACGTCGACCTCTCTGTATGTGGGAGTTCAACCCGGAAGGACCGCGAACTATTCAACAATTCTTTGGCATGACGCTCGAAGAGATGTATGGATTGTTCTTCGGATCACGAATAAAGTGTCCGGACACCACCAAGGATGCGGGTCTAAACTGCAATCGTCCAGATACCCACGTAAGTAATTCCGCGGCCGAACACGATGTCTTTTAATTCGTCACAAAATCATTCTGAAAAGTCACTCTTTGACCAGGACTGGATAAAAAAGGCAAAGATGATTAGGTGTTCGGCCCCCCTTCCCGAAGGCTCACCGGATCCTGTACTAGCCAGGATGCTTGAGCTCGCACCTTATCATGCGCCGTCGGGGGAAGATAGAGGGAGGAATAAAGAAGCCGAAAGCGGGCCTCACTCATTACTCATCCAAATCGGGGGAATTAGTGTCTCCACGAAGGAGGATAACCGGGGAGAAGAATCTGAAATTCCCTCTCCCCAAGGAAGGAAAAGGACCGCCTCTGAAGACTTGGAAACAAGAGTTTCCAAACGAGGGAAGAAACCTTCACCAGAGGGCCCTGCCCCGGAGGGCATCCTTACCGCACAGTGCCCACAAGGGGATCAGCCCTCCACCAAGCTGTAAGTGAACAAGAGTACTTTTCGTAAATATATCCTGCTTCATCTCCGAGGACAATAACCGAGACTTATGTCTTGTAGTTCGGATCGTAGCCCTTCTCGACAGAGTTTGTCTTCGGGGGATCTTCTTCCGGAGAAGGTGGAGAACGAAACTCCTCCCCCTGTCTCCCCGCCTCATGAGGCGGACGACCCTGAGGTGTCGTCACGGAGGATTTCTCCTGATCCACCAAGGCCGAAAGGTAACCTTCGGCCACCCGAAGTCCAGAGGATTCGGCTCCTAAGGAGAGCAATAGAAAGAGTTTGGGACTGTCCGGCGCACAACCGGATGTACTGATGGGTCTTCTGGAGCAAGCGGCTATCTCAGAGGCGCATCGTACTTTAATGGGTATGGTGGTTGAGAGGATTTCATCCGCCAAAAGTGGGTTGCATGAAGCTTTTATGAGCCTGCTAAAGGGCTTTGAGGTACGCAAAGTAATATATATTTTGACGGTACCTCACATGCTAGGTGTGCCCTATACAGATAGTAGCCCCTGAGACTCTGGTTGTTGTACAAAGGTGGCAAATAGATGATCATAGTCCCAGGTAATGATCATGCTGCTTTCACGTGCAGGCGGCTGAGGGTCCGGTGGCTAGCCGGACTGGTGAGTTTGCCGAACTGAAGCGGCAACTTGATGCGGCAGATGCCGACATCGTGCTTGTAAATAAGCGGATTGACGAAGCACAGGCTATGTATTCTCCGGTGGTTAACAGATATTTAAGACGAGCATGATGCTATTATCTATAATATGCTATGACTGCAGATGGAGCTGCCACTGTGGAGACCCTTCGGGCGGAGCTTGCCCGAGCCAAGGAACAAGCCAGGAGAAGTGATGCGGCCGCCCTAAAGGCGGTCAAAGAATTAAGAGCCGAACAGGCTGCTCATCGCCAGAGCGAAGATAAAACAGCAAAGATGGCTGTTGAGCTGATGGATGCCGCCAACCGGTATGAGCTTCTTGAAAAGGAAAGCCAAGAGAAAGCGGCGGACCTGAAGAAAGCCATGGTAGCAGCCAAGGAGACCCGCTCTAAAATCAGAGCAGCGAAGGAGGAGCTTCGTCAAGCCGGAGATATCACGGCTGGGAAGCCCTTTTTGTTGCGGACGAAGTTCGAAGATCCGAAGTATGCCCCTCTGGATCAATTATGGAGTGTTGCAGACGCATACTTGGACTTGGCAGCGAGTGCTGCTGATGCGATTGAGTTTTTCAAAGATCAAAACGATCATGAAGTGGAAAAGTTGTTTTGGTCGCAGTTTAGTGCTCCAACACGTCCGCTGCTGTTAAATGAGCAAATGGCCGAGTGGGCTGAGCTCCGTAGGTTGTCCGGGCTTGCCATGAGGTCTGTCGTGGATCATCTTTGGCCGGAAGGACCAAGGCCGAATAGTTATTTTGGTTTAGTGCAACGATTCCTTGGTGTTGTGCCGCATATCAACGCTGCAAAGAGGTCGCCGTGCATAGAGGGTGCGCGGATGGCTCTAGCCCGTGTTAAGACGTACTGGGCAGAGATGAAGGCCACCGCTATTGCAACCCGGAGTTCGGCCGTAGTCCAGGTATCGGCCGAGCACTATTTTGAAGAAGTCCTAGAAGGTGCTCGTTTAATAGAGGCTCAGTGCTCGAAGAGTATCATGTTATAGTGACATGTATCCCAATTATAAAAACAATGCTATTAGGATTATAAAGGCTGTGTTTATACTTTTGCCTGAAAGTATTATGATGCCTCTTGTGCGGCCGTTTATGTATGTATATAACCTGAAAGTTTGCAGTCGTCGGCTTCAGGCTCCACGCATATAATGCGGGGGTGTTCGGAAAAGCGCGTATTCACACTTGATCCAACGTCTTGGTCCATTAAGGAGGTGATAGCGCGGCGAACAAGGAAATCAGACTATATCCTTTAATACTTTCACTTCTCCATAGGAGTTTGACGGTGGGGCTACTATATAGCCCCTGGTACTTCCGCGTCTATCCGGATAAGGTGCACATACATACATGACCGGGAAACCAGTCCTTCATTAATGCGGAGGAATCGCGAAGATTCTGATGAGTCATCGAGTGGTTGACTAGTCTCGCGCTTTATCATGACAGTCAGTTTTCGGCTTTCTCTACTGAAGTGCTCGTCTAGATGAACCAGGGCACTATCGTAGTAGTTCTCCCGATGCCACCTTAGCCGATAGAGAGGAACGTAAGGTAGCAAAACACGGGAGCCGGGCAAACCCAACTATTGACCAAAGACATGATTCGGAGCTGATGCATATAAGGCCAAACTCGCGACGCCGAACACTCCCTAAGGTATTCGGTCTTTACAACATATACCGGGCTGAGTAACGCCCTTGATAATGAACCCTGAATTTCCAGGTAAGTGCATTAGTCTGACGTGGCAAAATACCAATAACGCCAGCATCCCTCTCGGTTGTGTTGAGTATCCGGAGTGTGAAGCAACAAGAGACAGTAAGAAAGGTTTTCACAAGGTCTTAATCTAAAAAGAAACCTTTGAGCGGGGCCCTGCTGCACGTCTGCGCCTGTGTCTCCGTTGTGCCGTATCCTGGAAGGGTGTAGCACGATTATCATCTGTAAAAGAGAAAAACTCAGGTGAAAGTATTCATGCAAAAAATTGGTTATTCTTAATAAACCATTAAAATTCAATCTAAATAAGGTCAACCCGAACTATAGTTCTTTTTACATGCAGGAAGCCCCTAGTGCCACCTATGGGGGTATATCCATCAAACCAATCTCAGGTTTATCGGAGATTTTACAACCAGTGTTGTGCCGGACTCGTCTAGCCGTGGCCGCAGTCTTGACGACAGATAATTTATTCTGGTTGGAGAGGCAAGTCAGTGTTCGGCTGCTAAAGCCGCCACACATTCTTCCATACGCAAGGAACGCTCTGTGTTTCCACTAACTATGATGGTGCCATGTGGACCGGGCATCTTAAGCTTAAGATAAGCGTAATGTGGTACGACGTTAAAACGAGCGAAGGCCATTCTTCTGAGTAGTGCTTGATAGCCGCTTCGGAATGGAGCGATGTCGAAGGTTAACTTTTCACTTCGAAAGTTGTCGGGAAACCGAATACAACCTCTAGTACTAGAGAGCCCGTGCAGCAGGCCTTTGGGCCAGGTATTACTCCTTTAAAGGTAGTATGGCTTTGGTTAATTCTTGTTGGGTCTATCCCCATTTTGCGGACTGTGTCCTGATATATTAGATTGAGACTACTGCCGCCGTCCATCAGGACTCGGGTGAGATGGTATCCGTTAATTATTGGGTCTAGCACCAAGGCAGCAGATCCTCCGTGCCGGATACTAGTCGGGTGATCCCTGCGATAGAAAGTGATCGGGCAGGCCGACCAAGGGTTGAACTTGGGGGTGACGGGCTCCACGGCGCATACGTCTCGGAGTGTGCGTTTGCTCCTCCTCTTCGTTACGTGAATCATGTTCACTGTTTTGACCTCTAGTGGGAATTTTTTCTATCCCCCAGTGTTTTGCCGGCGAGGCTCATCCTCGTCTTCACTTGGTGTCTCCCTCCCCTTGTGCTCGGCGTTTAGCTTGCCGGCTTGCTTGAAGACCCAACATTCTCTGTTGGTGTGATTTGCAGGTTTGTCGGAGGTGCCATGAATCTGACATAATCTGTCTAGAATCTTGTTTAGGCTGGACGGTCCATCTCGGCTGCCTTTAAATGGCTTTTTCCATTGACCGGGTTGAGAGCCCCTGAATCCGGCATTTACCGCCATGTTGTCTGGGCTGTCTTCATTGCTTTGACGCTTGCTTTTATGGCGTCACGGTTTCCCATTACCATCCCGACTTGGATGTGCACAGGTCGGCTGGTGCCGCTATGGGCCAGCCAACTATCTTCGCCAGCATAAGCGGTCATAAAACTTATTAAGGCTGCCATTGTCCTCGGTTTTCCTGGCGAGGTGTGCAGCGAGCCATTCGTCCCGGACATCATGTTTGAAAGACGCTAAGGCTTCGGCGTCCGGGCAGTTGACAATTTGATTCTTCTTAGTGAGGAATCTGTTCCAAAGCTTTCGGGATGACTCTCCGGGCTGTTGAATTATATGACTTAAATCGTCTGCATGCGGAGGCCAGACATAGGTCCCTTGAAAATTAGCCCTAAAAGCATCCTCAAGCTCTTCCCAACTTCCAATTGAGTTTCGGGGAGGCTCTTCAGCCAATGCCGAGCTGGTCCTTTCAACTTGAGGGGCAAGTATTTGATGGCATGGAGATCATCTCCACGAGCCATATGGATATGAAGGATAAAGTCCTCGATCCAGACCCCCGGGTCTGTCGTTCCGTCGTACGCCTCTATGTTCACGGGTTTGAATCCCTCTAGAAATTCGTGATCCGGCACCTCATCGGTGAAGCATAGGGGGTGCGCGGCACCCCTGTACTTGGATGTGTCATGACGTTCTGACGGTTGTAGTGTTTGGTTTTGATTCTGTGCCGGAGCGCGCTTCCTAGATCCATAGATGGACCTGCTCATACCGACATCGTTAGCCGCCCTATCGCGGCTACGGGGTGGTCGATCCGGCTGATCGGCCGTTTTATTTTTCGGCTGTATAGGCTCTAAAGCCTCGTCATCGAATTCAGGCAGCAGCTTGCGCTTTGGATAGCTCTTTGTGTGGCGACTACCACCGTACTTTTCTGCAGTGTCGAGCACTTTGTTCCATCTACTGTTGAGTGTATTTTGCGCGGCCTTGAGCCTTTGCTTCTGCTTCTTTAGAATCCTCGTGGTGGCAAGAAGCCTTCTATGGAGGTTCTCTTGCTCCAAGTGCCTTTCCGGGATGATGTGTGCATCGCCGTCCGGACTGTTCTCCTCTCCGGAGACAGGTTGACTAGCTTTACTCTCGGCGTCACCGTTGCTGGACAGCGGCTCCGTACTATGTTCACCATCCGCTGGCTCATCCTGCTCTGTCACTGGGTCCATGTGGTCGTCGTTTCCTCTAGAGTTGACCGAGGTATTATTCTTTCTTGCGCTATTATTGCTGTTTTTGCCGAGGCGGGGTTTGGAGTGGCGCCTACGTCCTTGCTTTGGTTGCTTCTCGAGGGAACTATCCTTCGCTGCTTCTTCCCGTTCCTCGTCGTTGTTTTCTTTGGGGGTGTCCACCATGTATATATTGTATGATGAGGTGGCAGTCCAGCGCCCTGTGGGCGGTGGTTCCTGTTCTTCTCCTGCATCGTCGTCCATACCGTCGATGTCTTCGGAGTCGAAATCAAGCACGTCAGTTAAATCATCGACAATGGCTATTAAGTGGGTGGTGGGTGGGGACCGAATTTCTTCGTCGTCCGCTTCCCACTCGAGCCGGACATAGTTCGGCCGAGGGTCTCCTAACAAGGAGAGAGACTTTAAAGAATCTAGCATGTCGCCCAAGGGCGGATGCTGGAAAATATCCACGGAGGTAAACTCCATGATCGCTGCCCAATCAGATTCGCTAGGCACGGACGCAGGCGGTTCAGAGCCCATGGCCGGGGACGAATCCAAGGATCCGGCAACACAGGTCTCGTCGGAGGTGAAGTCAGTATTCGGCTCTATTGCCGCTGAGTGTGCGGCCTCCGTGGCGGGGTCCATCCACCCGTCCTCGGACGGCGCCATCTGCTCCGGATTGAGGGCCGGAGTAGCCACAGGTGTGATCTCCCGAACACTATTCGATGACAGAGCTAAGTCATGCTCGTCGTGACTGTGCGGCGCACCTGACATAGGCTCGAATCCGTCGAAGATCAAGTCTCTGCGGATGTCGGCTGAGGGAGTCCTGGATTAGGGGGTATCCGGATAGCCGAACTATATCCTTTGGCCGGACTGTTGGACTATGAAGATACAAGATTGAAGACTTTGTCCCGTGTCCGGATGGGACTCTCCTTGGCGTGGAAGTCAAGCTTGGCAATACAGATATGTAGATCTCCTCCCTTGTAACCGACTCTGTGTAACCCTAGCCCCCTCCAGTGTCTATATAAACCGGAGGGTTTAGTCTGTAGGACAACAACAATCGTACCATAGGCTAGCTTCTAGGGTTTAGCCTCTACGATCTCGTGGTAGATCAACTCTTGTAATACTCATATCATCAAGATCAATCAAGCAGGAAGTAGGGTATTACCTCCATCGAGAGGGCCCAAACTTGGGTCAACATCGTGTCCCCCACCTCCTATTACCATCTGCCTTAGACGCACAGTTTGGGACCCCCTACCCGAGATCCGCCGGTTTTGACACCGACATTGGTGCTTTCATTGAGAGTTCCACTGTGCCGTCACCGTAAGGCTTGATGGCTCCTTCGATCATCAGTAATGATGCGGTTCAGGGTGAGGTCTTCCTCCCCGGACAGATCTTTGTATTCGGTGGCTTCGCACTACGGGCCAACTCGCTTGGCCATCTGGAGCAGATCGAGAGCTACGCCCCTAGCCACCAGGTCAGGTTCGGAAACTTGAATTACACTGCCGACATCCGTGGATACTTGATCTTCGATGGATTCGAGCCCATGTCAAGTGCGTTGTCGGACAGTGTTCGGGAGATCGCACCTGCAACTACTCCGGCTTTCAATTCGGAGCAAATTGCGCCATCCGAGGACGGGTGGATAGACCCCGCCATGGAGGTCGTACTCTCAGCGGCGATAGAGCCGGATACTAACCTTACCCCTCACGAGAGCCGTGATACCTATCGAATCCGATTGGGCGCCGATCATGGAGTTCACCTCCACGGATAACTTTCAGCACTCGCCTTTCGGCGACGTGCTAAATTCATTAAGGTCTCTCTCCTTGTTAGGAGAACCTTGGACGAACTATGTCCGACCAGAGTGGGATGCGGACGACGAAGAAATTCGCTGCCCACCCACCACCCACTTAGTAGCCACTGTCGACGATTTAACCGACATGCTCGACTTCCACTCCGAAGACATCGACGGTATGGACGACGATGCAGGAGATGAACAGGAACCACTGCCTACAGGGCGCTGGATACCCCCAAAGAATGCAATGGCGACAAGACAGTGCTACCTCTTGAGCACTGCGTTGGATTTCCCCGAAGAGGAGAGGATGATGCAGCAAAGTAGCGTAAGTATTTCCCTCAGTTTTTGAGAACCAAGGTATCAATCCAGTAGGAGGCTACGCACAAGTCCCTCGTACCTGCACAAAACAATAGCTCCTCGCAGCCAACGTGATTAGGGGTTGTCAATCCCTTCACAGTCACTTACGAGTGAGATCGATAGAGATGATAAATAATATTTTGGTATTTTGATATAGAGATGCAAAGTGAAAAGTAAAAGGCAAAGTAAAAACAAAGCAAGTATTAAAGTAATGGAGATTGATATGATGAGAATAGACCCGGGGGCCATAGGTTTCACTAGTGGCTTCTCTCAAGAGCATAAGTATTCTACGGTGGGTGAACAAATTACTGTTGAGCAATTGACAGATTTGAGCATAGTTATGAGAATATCTAGGTATGATCAAGTATATAGGCATCACGTTCGAGACAAGTAGACCGACTCCTGCCTGCATCTACTACTATTACTTCACTCATCGACCGCTATCCAACATGCATCTAGAGTATTAAGTTAGAAACAGATTAACGCCTTAAGCAAGATGACATGATGTAGAGGGATAAATTCATGCAATATGATAAAAAAAACATCTTGTTATCCTCGATGGCAACAATACAATACGTGCCTTGCGACCCTTTCTGTCACTGGGTAAGGACACCGCAAGATTGAACCCAAAGCTAAGCACATCTCCCATTGCAAGAACTACCAATCTAGTTGGCCAAACGAAACGGATAATTCGAAGAGACTTGCAAAGATAACCAATCATACATAAAAGAATTCAGAGAAGATTCAAATATTTTTCATAGATAATCTGGATCATAAACCCACAATTCATCGGTCTCAACAAACACACCGCAAAAAGAAGATTACATCGAATAGATCTCCACGAGAGAGGGGGAGAACATTGTATTGATATCCAAAAAGAGAGAAGAAGCCATCTAGCTACTAGCTATGGACCCAAAGGTCTGAAGTAAACTACTCACACTTCATCGGAGGGGCTATGGTGATGATGTAGAAGCCCTCCATGGTGGATGCCCCCTCCGGCGTAGCTCCAGAACAGGCCCCAAGATGGGATCTCGTGGATACAGAAAGTTGCGGCGGTGGAATTAGGTTTTGGCTCCTGTTCTGATCATTTGGGGGTACGTAGGTATATATAGGAGGAAGGAGTATGTCGGTGGAGCAGCAGGGGGCCCACGAGGTAGGGGGCGCGCCCTAGGGGGGCGCCCCCCACCCTCGTGACCGCCTCTGATACTTCTTGGAGTAGGGTCCAAGTCTCCTAGATCATGTTCGGTGAGAAAATCACGTTCCCGAAGGTTTCATTCCGTTTGGACTCCGTTTGATATTCATTTCTTGAAACACCAAATAGGCAAAAACAGCAATTCAGGCTGGGCCTTGGTTAATAGGTTAGTCCCAAAAATAATATAAAAGTCGAAAATAAAGCCCAATATAGTCCAAAACAATAGATAAAGTAGCATGGAGCAATCAAAAATTATAGATACGTTGGAGATGTATCAGGCATCCCCAAGCTTAATTCCTGCTTGTCCTCGAGTAGGTAAATGATAGAAAGAGAATTTTTGATGCGGAGTGATACTTTGGCATAATTTCAATGTAAATCTTCTTAATTGTGGTATGAATATTGAGATCCGAAAGATTCAAGACAAAAGTTCATATTGACATAAAAATAATAATACTTCAAGCATACTAACTAAGCAATTATGTCTTCTCAAAATAACATGGCCAAAGAAAGTTATCCCTACAAAATCATATAGTATGGCTATGCTCCATCTTCCCCACAAAAAATATTTAAATCATGCACAACCCCGATGACAAGCCAAGCAATTGTTTCATACTTTAACATTTTCAAAACTTTTTCAATCTTCACGCAATACATTAGCATGAGCCATGGATATAGCACTATATGTGGAATAGAATGGTGGTTGTGGAGAAGACAAAAAGGAGGGAAGATAGTCTCACATCAACTAGGCGTATCAACGGTGTCACATCCCTAGCTGCTGGTACTTCCTGGTGTTTGCATCTTGTTGCATCATGTTTAAATTTTATTTAAGTTGAAATGGGGATTGACAAATCCTAGCACCAAAATTAAATCAAATAGGGTCAACTATAAAATCTTTTTAATAAACCCAAAATGTTCCTAAGAAAAGTTCATGATTTTTGTTAAAGGTGAAAACCTCTGCCAAAAATGGTGCACATATTTCTAGGCCATTCTGGATTTTTGAATTAAATCGTTACTTATTTGCATTTGGGCATTTAAATACTATAAAATATTTTAAATGCTCAAATAATCCCAAACTGAAATGTTTACTGTAGGATATATTTCCAACAGTGGTCATGAGCAGTTGCATAATTTTTGGGATTGATTTAGTATTTTTAGAAAGCCACAAAGATTACAGAGTAATAGAAAAACTTAGATAAAAGAGAGAGAGAGAGAAGGAGCCTACCTGGCCCACTTACCTGTAGCCGGCCCAGCTTGACCAGCCCAGCCCACCTACCTCGCTGCTCGTCGTTTTCTCTTGATGAGGCGAGGAGAAGATGCACGGGCGCGCTGGGAGTCCTCCACCTCCTGCCGCCATGGCAACCTCCTCGGCCTTCGAACCGCGCCACGGAGACGCCCAAAGACCTTCCTCTCACCCCCATCTCTCTGGTGCCTCTCTCCCTCTCTAGCCCTGCTCCACGCGACCACCGACAGCCCCACCGGCCACCGTCGCCGCCGCTCATTGCTGCCGTGCCCACCGCCGATGCCCTGCCTCCCCGATCAGTCCAGCACCTCCGCCACCAAGACGAAAGCTAACGCGGAGGCCCTATGGAGCCGCCATCGTCGCCATTTTCCTCGTCCCTGTCCAGTGATCGCCGTTGTTGATTCACCGCACGCAGGACGTCCCCGAGCCCGCTGAGCTTGTCTACGTGACCACTGTGAGCTCCCCATCTTTTTCCCCTCGTTATCTTCGTCGTTTGCGACCTCCAGCGTACGTAACCGCCGTGGCCGAGCTTCCCCTGCCGCCGGCCATGTTGCCGTTATTGTTGCAGCCACTGCAGCTTGCGCCTGAGCATCGCCCCGTGCTCAGCACGCTCACAGGAGCCGATCGCACCCATCCGCTAACCCTCCCGCGCACTTTAACGCCGAATCCGAGCTTTCCGAACTCCGACCGCCGCCATGAGCTCGACTCCGGCGAGCTCACTCCACCGCAGCCTCTCTCTCTTGCTCCAATGGATGTGCGAGAGTGCCAGCTCTCTGTAGGTGGTCTCGGCCGCTAATTTGGTCACCGGAGGGCAAAATCCGAGCCCCTCCGCCGTCTCGGCCTCGCCGGCGACTCAATGCCGGCGGGATTGACCCTGCTGACCGGGGGTTTGACCCCGTTGACTTTGACTGGGTGGGCCCAGGTTGACTCCCCTGAGTCTATGACAAGTGGGACCCCCGTCTGCTAATTAACTCGGATTAGTTTTAACTAAACTTAGTTAGTTTAACTAATCGCGACATGCGGGACCCACCGGTCAGTTGACTGACGCCCCTTTGACCACTGACGTCACCCAGACGCACTGCTGACGCAATAACTAATTTCTGGATTTATTTTTATATAGAAAATTCTAGAAATTGTTGCAAACTTCAAAAATTCATAAAAATTAATCTGTAACTCCAAATGAAATAATTTATAAATGAAAAATGATCAGAAAAATCCAATCTATCCATCTGTACTAGTTTCATGCATGTTTAAACAAGTTAACTTGCTGTTTAGTTCAAAACATGATAAAGCACTATTTAAGATCACAAATGTGTTTGAACTTTGAATCTTTGGTTCAAAATAGCTCAAACCCATCTGGTTGTAGTTGCATTAGCCCAACACACTCATTTTACCATGTCATGATCATGCATCATATTGTGCATTGCATTGATTGTGTTTCTTCTCTATTGCCGGTATTTCTCCCCTCTCGATAGACGTGGTTTCGACGATGAGTTCGATGACACCGATGAAGAACTATATTATCTTCGGAAGTGCCAGGCAAGCAAAACACCCTTGTTCATTCCGATACAATCCCACTCCTCTCGCTCCTGCTCTCTTTTACTGCATTAGGACAACAACGAATCATCTGTTACTTGCTGCGGTAGTTGAACCCCTTATCCTCTACATGACCTGTCATTGCCACAGTAAATAGATGAAACCCACTAGCATGAGTAGGAGTTGTTTGAGCCCTGATGTGCCTACTCATTCATGCTTATTTTTCATGCCTGCTACTTCTTAGAGTTGAGTCAGGTCTGTTTCATCGGGGATGAATTGGAATGGTGTGTGAACATGTCCTACTGTTCAGAGCTAAGTGTGTGAACACGATTTGATAAAGGTAGCGGTGAGAGGCCATGTAGGAGTACATGGTGGGTTGTCTCATTGAAGCCGTCCTCAGGAACTGAGTTCTGTGTTTGTGATCCATGAAACAGTTACTACCACGCATTGGGCCCGAAACCAATGGACCTTCTCGGCTTCTTAACCACCCTTGTTCTCTGTACAGGAGTTGCAACTAGTTTCTGGTGTTTGTAGGATATGTGTTGGAGGCCGTGTGTAGCGCTGACCCTAGGGGTGGGCTATGATGCGGTAGATACACCGTGGCACGGTGTACCGAATTCCCGTTTGGTATCTCGAGAACCCTGCACACATCGTTCGGGGCCGTATGTGGAAACTTCGGCCGGACTCCCTGCGGATGGAACCTGAATAGGCGATAAAACTTGACTAGAGACTTGAGTGTTTAGGTAGGATGTGGCCGACACCCACGTTGGGCTTCCTCTTGAAGGTTGCCGAGTACATGTCATGTAAACGGCCGTAAGTGGTGAGAGCGTGTGTGAAGAAGTACACCCCTGTAGGGTTAACATCATCTATTCGAATAGTCGTGTCTGTGGTAAAGGACTTCTGGGTTGCCTATAACAGTTCATAGACAAGTGAAAGTGGATACTTTAAAATGTGCAAGATAACGTGAGTGCTATGGATGGCGTTCTCGTAGGGAGACGGGAGCAGATCCATAGTGGTGTATTGAAATGGTAAATATCTGGACTCGTGTGCGCCACCTCAAAAGAGTTACTTGCAGTCGTATTTCAGGATAGCCACCGAGTCAAAGCTGGCTTGCTGCAGTCAAACTCCACCACCCCTTTGTTGATAATGATGCATATGTAGTTAGTTCGATGTAAGTCTTCTTGAGTACATTTGTACTCACGTTTGCTTATTTTATGTTTTGCGAGAGACGTCGGTCTCGCTAGTAGTTCCACGCGGACTTGACGTTTAGCTTGTTACCTCAGCTACGATCTTGTGCCCTCGGCGGGATCTCGTAGATAGTCGATTCTCACCTTTTTCATTTATAGTTGTCTGTACTCAGACATGTTAAGCTTCTGCATGTGTTTGACTTGTATGCTTTCGAATCTTGGGTCGAGAGACCCATGTTTGTAATATCTCGCTCCTCGGAGCCTAATGAATAAATACTTTGAGTCATAGAGTTATGTTGTGATGCCATGTTGTATTTACACATATCGAGCATATTGTGTGTATGTTTGAAATGCTTGGTATGTGTGGGATCCGACAATCTAGTTGTTTATCCTTGGCAGCCTCTCTTATGGGGAAATGTAGTCTAGTGCTTCCTTGAGCTATAGTAGTCCGCTACAGCCGGTTCATCGGAGTCCTGCTAGCCCAGACTACCGCTCAGACACTTGACCGGCGGCATGTGTTTCACTTCATTCTCGTGTACATCCCTTCGGGAAATGTCACTGTGTGACATCTGAGTCTGCCTAGCTCGCTACAGCCGGGTTCCCGAGTCCTGTTAGCCCAGTGTCTGCAGCCCGATTCACACGCTGCTAACCGACATGCTCGAAGTTGATTCATGTATGCCTGTCCCCATGGGTTAGTGCCGCTTTGGGTTCACGACTAGCCATGTCGGCCCGGGTTCTCTGTCATATGGATGCTAGCGACACTATCATATATGTGAGCCAAAAGGCGCAAACGGTCCCGGGCCATGGTAAGGCGACACCCGTGGGAATACCGTGCGTGAGGCCGCAAAGTGATATGAGGTGTTACCGGCTAGATCGATGTGACTTGGAATCGGGTCTGACAGCGTTGGTATCGAGCTTTGATCTGTCAGGGATTACCAAGCCAAACTGGTCGAAGTTGTGTCTAGAAATGCTTTAGTTATGTAAGGGAATTGATTGTGGAAGGGAACGTAAGACTCTTTTTACTCTTTATACCTCATGGCCTTCTGATCTGAGTCAACCTCTTCTCTTCTACGGGGATTAAGAACTAGGCCTTGTTATCTATCTATCAGGATGACGTGTTACTAATCCATAGACTTATAGAATTGGTAGTTTCAAATCTCAGTTCAGTTTCTACTACTTCCGTGTGTTCATAGTTGGTCTCGGAACTTGATTTTGTGCTTTTGAGTGGTTATGCCACCATTTTTGCAGGATGTCTCAAATCATTTTGAGCATCTACAGCCGTTATGCTATCCGAGTCATCCTAGGTTTCTAAAACAATCTGAAGCATTTTCAAAATCCCTTCCTCTCATTTTGATGTCCCTTTGGGCTAGATTAACCACACTAATCAGTGAGTTGAGGTACTTTGTTGCCTCAACATATATGTTGGAGCTATTATTATGACCCTAGGTATCTTATGAAACCATCTAGTAAGCTAGCCATGCTTTATATTCCTAGTGTGATGATCCTGGCCATTATTCTCGAAAGCATCCCGTGATGCAATTTAGTTAGTAGGTATTCTACTCCTGGGTTCTTGACCCAAGATTCACTCTACTTACCTCATGTTGATAGTGTTGCTCGTACCTTTAGGATACTAGTAATCTTTGTGATAGTCTTCGAAGTCCGTGGTATATCATTCTTCCAAATACCATGAACCATCCTTGGCAGGAGTTCCTTTGAACCAAATATCACAATAAGAGTGCTCTTGATGAGTTCTTCGTTATACATTGTGAATCTGCCAGTTCTACTTTCCTGCATGGATTATCCGGAAGAAACCTGTTGAACTTGATTCGACATACTAACCTATGCATCCACAACTCAGAAAATTATATGTTCCTCGAGTTGTCCCTCTTTAGTTATTTTCCGACCTCCATCTATCAATTGATAATCAAGAGTATGTGTGCATTTGTGTTCATCGATGCCCTTTTATTCTTGTGGTCCGCCAAGCCATTCTATTCCGGAATGACTAGGAGAAACAAACTCCAGTACCTCATCCATATCCAGGATTGGGTCAAAGTAGTTGTATTCCGCAGGTCAAAATGCCAATCTAGCTTTTGATTCTGTTCCACCCCGAAGTATTGCCCTCTTTATGTCAGGATTGTCATGAGAATTGCACCATTTCTCATGAATTCTTGACGTAGTGATACTTCTCGCTGTCATTATTCATTCCTCGGTCCCGTGTTGATGTAACCGGAATGCCGACAAGTGAATTGTGATGTGTGAAATCGATACTCCTAGCAACCTCGTTGCTTGGTAGTTATTATTCTCATTCTTAGCATGTTAGTTATTAAATCATCATCCTAAGATTGATCGTGCTACCTAGTCCTTATTTCTGGTGCACTCTTCGATCAATGAGTAGGATTGTGTCAATCCCTCACTCTTTTGATCATATCATCTTGCCCTAAAAAGCAAGGTTGTTCTCGAGCTTAGTAACATATCGGTGGTTCGTGATGTTCCGAATATCTTCTCGGAAGTATTACCGGGTCGTCGCCTGACCGCTATGTTGGGTTCGTGATCAAGTTGGTTTCCTTGTAAACCACCCCTTCTCTAAGAAACTGTGTTGGATACCCCTGAGCTAGTTGGTTAAGCCAAACAACAACTTGGAGAGTTGGAAGATAAAAGCTTGTCCGACTTAGTTCATTTTAAGGGATATCCTTGTGTGTGTGTGTGTGTGTGTTGAAGAAACATGATATCTTCGTTGATTGATCCTCGTGAACAGTTGTCGGTGCTATTATCTTATCCAATCCTTGATTTGAGTATGGGCTGTCGTCAAATCAAATCAGAACCAACGATGTTCATAATGTTGTCTTACTCGTGGTTGATCCCTCGAGCCTACACCATTATATCTTTTTGGTCTGACCAATGCTATCACCGTGTTCACATGATGGTGGAAGTCCAGTGATATGGAAATTCCGATGAGTTGTTGTTGAACCCATCTGCAGCATTTTGTCTCCCCCATGATTCATGTTGAACATCAACCTAGTATTGGAAACTTTGTAAGCAATGCCTTCGTGTTCCGTTCATGAAGCTTATGCTTGGATGGAAGAAGTGACTTCCTCTAATTCACGTGCATTTGATGTAAGTTGCCGCCATGAATTTGAGAAAGTTAGTTTTTATTTCCTCTAGTACCATTTCAAGTCAATCATGCATGTGCGAATGTATTCTATGGTTTGGTAGATTAATTACCTCCACTCCATATGTATTCCCTAGCACACCAAGCCACTGATTGGTTTGTTCGAGGAAAAGGAGTTGTTGTGCGAATACTAGTTCATGCACAAGATTCCAATATCCTCGAAGATGGTTCCCCACCTGAGCTCAGTAGTGTTTTATTGTAAGACTACTCTGTGGTCCTGCTTGTCTTGGACAACATGTTCACATGTGTGTAGCAGAACCAGCTCATGTTTTGGAGCTTGCTATCATAGTTCATCTCCCGAGATTCTCGCAACGTTATCTCGTCGACTTGTGTTGCAACCTTTTGTTTTCTGGACATGTTGTCTGAAAAATCCTGTTACCAGCCAGATCTGAATCTCAGGCAGATATGATGGCTGGAACATTTCCAAGATCTATGATGTAGGTCCCGACGAGGTTGATGTTATGGCCGACACACCTAGCCGGAAGATCTATTATTGTAGTATCCTGAACAAGCAATTCAACCCTTCTCCATGAGGATTTGGTATGGCTTATTCCACAAGTTGATCCTTTATTGATTTTGTGCTTCCGAAGTCCGACCTTTACTTGATGGCCATGTTGATGCTTTTAAGCATGACCGTGGTAGCTAGAACATCAAGGAGAACATTAGAAGCGGAGTGCTAAATGTCTCTCGGTCGATCATCCAGATTTCGTTCTCTTGGCCTCACTAAGGGGAAGTCTGAGAAGGTGTTATCTTCCTTTGTATCCGCATCATCCATCACTATTCATCATGGTAGTAAGATGTGTTGCCAGGATCCTCGGCACGGATGTTGGTAAAACCTTGATGACTATGGAAATGCTCAAGTTCTTGAGAGCACACGCAGTCACTAGGTTATATCCTTGGTATCAATTGGAATGTGCCTCCCGTTTGCCGAGTTGTTCTATAACCATAGTTTTATTTTCCGAACTGAGTATGCCATTTCCCCGAACCCCTTTCAAACGATCATTGTGAATTGCCTTAGCCTGGTATGGAGAGTTTCAATGATCCTTTCCGATAGAGTTTCTTTCTAACGTCATCGAGTTGGATGAAGATCTAGAAAGCAAAGACGTCAAGATCAATATGAAGCAATGAATCAACATCTTGAGAAGGACAGTTGGATCGTGAAGATCGTGTTAGCTTGTGACACCTCTGACTTCTTACCTCACGACTTGAATCTCGGGACGAGATTCTTGTTTAGTGGGGGTGAGTTGTCACATCCCTAGCTGCTGGTACTGCCTGGTGTTTGCATCTTGTTGCATCATGTTTAAATTTTATTTAAGTTGAAATGGGGATTGACAAACCCTAGCACCAAAATTAAATCAAATAGGGTCAACTATAAAATCTTTTCAATAAACCCAAAATGTTCCTAAGAAAAGTTCATGATTTTTGTTAAAGGTGAAAACCTCTGCCAAAAATGATGCACATATTTCTAGGCCATTCTGGATTTTTGAATTAAATCGTTTCTTATTTGCATTTGGGCATTTAAATACTATAAAATATTTTAAATGCTCAAATAATCCCAAACTGAAATGTTTACTGTAGGATATATTTCCAACAGTGGTCATGAGCAGTTGAATAATTTTTGGGATTGATTTAGTATTTTTAGAAAGCCACAAAGATTACAGAGTAATAGAAAAACTTAAATAAAGAGAGAGAGAGAGAGAGAGAGAGAGAGAGAGAGAGAGAGAGAGAGAGAGAGGAGCCTACCTGGCCCACTTACCTGTAGCCGGCCCAGCTTGACCAGCCCAGCCCACCTACCTCGCCGCTCGTCGTCTTCCTCTGCCAGTAGGCAGAGGCGAAGACGCACGCGCGCGCTGGGAGTCCTCCACCTCCTGCTTCGCCGTGGCAGCCTCCTCGGCCTTCGAACCGCGCCACGGAGACGCCCAGCACCTTCCCTCTCACCCCCATCTCTCGGGTGCCTCTCTCCCTCTCTAGCCCTGCTCCACATGACCACCGACAGCCCCACCGGACACCGTCACCGCCGCTTGTTGCTGCCGCGCCCACCGCCGATGCCCTGCCTCCCCGATCAGTCCAGCACCTCCGCCACCTCGCACCACGGCTCTCCATCGACGAAAGCTAACGCGGAGGCCCTGTGGAGCCGCCATCATTGCCATATTCCTCGTCCTGTCCGGTGATCGCCGTTGTCGATTCGCCGCACGCAGGACGTCCCCGAGCCCGCTGAGCTTGTCTACGTGACCACTGTGAGCTCCCCGTCTTTTTCCCCTCGTTATCTTCGTCGTTTGCGACCTCCAGCGTCCGTAACCGCCGTGGCCGAGCTTCCCCTGCCGCCGGCCATGTCGCCGTCATCGTTGCAGCCACTTCAGTTTGCACCTGAGCATCGCCCCGTGCTCAGCACGCTCCCAGGAGCCGATCACACCCATCAGCTAACCCTCCCGCGCACTTTCACGCCGAACCCGAGCTTGCCGAACTCCGGCCGCCGCCATGAGCTCGACTCCGGCGAGCTCACTCCACCGCAGCCTCTCTCTCTTGCTCCAATGGATGTGCGAGAGTGCCAGCTCTCTGTAGGTGGTCTCGGCCGCTAATTTGGTCGCCGGAGGGCAAAATCCGAGCCCCTCCGCCGTCTCGGCCTCGCCGGCGACTCAACGCCGGCGGGATTGACCCTGTTGACCGGGGGTTTGACCCTGTTGACTTTAAATGGGTGGGCATAGGTTGACTCCCCTGAGTCTATGACAAGTGGGACCCCCCCTCTGCTAATTAACTCGGATTAGTTTTAACTAAACTTAGTTAGTTTAACTAACTGCTGACATGCGGGACCCATCGGTCAGGTTGACCTGGGCGTCCCCTTTGACCACCGACGCCACCTCGACGATCTTGACGCAATAACTAATTTCTGGATTTATTTTATATAGAAAATTCCGAAATTGTTGCAAACTTCAAAAATTCATAGAAATTAATCAGTAACTCCAAATGAAATAATTTATATATGAAAATGATCAGAAAAATCCAATCTATCCATCTGTACTAGTTTCATGCATGTTTAAACAAGTTAACTTTCTGTTTAGTGCAAAACATGATAAAGCACTATTTAAGATCACGAATGTGTTTGAACTTTGAATCTTTGGTTCAAAATAGCTCAAACCCATCTGGTTGTAGTTGCATTATCCCAACACACTCATTTTACCATGTCATGATCATGCATCATATTGTGCATTGCATTGATTGTGTTTCTTCTCTGTTGCCGGTATTTGTCCCCTCTCAATTGACGTGGTTTCGACGATGAGTTCGATGACACCGATGAAGAACTATATTATCTTCGGAAGTGCCAGGCAAGCAAACCCCCCTTGTTCATTCCGAATCCCACTCTCTCGCTCCTGCTCTCTTTTACTGCATTAGGACAACAACGAATCATCTGTTACTTGTTGCGGTAGTTGAACCCCTTATCCTCTGCATGACCTGTCATTGCCACAAGAATAGATGAAACCCACTAGCATGAGTAGGAGTTGTTTGAGCCCGATGTGCCTACTCATTCATGCTTGTTTGTCATGCCTGCTATCGCTTAGAGTTGAGTCAGTCCGTTTCATCGGGATGAATTGGAATGGTGTGTGAACATGTCCCATTGTTGAGAGCTAAGTGTGTGAACACGATTTGGTAAAGGTAGCGGTGAGAGGCCATGTAGGAGTACATGGTGGGTTGTCTCATTGAAGCCGCCCTCGTGAATTGAGTTCGTGTTTGTGATCCATGAAACAGTTACTACCACGCATTGGGCCCGAAACCAATGGACCCTCTCGGCTTCTTAACCACCCTTGTTCTCTGTCCGGGAGTTGCAACTAGTTTCGGTGTTTGTAGGATATGTGTTGGAGCCGTGCGTGAAGGCTGACCCTAGGAGTGGGCTATGATGCGGTAGATACACCGTGGCATGGTGTACCGAATGCCCGTTTGGTATCTCGGGAACCCTGCACACATCGTTCGGGGCCGAGTATGTGGAAACCTCGGCGGACTCCTGTGGATGGAACCTGAATAGGCGATAAACCTGGACTAGAGACTTGAGTGTTTAGGTAGGCTGTGGCCGACACCCACGTTGGGCTTCCGCTGAAGGTTGCAGTACATGTCGTGTAAACGACGGTAAGTGGTGAGAGCGTGTGTGAAGAAGTACACCCTGCAGGTTAACATCATCTATTCAATAGCCGTGTCATGTAAAGGACTTCTGGGTTGCCTATAACAGTTCATAGACAAGTGAAAGTGGATACTCTAAAATGCGCAAGATAAGAGTGAGTGCTATGGATGGCATTCTCGTGGGGAGACGGGAACGGATCCATAGTGGTGTATTGAAATGGAGAATATGTGGATTCGTGTGCGCCACCTCAAAAGAGTTACTTGCAGTCATAGTTCAGGATAGCCACCGAGTCAAAGCTGGCTTGCTGCGGTCAAACTCCACCACCCCTTTGTTGATAATGATGCATATGTAGTTAGTTCGATGTAAGTCTTGCTGAGTACATTTGTACTCACGTTTGCTTATTTTATGTTTTGCGAGAGACGTCGGTCTCGCTAGTAGTTCAGCGTGGACTTCGAAGTTTAGCTTGTTACCTCAGCTACGATCTTGTGCCCTCGGCAGATCTCGTAGATAGTCGATTCCCAGCCTTTTTCATTTATAGTTGTCTCGTACTCGGACATGTTAAGCTTCCGCATGTGTTTGACTTGTATGCTTCAATGCTTTGGGTCGAGAGACCCATGTTTGTAATATCTCGCTCCTCGGAGCCTAATGAATAAATACTTTGAGTCGTAGAGTTATGTTGTGATGCCATGTTGTATTTACACATATCGAGCATATTGTGTGTATGTTTGAAATGCTTGGTATGTGTGGGATCCGACAATCTAGTTGTTTATCCTTGGCAGCCTCTCTTATGGGGAAATGTAGTCTAGTGCTTCCTTGAGCCATAGTAGTCCGCTACAGCCCGGTTCACCGGAGTCCTGCTAGCCCAGCACTACTGCTCAGGACACTTGACTGGCCGGCATGTGTTTCACTTCGTTCCTGTGTCTGTCCCTTCGGGGAAATGTCACGCGGTGACATCCGGAGTCCTGCCTAGCCTGCTATAGTCCGGGTTCCCGGAGTCCTGTTAGCCCAGTGCTACAAACCAGATTCACACGCTGCTGACCGACATGGTCGAAGTTGATTCATGTATGCCTGTCCCCATGGGTTAGTGCCGCTTTGCGTTCACGACTAGCCATGTCGGCCCGGGTTCTCTATCATATGGATGCTAGCGACACTATCATATACGTGAGCCAAAAGGCGCAAACGGTCCCGGGCCATGGTAAGGTGACACCCATGGGAATACCGTGCATGAGGCCGCAAAGTGATATGAGGCGTTACCGGCTAGATCGATGTGACTTGGAATCCGGGTCCTGACAAACGGGCTATGGAGATGCCCATCAATAGATATCAGTGTGAGTGAGTAGGGATTGCCATGCAACGGATGCACTAGAGCTATAAGTATATGAAATCTCAACAAAAGAAACTAAGTGGGTGTGCATCCAACTCGCTTGCTCACGAAGACCTAGGGTATTTGAGGAAGCCCATCATTGGAATATACAAGCCAAGTTCTATAATGAAAAATTCCCTCTAGTATATGAAAGTGACAAAATGAGAGACTCTCTATCATGAAGATCTTGGTGCTACTTTGAAGCACAAGTGTGGTAAAAGGATAGTAGCATTGTCCCTTCTCTCTTTTTCTCTCATTTTTTTTATTTGGGCCTTTTCTCTTTTTTTATGGCCTCTTTTTTTCATTTTTCTCTTTTTTTTTTATTTTTCGTCCGGAGTCTCATCCCGACTTGTGGGGGGAATCATAGTCTCCATCATCCTTTCCTCACTTGGGACAATGCTCTAAAGAATGATGATCATCACACTTTTATTTTTCTTACAACTCAATAATTACAACTCGATTCTTAGAACAAAGTATGACTCTATATGAATGCCTCCGGCGGTGTACCGGGATATGCAATGAAACAAAAGTGACATGTATGAAAGAACTATGAAAGGTGGCTTTGCCACAAATACGACGTCAACTACATGATCATGCTAGCAATATGACAATGATGGAGCGTGTCATAATAAACGGAACGGTGGAAAGTTGCATGGCAATATATCTTGGAATGGCTATGGAAATGCCATAATAGGTAGGTATGGTGGCTGTTTTGAGGAAGATATATGGTGGGTATATGATACCGACGAAAAGTGTGCGGTATTAGAGAGGCTAGCAATGGTGGAAGGATGGGAAAAAGTGTGTATAATCCATGGACTCAACATTAGTCATAAAGAACTCATATACTTATTGCAAAAATCTAGAAGTTATCAAAGCAAAGTATTACGCGCATGCTCCTAGGGGGATATATTGGTATGAAAAGACCATCGCTCGTCCCCGACCGCCACTCATAAGGAATACAATCAATAAATAAATCATGCTCCGAGTTCATCACATAACGGTTCACCATACGTGCATGCTACGGGAATCACAAACTTCAACACAAGTATTCTTTAAATTCACAACTACTCAACTAGCATGACTCTAATATCACCATCCTCATATCTCAAAACAATTATCAAGCATCAAACTTTTCTTAGTATTCAACGCACTCAAAAGAAAGTTTCACATGTCTTGAATACCAAGTATATTAATATTTAAGCAAATTACCATGCTATTAACGACTCTCAAAATAATCTAAGTGAAGCATGAGAGATCAATAGTTTCTTTAAAACAAATCCACCACCTTGCTCTAAAAGATCTAAGTGAAGCACTAGAGCAAAAATTATCACGCTCAAAAGATATAAGTGAAGCACTATGAGCAAAAATTATCAAGCTCAAAAGATATAAGTGAAGCACATAGAGTATTCTATCAGATTCCAATTTATGTATGGCTCTCTCAAAAGATGTGTACAGCAAGGATGATTGTGGTAAACTAACAAGCAAAGATGCAAATAATACAGGACGCTCCAAGCAAAACACATATCATGTGGTGAATAAAAATATAGCTCCAAGTAAATTACCGATGGAAGTAGACGAAAGAGGGGATGCCTTCCGGGGCATCCCCAAGCTTTGACTTTTTGGTGTCCTTGGATTATCTTGGGGGTGCCATGGGAATCCCCAAGCTTAGGCTCTTGCCACTCCTTGTTCCATAATCCATCAAAAGAATTTACCCAAAACTTGAAAACTTCACAACACAAAACTCAATAGAAATCGTGAGCTCCGTTAGAGAAAGAAAACAAAAGACTAGTTTAAGGTACTGTAATGAACTCATTCTTTATTTATATTGGTGTTAACCTACTGTATTCCAACTTCTCTATGGATTATAAACTATTTTACTAGCCATAGATTCATCAAAATAAGCAAACAACACACGATAAACAGAATCTGTCAAAAACAGAACAGTCTGTAATAATTTGTAACTAACGCAAACTTCTGGAACTCCAAAAAATCTACCAAAATTAGAAGACCTAGAAAATTTGTTTATTGATCAGCAGCAATTGGAATCAGTATTTTATCACGGTCTGGTGATTTTTAATAATTCTGCCACTGAGCGCAAAGTTTCTGGAAATTACAGCAAGATCAAATAACTATCATCCAAGAAGATCCAATAGGTCTAGCTTGGCACAAACACTAATTAAAACATAAAACCACATCTAAACGGAGGCCAGATGGATTATTTATTCCTAAACAGAAGCAAAAACAAAAAACTAAAAATAAAATTGGGTTGCCTCCCAACAAGCGCTATCGTTTAACGCCCCTAGCTAGGCATAAAAGCAAGGATAGATCTAGGTATTGCCATCTTTGGTAGGCAATCCATATGTGGCTCTCATGATAGATTCATATGGTAATTTTATTTTCTTTCTAGGAAAGTGTTCCATGCCCTTCTTTAAGGGAAATTGGAATCTAATATTCCCTTCCTTCATATCAATAATTGCACCAATCGTTCTAAGGAAAGGTCTACCAAGAATAATAGGGCAAGAAGGATTGCAATCTATATCAAGAACGATGAAATATATGGGCACATAATTCCTATTTGCAATAATAAGAACATCATTAATTATTCCCATAGGCTTTTTAATAGTGTCCGCAAGATGCAAGTTTAGAGAGCAATCATCAAAGTCATGGAAATCTAGCAAATCACACAAGGTTTTGGGGATAGTAGAGACACTAGCACCCAAATCACACAAGGCATGAAACTCATAATTTTTAATTTTAGTTTTAATAGTAGGTTCCCACTCATCATAGAGCTTTCTAGGGATAGAGACTTTCAACTCAAGTTTTTCTTCATGATTGCATCAAGGCATCAACAATGTGTTCGGTAAAGGCCTTATTTTGACTATAAGCATGAGGAGAATTTAGCACGGATTGGAACAAGGAAATACAATCAATTAAATATAAATTTTCATAATTAAATTCCTTGAGATCCAATATAGCGGGTTTAGCAACATCTAGGTTTTTATTTCTTTCAATCCCACATTTATCAATTTCATCATCAAGATCTAAAAACTCCGAATTCTTAGAACGCCTTCTAGGTAAAGGAATATCATATTCAGTTTCATCAAGATTCATATTGCAAAACAAAGATTTAATGGGGGACACATCAATAACTTTTAGATCTTCATCTTGATTTTCATAGGAATTGGAAGAACACGCTTTAATAAAGGCATCTTTGGAAGCACGCATCCTAGCGGTTCTTTCTTTGCACTCATCAATGGAAATTCTCATAGCTTTGAGAGACTCATTGATATCATGATTAGGAGGAATAGATCTAAGCTTTAAAGAATCAATTTCAAGAGAAATTCTATCAACGCTCCTAGCCAAATCGTCAACTTTAAGCAATTTCTCTTCAAGCAAAGCATTAAAATTCTTTTGTGAACTCATAAATTCTTTAACACAAGTCTCGAATTCAGAGGGCATCTTATTAAAATTTCCATAAGGATTGTTGTAGGAATTTCCATAATTATTAGAAGGATTACTAGGATAAGGCCTAGGATTAAAATTCCCTCTATACGCGTTGTTACCAAAATTATTCCTACCAACAAAATTCACATCCATAGATTCATTATTATTCTCAATCAAAGTAGACAAAGGCATATCATTAGGATCAGAAGAAACACTCTTAGTAGCAAATAATTTCATAAGTTCATCAATCTTTCCACTCAAAACATTAATTTCTTCTATCGCATGCACTTTTTTATTAGTAGATCTTTCAATGTGCCATTGAGAATAATTAACCATAATATTATCTAGAAGTTTAGTAGCATCTCAGAAAGTGATTTCCATAAAAGTGCCTCCCGCGACCGAATCTAAAAGATTTCTAGAAGAAAAATTCAATCTGGCATAAAAGTTTTGTATAATCATCCACAAGTTCAAACCATGAGTAGGACAATTACGTATCATTAATTTCATTCTCTCCCAAGCTTGTGCAACATGTTCATGATCAAGTTGCTTAAAATTCATAATATCGTTCCTAAGAGAGATAATCTTAGCGGGAGGAAAATACTTAGAGATAAAAGCATCTTTGCACTTGTTCCAAGAATCAATACTATTTTTAGGCAGAGATGAAAACCACGCTTTAGCACGATCTCTAAGCGAAAAAGGAAATAGCTTCAATTTAACGACATCATTATCGACATCTTTTTCTTTTGCATATCACATAAATCAACGGTTATTCAGATGAGTTGCGCATCTTCACTAGGAAGGCCGGCGAATTGATCTTTCATAACAAGATTCAACAAAGCAGTATTGATTTCACAAGATTCAATATTGGCAAGAGGAGCAATCGGAGTGCTAAGGAAATCATTATTATTGGTATTGGTGAAGTCACACAATTTGGTAGTATCTTGAGCCATCGCGACAGACAAGCAATCCAACACACGAGCAAACAAAAGGCAAGCGAGAAAAAGGCAAACGGGAAAAAGAGGAGGAGATTGGGAAAGAGAGGGCGAATAAAACGACACAGGTGAAGTGGGGGAGAGGAAAACGAGAGGCAATGGCAAATAATGTAATGCGGGAGGTAGGGATTGTGATGGGTACTTGGTATGTAGACTTTAACGGCGCCAGAAGTGGCTTGTTGTTAGGAGTCCAAGTCTTGACTTGCTCTTGCGTAAGCCTCCCCAGCAACGGCGCCAGAAATTCTTCTTGCTACCTCTTGAGCACTGCATTGGATTTCCCCGAAGAGGAGAGGATGATGCAGCAAAGTAGCGTAAGTATTTCCCTGAGTTTTTGAGAACCAAGGTATCAATCCAGTAGGAGGCTACACATAAGTCCCTCGTACCTGCACAAAACAATAGCTCCTGCTGCCTGCATCTACTACTATTACTCCACTCATCGACCGCTATCCAGCATGCATCTAGAGTATTAAGTGAAACAGAGTAACGCCATAAGCAAGATGACTTGATGTAGAGGGATAAATTCATGCAATATGATAAAAAAAAACCCATCTTGTTATCCTCGATGGCAACAATACAATACGTGCCTTGCAACCCTTTCTGTCACTGGGTAAGGACACCGCAAGATTAAACCCAAAGTTAAGCACTTCTCCCATTGCAAGAACTACCAATCTAGTTGGCCAAACCAAACGGATAATTAGAAGAGACTTGCAAAGATAACCAATCATACATAAAAGAATTCAGAGAAGATTCAAATATTGTTCATAGATAATCTGGATCATAAACCCACAATTCATCGGTCTCAACAAACACATCGCAAAAAGAAGATTACATCGAATAGATCTCCACGAGAGAGGGGGAGAACATTGTATTGAGATCCAAAAAGAGAGAACAAGCCATCTAGCTACTAGCTATGGACCCGAAGGTCTGAAGTACACTACTCACACTTCATCGGAGGGGCTATGGTGATGATGTAGAAGCCCTCCGTGGTGGATGCCCCCTCCGGCGGAGCTCCAAAACAGGCCCCAAGATGGGATCTCATGGATACAGAAAGTTGCGGCGGTGGAATTAGGTTTTTGGCTCCTATTCTGATCGTTTGGGGGCATGTAGGTATATATAGGAGGAAGGAGTACGTCGGTGGAGCAACAGGGGCCCATGAGGCAGGGGGCGCGCCCTAGGGGGGCCCACCCTCATGACCACCTCTGATTCTTCTTGGAGTAGGGTCCAAGTCTCCTGGAACACGTTCGGTGAGAAAATCACGTTCCCGAAGGTTTCATTCCGTTTGGACTCTGTTTGATATTCCATTTCTTCGAAACACTGAAATAGGCAAAAAACAGCAACTCTGGGCTGGGCCTCCGGTTAATAGGTTAGTCCCGAAAATAATATAAAAGTGGAAAATAAAGCCCAATATAGTCCAAAACAATAGATAAAGTAGCATGGAGCAATCAAAAATTATAGATACGCTGGAGACGTATCAGACAGCGGAGGATGACCCCGCCAAAAAGCAGCCCAGGCACCAACGTCAGCGGTGCCGCTCTAAGTCCCGCCATAGCAAAAACAATGATACCGGCACAAGAGACAATAACACTCCGGATAGTGCCAAAGACGATGAAAATCCCCTCCAGCCAGATTTAGAGCAGGAGGATGAACAAGCTAGCCCACTAGAACAGGCAGCAAATGGAGGAACAGAGGATGACAATTACAAGCCTCTCTCCGAAGACGAGGTGAGCCTCGGCAACGAAGAATTTATCGTGCATGAGGATCCCGTCGAGCAGGAGCGCTTTAAGCGCCGGCTTATTGCCACGACAAATAGCCTGAAGAAAAAGCAACAACAGCTCCGAGATGATCAAGATTTGCTAGCAGACAGATGGACCGAAGTCCTTGCGGCCGAGGAATACGAACTCGAACGCCCCTCCAAGAGTAACCCAAGACGTAGGTCGCTACTCGAGGAGGAAGCAGTGAAACCTACTTCACCAGCGTACGATGCGGCTGACCGGCCACCTCATGGCCGAGATAGAGAAGCGTTTCAGCCTGAAGTTCAGCCTGCACCCCGCCGCCACTCAAACAAAAATACCAAGGCCCGGGACAACACGCGGGACCTGGAGATGAATTGGAAAGCAGGGAAAAACATGCAAGATCAATATACAGGTCATGGGGGAACGCACCAACGCGGGACGATGACCATCACGCCGGATACACTAAAGGTAAATCCGGCCGAGCCGAATACAGCAGACAAGACTCATATGAACTGCGTCGTGACATAGCCCGGCACAGAGGTGCCGCACACCCCCTATGCTTCACTGATGAAGTTATGGATCACGAATTCCCGGAGGGTTTTTAACCCGTAAATATCGAATCATACGATGGTACAACAGATCCCGCAGTATGGATTGAGGATTTCCTCCTCCATATCCACATGGCTCGCGGTGATGATCTACATGCCATCAAGTACCTCCCACTAAAACTCAAAGGACCAGCTCGACATTGGCTGAATAGCTTGCCAGCAGACTCCAGCGGCAGTTGGGAGGATTTGGAAGATGCATTCCTTGACAAATTCCAAGGCACTTATGTGCGACCACCGGATGCTGACGACTTGAGCCACATAACCCAGCAGCCCGGGGAATCGGCCAGGCAATTCTGGACGCGGTTCCTAACTAAGAAGAACCAAATTGTCGACTGTCTGGATGATGAGGCCTTAGCGAAATTTAAGCATAACATTCGTGACGAGTGGCTTGCCCGGCACCTCGGCCAGGAGAAGCCAAAATCTATGGCAGCCCTCACGACACTCATGACCCGCTTTTGCGCGGGCGAGGATAGCTGGCCGGCTAGCAGCAACAATACATCAAGAAATCCGGGCACTTCAGATACTAAAGATGCTAACGGCAGACCACGTCGTAACAGACACAAGCGCCGCAACAACGGCGATAACAGTGAAGATACGGCAGTCAATGCCGGATTCAGAGGCCCTAGATCTGGTCAGCGGAAAAAGACATTCAAAAGAAGTACTCCGGGCCCGTCCAGTTTGGACTGCATACTCGATCGCTCGTGTCAAATACACGGCACCCCCGATAAGCCAGCCAATCACACCAACAGAGAATGCTGGGTGTTCAAGCAGGCCGACAAGTTGAACGCCGAAAACAAGGACAAGGGGCTGCATAGCGATGACGAGGAGGAGCCCTGGCCGCCGAACACAGGAGGACAGAAGAGATTCCCCCCACAAGTGAAGACGGTTAGTATGATATACGCAACCCACATTCCCAAGAGGGAACGGAAGCATGCACTAAGGGACGGCTATGCGATGGAGCCTGTTGCCCCAAAGTTCAACCCGTGGTCCTCTTGTCCGATCACCTTCGACCGTAGGGACCACCCCACTAGTATCCGCCATGGCGGACCGCCGCATTGGTCCGCGACCTCATCATTGACGGATTTCACCTCACTCGAGTCCTCATGGACGGCAGCAGCAGCCTGAACCTGCTCTATCAGGATACAGTCTGCAAAATGGGTATAGATCCCTCAAGGATCAAACCCACCAAAACCACCTTTAAGGGTGTCATCCCAGGTGTAGAGGCCCATTGTACGGGCTCAATCACACTTGAAGTGGTCTTCGGATCTCCGGAGAACTTCCGAAGCAAGGAGTTAATCTTCGATATCGTCCCGTTCCGCAGTGGCTATCACGCACTGCTCGGGCGAACCGCATTTGCAAAATTCAATGCGGTACCGCACTACGCATACCTCAAGCTCAAGATGCCAGGACCTAGGGGGGTCATAACAGTCAATGGAAACATAGAACGCTCGCTCCGCATGGGGGAGCACACTGCGGCCCTCGCAGTAGAAGCACAAAGCAGCCTCTTAAGGCAATCCACCAATTCGGTGATAAAGCCCCCGGACACCGTCAAGCGAGTCCGGAGTAACCTGCAATAGGATCGCCTGGCACGTTTAGAGCTAGCCTAGCAATTCAGCACCCGTCCTAGTCCTAGTCAAATGGTGAAATCCATGCCGCGCATACACAAGTACGCATTGAAAATACCATGGGCATAGGAGGGGCACGACCATGGCACGTCCCACAGTGCGGCTCAACTGCCCTAGGGGCTGAATACCTTTATCATTTTCTCTCTTTCAGGACCTTAATCTCTGGAATCCCTATCCGGCAGTGCGATTGCCGGACACATAATACACCAACCAAGGAGGCAGGAAGCTACGTCGTACAACGGAATCCCCAGGTGGTCTCTGATAACGAGCGAAATACCTGCTTTAAATACCAGTCTGCAACTTGCCCTTGGATAGGACATGTCAAATAGTCCTATTTTTTTGCTTATTGCACTACTTGTATCAGTATGCTTCGACGTATTCTTTAAATAACAATACATAGCATTAGTCTATTATTGCATTACCTATTCTCTTTTCTTATATGTTTATTTACGACAATCAGCACCCGTACATTCCGGTACGGCCAGTACGTCAGGGGCTTTCGTATACCCCATAATACGGCGTGAGAAGTCTGAACACTTTCGGCAGTGCGACACACCGAACTTATAGCATTATATGCATCAGCTCCGAATCATGTCTTGGGTCAATAGTTGGGTTTGCCCGGCTCCCATGTTTTGGTACCTTATGTTCCATTTGATCGCTAAGGTAGCACCGGGAGAACTATGCGATTGTGTCCCGGTTCTTCCGGACGAGCACCTCAGTAGAGAAAGCCAAAACTGACTGTCATGATGAGGCGAGAGCTGGTCGTTGTTCGAGAGGTCTCAAGTCCTTAAAGACTTTCCGCTTCGGGCGAGGAGTCGGCCTTGTCCGACTTAAGTGTGTATAGCGCCCCAAATTCGGCCTTCCGAATACTAGGGGCTTCGCCAAAATTTAAAATTGTAGACTTCTATGGCTAAGTGAGAGTGATAAAGCATTATAGTCCGATTGCCTGGTTCGTTGCGCTGAGCACCTCCCTTGGAGGACCCCAAAAATGGGAAAAAGAGTGCTTAGATTTATCCCGAACACCCCAGTACTAGCTGCATGGGGGCAGAAGCCGACGACTAGCCAACTCTCAGGTTTGATAAACGGCCGCACAGAAGGTAATATTTTAAATTCAAAAAGCGTTGCATAGCGCAAATGAACTAGTTTTCATATTACAGGATCACATGAGCAAATTCATTCAAAAATTACATCTTTGGTACACTCCTCCGCCACAAGGTGGTCACCCTTCAAGACACCGTCATAATACATTTCGGGGTGGCGATGCTCCTTGCCCTGCGGCGGCCCCTCCTTCACCAGCTTCTCGGCGTCCATCTTCGCCAAAGGCACCTTCAAGACGGGTAAAGCCCTCGCGCACCTTCGATGCAGACGGACCGCTGATGACTTCAAACCGGGGCAAGCATCCACAAGCCGCCTCACCGCATCAAGTAGCTGTTGAGCGAGGGATCGCCAGCCGCATCCGGACTATAAGGCCCTTCATGGCCTGTTCGGCCGCCTTGTGGAGCTCGACCAGCCATTTCAGCTGGTCGCTCAAGGGCATCGGTGTTCGGTCCCAAAGATAATGAGACCGAACAACTTCTCCGCTGAGCTCCCTCCTCGCCCGGTAGAACTCTGCGGCATCGTATACACCGCAGGCAGATCTGCGAACGCCCCGGAGAGCTCCAAACTCGGTAAGTAAAAGAAATTTTCTTTCACGTGCTTGCTTTGCATAATAAATGCCTTACCCGCCGCTATCTTCTTAACCGCCTCAACTTCTGGAGGGCCTTTTGGGCTTCGCCTTGGCATGTTTCACGCTGTCGAAGCGCTTTGCAAGCTCAGACTCGCGTCGAGTCAAGCTCCAAGGCCTCGTGCTTCTTGACGAGAGCCTGGAGCTCTTGCTGTACCTCGCCTACTCGGGCCTCTTGTTTTTCTCGCTCGGTGCGCTCCCGGGCCGCTTTGTTTTCAGCCTCGGACAGCGCCTTCTTCAGGGTCGCCACTTCGGTCGTGGCTCCTGGCACATTCATGATGATCCTATTATTCTGCAACCAAATCTTTTTTCATATAGACAAGGTATTGCTTACCTTTGTTCTCCTCGAGCTACCTCTTGGCAAGGCCGAGTTCTTCCTCGGACCGCTCAAGGTCCTGCTTAAGTGCAGCGACCTCCGCAGTACGTGCGGCAACGGCCAGCAGCGAAGCCTGCATATTCACATAAACATTCTATGATTAGACTCCTGTGATTATTATTCGATCCTCTATTCGGCTTTTCTTTGCGAACGCCAAACAGAGCATCAGGGGCTACTGTCTATACGGTACTATTTTCCCATATTTTTATTACATACCTGAAAGCCTGTTAGGAGGCTGGCACAAGCTTTAGTTAGTCCGCTTTTGGCGGACTGAACCTTCTTGATCATCGCACTCATGATAGTGCGGTGCTCTTCGTCGATGGAAGTGCCGTGAAGCGCTTCCAGCAAGTTGTCCGGTGCCTCTGGATGGACAGAGGTCATCGGCACGGGCGGCTTGCCCCTCTTAACAGGGGGTCGCCTGCCAGAGTTCAGAACCACCGGAGGTTTCGGCACAGTGTTCGGCTGGGGCCGAACTTGGAGCCCGTGGGAGTCTTGCTCCCTTTGCACCGAAGGTCGCCTTGAGGCACCCCTAGGACTACCTCCCCTTGGCCCGGTGCCTTCTGAGACAACACCTCAATGTTGTCCGTAGGGCGAGGGGTGGAGGCGGTCGGAAGAGAACCGCTACTCATATCCGACGGGTCCAAAGAGCCGTCCGACGAAGATACGTCAATACGGGCTCGGGAAGGACTGCATAATCATGTTCGGTGTAAGGTGAAGCAGTGCAATAGAAACATATCGAATTACTATAGTACCCGGATACTTACGACTTCGCCAGGGGCTTGTCCCTGGGCAACCACTTGTCTTCACTATAAGCGGCGGTCGTGGAACAGTCCGGAGGGAGAGTCCTTCCCCTCTTGGATCCTTCGCCCCCCCCCCGGTTGGGGCAGCCTTCCTTTTCTTATCTCCCCTGGTTGGGGGGAGAACTTTCTTCCTCCTCCTCCTTGTTTTGTGGGAGGAGTGCGCCTCGGAGTGTTCGGACGATGAGTCCGACACGACCGCGCGCCGGAGACCCTTGCGGGTCCCCGTGGTCTTCTTGCTCTTCTTCTACGGCACCTCGGAAGGTGCCGGAGCCAGCATCTCCGTTAGGAGAGCATCTGCTAGATCTTCGGGCAGGGGGCTGGACAGTCAATCTGCTCCGCCATCTCCACCCAGTCCTGTTAAAGGCATGGGAGCTTAGATCCCGCACATGATTAAACTGGGGAAAATAAATACGCTATAAGGTATAAAGAACTTACCGGACTGGCATGGTGCTGTGCGCTGAGTTCGCGGTCTTCGGTAAGGGAAGGAGGCACCTCGGCGCCCTTGAACAACACCTTCCAGACGTCCTTGTGCGTCGTGTCAAAAAGCTCGTGCACAGTCTGGTGCTTGGCCGGGTTGAACTCCCACAAATTGAATGCCCGTTGTTGACATGGGAGGACCCGGCGGAAGAGCATGACCTGGACCATGTTGACGAGCTTGATTTTCTTGTTCATCATGTTCTTGATGCAGGTCTAGAGTCCGGTCAGCTCTATCGGGTTACCCCAGGACATGCCCTTCTCTTTCCAGGAGGTGAGCCGCATGGGGATTCCAGATCGTAACTTGGGGACCGCCACCCAGTTGGTGTCACGCGGCTCGGTGATGTAGAACCACCCCGATTGCCACCCCTTTATGGTCTCCACATAGGAGCCCTCCAGCCATGTGACGTTGGGCATTTTGCCCACCATGGCGCCTCCGCATTCCGCTTGCTGCCCGCCTACTACCTTTGGTTTGACATTGAAGGTCTCCAGCCACATGCTGAAGTGGGGCCGGATGCGGAGGAAGGCCTCGCACACGATGATAAACGCCGAGATGTTGAGGATAAAGTTTGGGGCCAGATCATGGAAATCCGGCCCATAGTAGAACATGAGGCCGCGGACGAACGGGTGGTGGGGAACTCCCAGTCCGCGGACGAAGTGGGTGAGGAAAACTACCCTCTCATGAGATTCCGGGGTAGGGACGATCTGCCCCGCGTTGGGGAGCTGGTGCGCGATATCCGCGGCCAAGTATCCGGCTCCCCGTAGCTTTTTGATGTCCTCTTCCGTGACGGAGGATTTCATCCACTTTCCTCCCGCTCCGGACATGCTTGGAGCGGTTTGAGGAGAAAGACGCAAACTTGGGTGTTGGAGCTAGAGTGCGCGAGAATGGATGAGCGAGGAGGAAGAAGGCGTGGATGAAAAAGGTGAACCCTTATCCCTTTATATGGGCAGAGGAAACTATACGCCCCCACCTGCCTAGTAAACTCGCTTATTCCCCAAGCGCCGTAATTGATGGCGCGGTTGGGTTACCACGTCCGTATTGATGAGAATCCCGTGATAAGGGGGACACGATCACTGCTTCGACAAGACGTGCCAAGGAAACTGCCGCAATATGCGCCGAGGCTGGTTGAGAAAACGGTTCAATAATGACCGGCCGTGGTGTGATGTCATGCTACCGAGTGTGTCAGAGATTAGATTTGTGTAAAAATTATTCTCTACAATGGTATGTGGAACTTGTTTTGCAGAGCCGGACACTATCCTTGTGTTCAAAATCTTCAATGGAGTATTCGGAGGAGGAACCCGCCTTGCAATGCCGAAGACAAACTGCGCCCCGGACTCATCATCATTGAAGCCTGGTTCAGGGGCTACTGAGGGAGTCCTGGATTAGGGGGTATCCGGACAGCCGGACTATATCCTTTGGCCGGACTGTTGGACTATGAAGATACAAGATTGAAGACTTCGTCCCGTGTCCGGATGGGACTCTCCTTGGCGTGGAAGGCAAGCTTGGCAATACGGATATGTAGATCTCCTCCCTTGTAACCGACTATGTGTAACCCTAGCCCCCTCTGGTGTCTATATAAACCGGAGGGTTTAGTCCGTAGGACAAGAACAATCATACCATAGGCTAGCTTCTAGGGTTTAGCCTCTACGATCTCGTGGTAGATCAACTCTTGTAATACTCATATCATCAAGATCAATCAAGAAGGAATTAGGGTATTACCTCCATCTAGAGGGCCCGAACCTGGGTAAACATCGTGTCCCCCGCCTTCTGTTACCATCTGCCTTAGACGCACAGTTCGGGACCCCCTACCCGAGATCCGCCGGTTTTGACACCGGCATTGGCAGTATAGTTTAAGTTTCCAAACCTGACCTGACGGCCAGGGGCGTAGCTCTTGATCTGCTCTAGATGGCGAAGCGAGTTGGCCCGTAGTACAAAGCCGCCAAATACGAGGATCTATCCGGGGAGAAAAACCTCACCCCGGATCGCATCATCGTAGATGATTGAAGGAGCCATCAAGCCTTATGGTGACGGCACAGTAAAACTCTCAGTGAAAGCACCAATGTTGGTGTCAAAACCGGCGGATCTCGGGTAGGGGGTCCCGAACTGTGCGTCTAAGGCGGATGGTAACAGGAGGCGGGGACACAATGTTTACCCAGGTTCGGGCCCTCTGATGGAGGTAATACCCTACTTCCTGCTTGATTGATATGATGATATGAGTATTACAAGAGTTGATCTACCACGAGATCGTAGAGGCTACACCCTAGAAGCTAGCCTATGATTATGATTGTTGTTCTTGTCCTACGGACTAAACCCTCCGGTTTATATAGACACCAGAGGGGGCTAGGGTTACACATAGTCGCTTGCAAGGGAGGATATCTACATATCCGAATTGCCAAGCTTGCCTTCCACGCCAAGGAGAGTCCCATCCGGACACGGGACGAAGTCTCCAATCTTGTATCTTCATAGTCCAATAGTCCGGCCAAAGTATATAGTTCGGCAGTCCGAGGCCCCCCTAATTCAGGACTCCCTCAGTCACCGTGGAGCCCAAGACGGCGTCACCACCAGAGGCTTTGGCAGGCGAAGACCACCTTTAGTCAGGATAACTTGTACTAGTTGCCCCCCTTTGAATTAGGCCGTTGTTGGCTCCCTTCCCGCTCAATATTTGGGGAGAGGACCAGGGCCTTTATAAATAGCACTAGCCACAACCGTAGAGGGGGGATTCAGGTCATCCTCACCCACACAAGTCCATCGAGCATAAGAACATCTCCCTCAGGAGGCTGTTCTTCCCTTGTACTGTTCATCATCAGCCCAAGAGGCAATCCACCACACCACACTGGAGTAGGGTATTACACCACAACGGTGACCCGAACCAGTATAAATCTTGTGTCTCTTGTGTTGCAAGTTCGTCGAGCTAGGCTTTGAGATCGCGGTGAGGCTGAGGGCGTGATTAGGTAGGGGGAGATCTTCGTGCGCACCCCAGAGTTCGAACCTCAAGGGTTTTGTCGGAACCCGAAATCCGACATTTGGCGCGCCAGGTAGGGGCGCGTCGGAGCTTTCCTTCCGTCGATCTGCGCTTGGCCACCACCGCTCTTAGCCCACATGGCAGGCGCCGCGCTCCCGGATGCAACGACCGATGCCGATGGCGGGGCCAGGGGGCTCCGAGCCTTGACCCCCGCCTTGCGGCAGGTGCAGTGGCCGCCCAAGTTCAAGCCGGAAATGCCACCACGCTATGACGGTGTGGCGGACCCGGTGGCTTTTCTGCTAGCGTACGAGGAGGCCGTCCTCAAGGCTGGGGGCGACGACAAGTTCATGGCCAACTGGATTCATATGGCCCTCACTGGCGTGCCGCGCGCCTGGCTGCTCAACCTCCTCGGATCCACGGTGGCATCTTGGGAGGAGTTGCGCGGCCTCTTCACCGCGCGCTTCGCGGCACCGGCGCCCCTCACTGTCGCGGCCCTCCTCGGCGGCTCGCAAGCGCCACCCTCGAACCGCCACACCAAGCCATTCTTCCGTCAGATCAGCACCGCTTCCACGCGGCAGGGGGCTCCCCCGGGTTGGGTGGCGCCCAAGGCCGACCTGACCTTCGATTCGGGAGATCACTCCATCACCCCCATCGGCTCGGGCGTGCTCCCAATGCTTTGCACGCCCACCATCTGCAACGTAGCCATCACCAAGACCCTCATCAATGGCGGCGCCGGCCTCAACGTGCTCTCTGTGTGGCCTTCAGCCTCCTTCACATACCACTCGAGCGGCTCCACCCCAGCAAGCCCTTCTCCGGCGTCGGCGGCGGCTCCTCCAGCCCCCTGGGGCAGATCCGTCTTCCCGTGACCTTCGGCACCTGCGACAACTACCGCACTGAGCTAATCGACTTCGACATCTCCCGCATCGGCCTCTCGTACAACGCCATCCTCGAGTACCCGGCTCTAGCCCAGTTTATGGGGACGACCCATCCAGCCTACAACCTCATGAAGATGCCCGGGAGCAAGGACGTCCTCACCATAGTCGGGGATACCAAGGAAGCTCTGGGGGGCACTCAAGCTTGCCCTCAAGAGCGCCGCAGTGGCGCGACCGGCCGACGAGGCCCCCTCTGGAGTTAAGGGGGCCACGCCGGCCAAGAAGAAGCAATTGTTCACTCAAGATCGGGCGGAAACCAAGCAGGTGCCGGTCGAGGAAGATGGGTCTTCTTGAGCCACCTTCACCATAGGTGCCAACCTCGACACAGATCAAGAGGAGGCACTGGTGAAGTTCTTGCACGCAAACAAGGAAGTATTCGCCTGGGAGCCCGATCAGCTGGTAGGGGTCCCAAGAGGAGTGACTGAGCACCACTTGAATTAGGTGTGCCCCAATGTACGCCCTGTGAAGCAAAGGGCATCCTCCAAGAAACCCGCAAGCTAGAGGCAACAGGTGTCATTCGCGAGGTCCGGTACCCTGAATGGTTGGCAAACCCCGTCGTTGTGCCCAAGAAAGGCGGAAAGGAGCGCATGTGTGTCGACTTCACCAACCTCAAGAAGGCCTGCCCCCAAGACCCGTTCCCGCTTCCACGCATCGACCAGATCATCGACTCCACTGCCGAGTGCGACCTGATGTGCTTCCTGGATGCGTTCTCAAGCTACCACCAGATCAAGATGGCGGTAGAAGATGTCGAGAAGACGGCCTTCTTGACCCCGTGCGGGGTATACTGCTACACTTGCATCCCGTTCGGGCTGCACAATGCGGGCGCGACCTTCCAACGGCTGATGCACATCGCCCAGGGCCAGCAGCTCGGGAGGAACGCTGAAGCTTACATCGACGACATTGTGGTGAAGTCTCGGGAGGCGAGAACTTTTATTCAGGACCTGGAGGAGATCTTTGAAAGCTTGCACCGGGTGGACTTGCGGCTCAACCCAGAGAAATGCGTGTTTGGTGTCCCTTCCGGCAAGCCGCTGGGTTTCCTTGTGTCCCACAGAGGGATCGAGGCCAACCTAGAGAAGGTAAAGGCAATCGAAGACATGAGTCCACCACAAACCCTTAAGGAGATGCAGAAGCTTGCCGGTCGCGTGACTGCATTGGGGCGCTTCATCTCCATGCTGGGAGAGCGCGCCCTACCATTCTTCAAGCTAATGAAGAAGACGGGCCCATTCGAGTGGATCCCGGAGGCCGACCAAGCGTTTCAAGACCTCAAGAAATACCTAACCAACCCTCCAGTGATGGTGGCCCTCCGACCTCTCGAGCCCCTGGTGCTGTACCTTGCCGCCACCCCTTACTTCGCCAGTGCAGCTCTGGTGGCGGTCCGGGAGGGGCGCCGGGTCAGGGATGCGTCGCGCCAAGCCGCTCCCTCAGCCGGGGTGGCGCAAGACCCAGAGGGCACCGCGAGGGTTGCGACGATGTCAGCAAAGGACCAGGCTCAGCAAGACGGCGCACCTGAGCATGCGGAGGCCCCAACAAGCGACCAGGCTTTGGGGGTTTCGTCGTCTCAGGAGGCGCCCCAACCTCCGGAAGCCACGAGTCTCGTCAATGCACCCTCCCTCGTCGAGCACCCTGTGTATTTTGTTAGCACGGTGTTGCGGGACGCGAGGGCATGGTGCCCCATGCCTCAAAAGCTCCTGCTCGCGCTCTTGGTGGCCTCGTGTAAGCTGCGGCACTACTTTCAAGGTCACCCCATCAAGGTCATCTCAGCCTACCCATTGGAGAGGGTGCTCAAGAGCCCCAACTCTGTCAGGAGAGTCGCTGAGTGGAATATCGAGCTGCATGCATTTCAGTTGGAGTTCAGCACAACCAGGGTCATCAAGGGAGCCGCGCTCGCTGATTTTGTGGCAGAATGGACGGACGCCCCGAGGCTTGAAGAAGGTGAGGATCGGTCCCTCTCACCAGGGAGTGAAGCGCTAGACGGCTGGGTTATGTATTTCAATGGCGCCTTTGCGCGCTAGGGCGCGGGTGCTGGAGCAGTGCTCATCTCACCCACCCAGGACAAGCTTTACTACGCCGTGCAGCTTTGCTTCCAGCAGGGCGAAAAGGTCTCCACCAACATAGCAGAGTACGAAGGCCTCATAGCTGGCCTCAAGGTTGTGGTGGCCGTTGGGGTGAAGCGCCTCACCATCAAAGGCGACTCGCAGCTCCTCGTCAACTTCTCCAACAAGGTATATGAGCCGAAGGATGAGCACATGGAGGCCCTCGCGGAGGTACGCACGATGGAGAAGCAGTTCTTGGGCCTGGAATTGCAGCACGTGCTCCGTGGCACCAACAAGGAAGCCGACGACATCACCAGGAGAGCATCCAAGCGGCTACCCCAAGAGCCTGGCGTCTTCGAGGAGCGGCTCTTCAAGCCATCGGCAACACCGCCACTTTCAAGAACAGCGCTGCCACGGGAGGAGCTCCCTCAACCACCTGCCTCGGGAGCCCCTGCATGCGGCCGGACCTCGGGAGCACGCTTACTCTTGGCGCTCGAGCCTAAGGAGGGGCGCTGGACCAAGGAATTCAAGGAATACCTGACGCAAGGGACGCTGTCGTAGAAGGAGGAGGACACGGAGCGTGTGGCCCAACAGGCCACAACATACTGCATCTAGGACAGTGAGTTATACAGGAAGCGGCCAAATGACGTTTCCTTGTGTTGCGTCTCCAGGGAGCAGGGGAAAGAGCTGCTAGTTGACATACACAGCGGGGACTGCTCGTCGTCACAGAATCTCATCGGCAAGGTGTTTCGCAGCGGATTCTACTGGCCTACGACACTCAACAATGCGACTGAGTTGGTGAAGTCCTCTGAGGCATGTCAATTCGACGCCAAGGAGATCCAACAGCCGGCTCAGGGCCTCCAGACCATCCCGCTCTCGTGGCCATTGGCGGTCTGGGGGTTGGATATCTTGGGCCCATTCCCTCGAGCGTCTGGGGGCTACCGCTACCTCTACGTCGACATCGACAAGTTCACCAAGTGGGCGGAGGTAGAAGCCGTCTGCACCATCCCGGCCGGCTCCGCGGTCAAGTTCATCAAAGGTCTCGTGATCCGGTTTGGGGTCCCCAAGCGTATCATCACCGGTAACGGCTCGCAGTTCACTAGCAATCTCTTCAAGACATATTGTGCTAACCTTGGAACGCAGGTCTGCTACGCTTCGGTGGCGCACCCCCGGAGCAATGGTCAGGCCGAATGCGCCAACGCGGAGGTCCTGAGACGCCTCAAAACCAGGACCTTCAAGAAGAAGCTCGTGGCCTGCGGCAGGGGCTGGCACGACGAGCTACAGTCCGTGTTGTGGTCCATCCGCACCACCGCCACCAAGCCAACGGGCGAGACCCCATTCTTCCTCGTCTACGGAGCAGAAGCGGTTCTCCCTCACGAGGTCAAGCATCGCTCCGTGCGGGTCCTGGAGTTTGATGAGGCGCAGCAGGACGCCATGCGGGGGATGGACCTCGTGCTGGGGGAGGAACGCCGCCATGAAGCCACGCTACGGGCGACAAGATATCAGCAGGCGCTGCGACGATACCACTATCGTAGCGTCCGCTCCAGGACGCTCGAGGTGGGTGACCTCGTCCTAAGGCGGGTGCTCTCCAGGGAAGGGCTGCATAAGCTATCACCCATGTGGGAGGGCCCGTTTATGGTCACCCACGTCTCCAGGCCTGGCGCCGCACACCTGGAGACGCAGGGCGGGGTACCCATCCCGAACGCCTGGAACATCCAGCACCTCCGGAAGTTCTACCCATGAAGAAAGGCCCAACGCCTGTGAATGAGGCCCAGTGCCTGTGAAGGTCTCTGCTCATGACACTCTCACGTAATAATGAGTGGGGTTGTACACGCCCGGGAGTCTCAGGAGTGCCGCCCTCGGGCCTCGGGGGCTCCCTCCCATGTCCTAGTGATAGCACTTAGCTCCGCGCTGGTGAGAAGATAAGAAGACTAGACTAGGTGCCGGACGCGGCTTTTCATTTGCTTTCCGTAGTTGGTTTGCCCCTCTTTAATCAAAATTTGCTTTCTGGTGTTCCTTACCGGTTTGGTTCCATCGCCTTTTGCCTCCGTCTCTGCCTTCGGTTCCTTGTTTCGACATGTACTCTCTCTCGCATGCCTCGCGAGGGGGCTGGACAGGTTCCCTCGTGAGGATTTCTCCTGTTTTCGCGAGGCACCCTTGTTCGAGCTCGTAAGCTGGCGCACTTCTCTCAAATCCGTGCCCCTCGGGTACCGCGATGCGAAGCGCGGGATCGTAACAGCGGCGCCTGCGACTAGGGCTCGGAAGAACAAAAGTTTTCTAATGAATTTTTGTAGTTCCCAGACACCTCCTAGGCCAAGGAGGCCTCGCCAGGTACTAATAAATGTGCGCCTCGTGAGGGGAAAACTACTTCAAGCGCGTCAAGCTAAGTTGTTTCTACGTGCCTATGTAAAGCATTGATACTGCGACACAACACAGGAACAATAAACATAGCATAGCAACTTGGAAATCATAGTTTTTTGCACGCCCCCGCGGGGCCCCATACTTGTCTCTCTCTCAACACAGGAAGAAAAGGAAGAACAAAACAAAAACAGCGCATGCCCCAACAGCAGCTCGCGAGGATGGACCCATGGCGCCCTCCTGAGCTTAGCCGGACCCCTCCTCGCACTTTACTGGGGCATGGCGACGAGATGACCTACTGCCGCCCTCGAAGCGGGCTCGGCGACATGGCGGCTGGTCGGAGCCGCCGCTGCTGGAGCTGTCGCCGGAGGAGGAGTCGACATAGCTGGGCGAGCGGCGGCCAGCACCGAAGGCAAGACCGTCCTCACCCTCGTCTCAACCGTCACCAAGGCCAAGCACCTCGTCGCCGTCGTTGTCCTCAGGGCAGCACCCGACGCGGCGGCCGTCTTCCCCGAACGCCCTCACGTAGAGGGTCGCGTTGCCATCATACTTGAAGTGGAGGGTGCACCGCTTGCCAAGGCCGCGCGCGCGGGCAAACGTCTGCGACCCGCGGGCCAGGGCTACGTTGCCTGCGACGGAGACCTCGACCGCGACCCACGAAGCCTTGCTGCAGCAGCCGTCCGCCTGCAGCCAGAGCCCGCCTGGACCCGTGGCTGGCAGCTCGTCAGCGAAGAAGCGCGGGAGCTGAAGCCAGGTGCCGGTTGGGTTCTCCGACCAAACGACGAACTCCGGCAGCACCTCCGCTGAGTGGAAGCACGGTCGGGGAGGCCGTGCGACCATGGTGCGCCTCCCTTCATCGACGGGGCTGCCACGATCTGGGAGATCCCAACCACGAGAGGAGGCACCGCCTTGGCTTCGAGGGGCCGCGGCGGAGGTTGCGGCGTGCTTATGGGGACGGCTGCGCCCACGCTTGGGCGGCGGAGAGCCAGGCCCCTCTTCGCGGGCCTTCCCCTTCTCCGTGGCCGAGAAACTCTTCGTAGGCGCCATGGGGGTCGCTACAAGCAGTGGAGCGAGGAAAGAGAAGCGAGCGGAGCAAGAAGAGATGAGCAACGGGGGCTCCGCCCCCCTCCTCATTTATAGCAGGAGAAGGCCAACCGGCGATCCCCACGATCACAGGTAATGATGATATTTCTCTGCAGGTAGCAGGGACTCGTCAAGTTGGGCAGTTGCCGAGGCAGCGTGGGGAAGCTGAGATGCCCACGTCCAATCAATCACCACGCGTCGACCAAGGCCGCAGGCTGTTGGGGCCCGCGGCGGTCTGCACTTGCCCTTGGGCTTTGCCTCGAAGCCAAGTCCGAGCGCGCCTTGGGCCCGGGGGCTACTGTCGGCGTCCTGGGAACGGGGGTCCTAGACTTGCCTGCCTGCGGCCCACGACGTGGCCCTACCAGCGGCCCTGTATGGCCCATCTTCACCAGCAAACACTCAAGACCCCCGCGAGGCGGACGACACAAGACCTCCTTGGGAATGGCCTCACCGGGTTGGCTCGCGAGGGGCGGAGAGATCAAGGCAAGTGACACCTCGCGAGGTTCCAGTGATGCAAGCCGTGACGACTGGATCCAGGCGGGTGCCAGCACGTGCAGTGTTCTCGTTTCCTCTTTGGTGATAAAGGGGAAAGCGCAGGCGAGGATTCCCGAGGCATCAGGAAAAGGTTTCCATATCGGTGCAATGATACCAAGACCAGCAGGACGGCAAGAAGGAAGTCACCGTGGAGCCCAAGACGGCGTCACCACCAGAGCCTTTGGCAGGCGAAGACCACCTTTAGTTAGGATAACTAGTACTAGTTGTCCCCCTTCGAATTTGGCCGTTGTTGGCTCCCTTCCCGCTCAATATTTGGGGAGAGGACCAGGGCCTTTATAAATAGGACTAGCCACCATCGTAGAGGTGGGATTCAGGTCATCCTCACCCACACAATTCCACCGAGCACAAGAACACCTCCCTCAGGAGGCTGTTCTTCCCCCTATTCATCATCAGCCCAAGAGGCAATCCATCACCCCCCACTGGAGTACGGTATGACACCACAATGGTGGCCCGAGCCAGTATAAACATTGTGTCTCTTGTGTTGCGAGTTCGTCGAGCTAGGCTTTGAGATCGCGGTGAGGCTGAGGGTGTGATTAAGTAGGGGGAGATCTTTGTGCGCACCCCAGAGTTCAAACCTCAAGGGTTTTGCCGGAACCCAAAATCTGACATTCCAGATGCGCGGGTGCCGAGGTGTCGACGCCGCCCGACGCTCCTGAGGCGCCATCCTCGGGAACCCGTGACCCCCGCCCTGTGGCGGTAGTTGAGGGGGCGGCGCAACCCGCTGCTCCTGAGGCCAAAGTTCCCGAGGGCTAAGCGAGCCATTGCGAGGCGGAGCCCGACAGCTCTTCCCAGCTCGGCGCCCCTGAGGTTGTCTCTCTGGGCGCTTCTTCAGTCGCGCCCTGATGACCCACAAGTATAGGGGATCTATCGTAGTCCTTTAGATAAGTAAGAGTGTCGAACCCAACGAGGAGCAAAAGGAAATGATAAGCGGTTTTCAGCAAGGTATACTCTGCAAGCACTGAAATTGTAGGTAACAGATAGTTTTGTGATAAGATAATTTGTAACAAGCAACAAGTAACAAAAGAAAATACAGTGCAGCAAGGTGGCCCAATCCTTTTTGTAGCAAAGGACAAGCCTGGACAAACTCTTATATAGAGAAAAGCGCTCCCGAGGACACATGGGAATTATCGTCAAGCTAGTTTTCATCATGTTCATATGATTCGCGTTTGGTAATTTGATAATTTGATATGTGGGTGGACCGGTGCTTGGGTGTTGTCCTTACTTGGACAAGCATCCCACTTATGATTAACTCCTATTGCAAGCATCCGCAACTACAAAAGAAGTATTAAGGTAAACCTAACCATAGCATGAAACATATGGATCCAAATGAGCCCCTTACGAAGCAACGCATAAACTAGGGTTTAAGCTTCTGTCACTCTAGCAACCCATCATCTACTTATTACTTCCCAATGCCTTCCTCTAGGCCCAAATAATGGTGAAGTGTCATGTAGTCGATGTTCACATAACACCACTGGAGGAGAGACAACATACATCTCATCAAAATATCAAACGAATACCAAATTCACATGACTACTAATAGCAAGACTTCTCCCATGTCCTCAGGAACAAACGTAACTACTCACAAAGCATATTCATGTTCATAATCAGAGAGTATTAATATGCATAAAGGTCTGAACATATGATGTTCCACCAAATAAACCAACTAGCATCAACTACAAGGAGTAATCAACACTACTGCAACCCACAGGTACCAATCCCAGACTTAGAGACAAGAATACAAGAGATGAACTAGGGTTTGAGAGGAGATGGTGCTGGTGAAGATGTTGATGGAGATTGGCCCCCTCCCGATGAGAGGAGCGTTGGTGATGACGATGGCGGTGATTTCACCCTCCCGGAGGGAAGTGTCCCCGACAGAACAGCTCCGCCAGAGCCCTAGATTGGTTCCGCCAAGGTTCCGCCTCGTGACGGCGGAGTCTCGTCCCGAAAGCTTGCTTATGATTTTTCTTCAGACGAAAGACTTCATATAGCATAAGATGGGCATTGGAGGGCCACCAGGGGGCCCACGAGGTAGGTGGCGTGCCCCCCCCCCCCACCCTCGTGCCTGGTGGGTGGCCCCCCTCTGGTATTTCTTTCGCTCAATATTTTTTATATATTCTGAAAATAACTTCAGTGGAGTTTCAGGACTTTTGGAGTTGTGCAGAATAGGTCTCTAATATTTGCTCCTTTTCCATTGAAATTCCAACTGCCGCATTCTCCTATTTATGTAAACCTTGTAAAATAAGAGAGAATAGGCATACGTATTGTGACATAATGTGTAATAACAACCCATAATGCAATAAATATCAATATAAAAGCATGATGCAAAATGGACGTATCTACTCCCCCAAGCTTAGACCTCGCTTGTCCTTAAGCGGAAGCCGATAACGATAAATATGTCCACATGTTTAGAGGTAGAGGTGTCGATAAAATAAAATACGGATATGAGGGAATCATGATCATTCTTATAACAACAACATATATGGATATTGTCATATGATTTCTTATGCTCAAGTAATAATCTATCCACAATGTCAAGTATGAATCAGAAATTTCATTGAGAACCAACAAACTATAATCTCAGTCATTGAAGCAATTGCAATTTATCATAACATCGGAAAGAGTCTATATAAGAGCTTTTCAGCAAGTTCACATACTCAACTATCATTTAGTCTTTCACAATTGCTAACACTCACGCAATACTTGTGGTTACAGAGTATTAATCGGACACAGAGAAAGATAGGGGCTTACAGTTTTGCCTCCCAACCTTTTACCTCAAGGGTAATGTCAACAATAATAGTTCATGCTAACTTACATCCAATTGGATATATATATATATATATATATATATATATATATATATATATATATATATATATATATATATATATATATATATATATATATATATATATATATATATATATATATATATATATATATATATATTGGGATCTTTCCAACACATTGTGCTTGCCAAAGGATAAAATGAAAAAGAGGAAAGGTGAAGATCACCATGACTCTTGCATAAGGGTAAGAGATAAAAGTAAAAGATAGGCCCTTCGCAGAGGGAAGCAGAGGTTGTCATGCGCTTTCAGGGTTGGATGCATAAAATATTAATGCGAAAGAACGTCACTTTGTATTGCCACTTGTGACGTGGACCTTTATTATGCAGTCTATCGCTTTTATTTCTTCCACATCACAAGATCGTATAAAACTTATTTTCTCCCACACTAATAATTCATACATATTTAGAGAGCAATTTTTATTGCTTGCACCAATGACAACTTACTTGAAGGATTACTCAATCCATAGGTAGATATGGTGGACTCTCATGGCAAAACTGGGTTTAAGGGTATTTGGAAGCACAAGTAGTATCTCTACTTGGTGCAAGGAACTTGGCTAGCATGAGGGAGAAAGGCAAGCTCAACATGTTGGGTGATGCATGACAATATACTTTATTTCAGATATAAGAAAACATAAGCCATTACGTTGTATTCCTTGTCCAATGTGAACTCTTTAGCATGTCATATTTTAATGAGTGCTCACAATCATAAAAGATGTCCAAGATATTATATTTATATGTGAAACCTATCTTTCTTTATTACTTCCTATTAATTGCGACGATGACCAAAGCTATGTTTGTCAACTCTCAACAACTTTTAATCATCATACTCTTTCTATGTGAAGTAATTACTCTTCATAATATCAATATGATCTCTTTTTATTTCTTTTTATTCTTTCTTTTTTTCTTTTATTCCCTCAAGATCATGGCAAAAATAATCAAGCCCTTGACTCAACACTAATCTTTATTATATACCTCAGGACTCGATTACATAGAGGGATCACAAAGCAAAACTCAAAACTAGATCATACCAAAAACTTTATTCTACTAGATCAAGATATTACTAAAAGGATCAAACTAAGGAAAAACGATAAAGATAGGAGTGTGATGGTGATACGATACCGGGGCACCTCCCCCAAGCTTGGCAGTTGCCAAGGGGAGTGCCCATACCCATGTGATTATATCTCATTTGCTGGTGAAGAAGATGGTGTAGTTGATGATGATGTAGGCTTGTCGTCCGTCTTCCAAGGCATAGGCTCACCATCATAGAAGGATGATCGAGTCTCCGGGATCTTCAAATCTGCAGCCAAACTCATCCTTTTGGATCTATATTCATACTCACAGTTTTGGTTTTGCAGGTCATAGATTTGGGCCTGGAGGTGCTCGATCTTCTCGTGAAGCTTTAAGATGGCCTCCTCAATGTTCTTGGCATCCGGCTTGTGGTTGTTGGTGAACTCCACGATCATCATGTGGTTGGCATTGAGTCCATGTTCCACCATCCCCTGGCACTTGAAAACTTGTTGCTCCATTGCTTCGAGCCTCGTCTCCACGCTTCCGGTCCTCCTTGGTCCCTCAACATCGCGGATGTGCAGCAACCCATCACGCATCTCAAGGGTTTGAGGGTGTCGCAGCACCTCCGCGAGGTAAGAGTTGATGACCTTCTTGAAGAACTTGTCTTTGGGGGCGCTTGGAGATGTCATGGTGATCTAGATCTGTCAGAAAAACAGCTCAAAACAAGGACAGAGGATAATTGCGTGATACGGTGGTCAAAACCTTCGAGAGATTATATAATGAATTTTTACAGACCAAAATATGTATCGTGCAAGAAAACAGAGTCCGGAGAGTGCACGAGGTGCCCACGAGGCAGGGGGCGCGCCCTCCACCCTCGTGGAGCCCTAGTGTCCTTCCTGGACTGCTTGTTATTTTTCTATTTTTCTAAATATTCCAAAACGGAGAAAAATTGCCATTAGAACTATTTTTGGAGTCAGTTTACTTACCGTACCACGTACCTATTCCTTTTCGGAGTCTGAAACATTCTGGAAAGTGTCCCTTATGTATTCCAACGGGGTTACGGTTTCAATAACATTGGTTTCAACATTTATAGGATTACCTGAGATATAATGTTTGATTCTTTGACCTTTCACCACCTTCGGATTTGTGCCTTTGAAGTTGTTGATTTTTATGGCACCAGAATGATAGACCTCCTCGATAACGTAAGGACCTTTTCATTTAGAGAGAAGTTTTCCTGCAAAAAAATCTTAAACGAGAGTTGTATAATAATACATAATCACCTACATTAAACTCACGCTTTTGTATTCTTTTGTCATGCCATCTTTTAACTTTCTCTTTAAATAGTTTGGCATTCTCATAAGCTTGGGTTCTCCATTCATCAAGTGAGCTAATGTCAAATAACCTCTTCTCACCGGCAAGTTTGAAATCATAGTTGAGCTCTTTAATATCCCAATATGCCTTATGTTCTAGTTCGAGAGGTAAGTGACATGCTTTTCCATAAACCATTTTATACGGAGACATACCCATAGGATTTTTATATGCAGTTCTATAGGCCCATAATGCATCATCAAGTTTCTTGGACCAATTCTTTCTAGATCTATTAACAGTATTTTGCAAAATTAATTTGAGCTCTTTGTTACTCAATTCTACTTGACCACTAGACTGTGGGTGATAAGGAGATGCAATTCTATGTTTAACATCATACTTGGCAACCATTTTACGAAAGGCACCATGAATAAAATGTGAACCACCATCAGTCATTAAATATCTAGGGACTCCAAACCTGAGAAAAATAACTTCTTTAAGCATCTTAATAGAGGTGTTATGATTAGCACTACTAGTTGGAATAGCTTCTACCCACTTAGTAACGTAATCAACAGCAACTAAAATATGAGTACACCCGTTAGAGGTAGGAAACGGTCCCATATAATCAAAGCCCCAAACATCAATTGGTTCAATAACAAGTGAATAATTCATAGGCATTTCTTGACGTCTACTAATATTACCAATTCTTTGACATTCATCACAAGATAAGACAAACTTACGGGCATCCTTGAGGAGAGTAGGCCAATAAAAACCGGATTGCAATACCTTATGTGCAGTTCTATCTCTAGCGTGGTGTCCTCCATATGCCTCGGAGTGACACTTGTGTAGGATATGTTCATGTTCATGCTCAGGTACACAACGTCTAATGACACCATCTACTCCTTCTTTATAAAGATGCGGGTCTCCCAAAAGTAATGTCTCAAATCATAGAAAAGCTTTTTCTTTTGCTGGTATGTGAAACTAGGTGGTATTAATTTAGCAACAATGTAATTAATATAATAAGCATACCATGGAGCAGTACGAGAAGCATTTATGACATTTAATTGTTCATCGGGAAAGCTATCATCAATAGGTAGTGGGTCATCAAGAACATTTTCTAACCTAGACAAGTTGTCTGCAACGGGATTCTCAGCTCCCTTTCTATCAATAATATGCAAATTAAATTCTTGTAGCAAGAGAACCCATCTAATAAGTCTAGGTTTAGCATCTTTCTTTTCCATAAGATATTTAATAGCAGCATGATCCGTGTGAATAGTTACTTTAGAATCAACAATATAAGGTCTGAACTTATCACAAGCAAATACAACTGCTAAGAATTCTTTTTCAGTAGTAGCATAATTTCTCTGAGCGTTGTCTAGAGTTTTACTAGCATATTGAATAACATTTAATTTCTTATCAACTCTTTGTCCTAGAACAGCACCTACAGCATAATCACTAGCATCACACATAATTTCAAAGGGTTCCAATCAGGTGGCTGAACAATAGGTGCAGAAATCAATGCTTTCTTAAGTATTTCAAATGCTTCTACACAATCATCATCAAAGACAAATGGTATATCTTTTTGTAATAGATTAGTCAGAGGCTGAGAAATTTTTGAGAAGTCCTTAATGAACCTCCTATAAAACCCGGCATGACCAAGGAAACTTCTTATGCCTTTGATGTCCTTGGGACATGGCATCTTTTCAATAGCAACAACCTTGGCTTTATCAACTTCAATACCTCTTTCAGAAATTTTATGCCCCAAGACAATACCTTCATTAGCCATAAAGTGGCACTTCTCCCATTTCAAGACAAGGTTAGTGTCTCCGCATCTCTGCAAAACTCGATCAAGGTTGCTCAAGCAATCATCAAGAGAGGATCCATAAACGGAGAAATCATCCATGAAAACCTCACAAATATTTTCACAAAAATCAGAGAATATAGCCATCATGCATCTTTGAAAGGTAGCAGGTGCATTACATAAGCCAAAAGGCATACGTCTATAAGAAAAAGTACCGAAAGGGCAAGTAAAAGTGGTCTTAGCTTGATCATTAGCTAACACAGGTATTTGAGAGAAGCCTGAATAACCATTTAGAAAGCAAAAATGTGTATGTTTGGATAATATTTCTAGCATTTGATCTATGAATGGCAAGGGGTAATGATCTTTTTTAGTAGCTTTATTTAATTTGCGGAAATCAATTACCATCCTATAACCTGTAATAATTCTTTGTGGAATCAATTCATCTTTATCATTAGGAATGACAGTAATACCTCCTTTCATAGGGACACAATGGACATGACTTACCCACTGACTATCAGCAACGGGATAAATTATACCTGCCTCAAGGAGCTTTAGTATTTCCTTTCTTACCACTTCTTTCATCTTAGGATTAAGCCGTCGTTGGTGATCAATAACTGGATTGGCATCTTTCTCCAAATTTATTTTGTGTTGACATAGAGTGGGACTAATGCCCTTAAGATCATCCAGAGTATATCCAATAGCAGCACAGTGCTTCTTCAGAGTTTTCAATAATTTTTCTTCCTCCTTCTCTGAAAGGTTATCACTAATAGTAACAGGATATATCTTCTTTTCATCAAGATAAGCATATTTAAGAGTATCAGGTAATGGTTTATCAGGAAAGCTATCATCAATAGGGAGTGGGTCATCAAGAACATTTTCTAACCTAGACAAGTTGTCTGCAACGGGGTTCTCAGCTCCTTTTCTATCAACAATATGCAAATCAAATTCTTGTAGCAAGAGAACCCATCTAATAAGTCTAGGTTTAGCATCTTTCTTCTCCATAAGATATTTAATAGCAGCATGATCAATGTGAATAGTTACTTTAGAATCAACAATATAAGGTCTGAACTTATCACAAGCAAATACAACTGCTAAGAATTCCTTTTCAGTAGTAGCATAATTTCTTTGAGCATTGTCTAGAGTCTTACTAGCATAATAGATAACATTTAATTTCTTATCAACTCTTTGCCCTAGAACATCACCTACAGCATAGTCACTAGCATCACACATAATTTCAAAGGGTAAATTCCAATCAGGTGGCTGAACAATAGGTGCAGAGATCAATGCTTTCTTAAGTATTTCAAATGCTTCTACACAATCATCATCAAAGACAAATGGTATATCTTTTTGTAATAAATTAGTCAGAGGCCAAGAAATTTTTTGAGAAGTCCTTAATGTACCTCATATAAAATCCGGCGTGACCAAGGAAACTTCTTATACCATTGATGTCCTTGGGACATGGCATCTTTTCAATAGCATCAACCTTGGCTTTATCAACTTCAATACCTCTTTCAGAAACTTTATGCCCCAAGACAATGCCTTCATTAACCATAAAGTGGCACTTTTCCCAATTCAAGACAAGATTAGTTTCTTCACATCTCTGCAAAACTCGATCAAGGTTGCTCAAGCAATCATCAAAAGATGATCCATAGACGGAAAAATCATCCATGAAAACCTCACAAATCTTTTCACAAAATTCAGAGAATATAGCCATCATGCATCTTTGAAAGGTAGCAGGTGCATAACCAAAAGGCATACGTCTATAAGAAAAAGTACCAAAAGGGCAGGTAAAAGTAGTCTTTGATTGATCATTAGCTGACACAGGTATTTGAGAGAAACCAGAATAACCATCTAGGAAGCAATAGTGTGTATGTTTGCATAATCTTTCTAACATTTGATCGATAAAAGGTAAGGGGTAATGATATTTCTTAGTTGCTTTATTTAATTTGCGGAAATCAATTACTATCCTATAACCTGTAATAATTCTTTGCGGAATCAATTCATCTTTATCATTAGGAACAACAGTAATACCTCCCTTCTTAGGGACACAATGGACAGGACTTACCCACTGACTATCAGCAATGGGATAAATTATACCTGCCTCAAGTAGCTTTAGTATTTATTTTCTTACCACCCCCTTCATCTTAGGGTTCAGCCTTCGTTGATGATCATGAACTGGTTTGGCATCTTCTTCAAATTTATTTTATGTTGACATAGAGTGGGACTAATGCCCTTAAGATCATCAAGAGTATATCCAATAGCAGCACGGTGTTTCTTCAGAGTTTCCAATAATCTTTCTTCTTCATGCTCTGAAAGGTTAGCACTAATAATAACATGATATATCTTCTTTTCATCAAGATAAGCATATTTAAGAGTATCAGGCAACAGTTTCAGCTCAAACACGGGATCACCCTTGGGTGGAGGAGGATCCCCTAGGATTTCAACAGGCAAGTTGTGTTTCAGAATAGGTCCCTATTTAAAGAACACTTCATCTATTTCCCTTCTTTCATTCATAAACATATCATTTTCATGGTCTAGCAAATATTGTTCTAAAGGATCACTAGGAGGTATGGCAATAGAAGCAAGACCAATAATTTCATCTTTACTAGGCAATTCCTCTTCACAGTGTTGTATACAAAATTTAGAGAAATTAAACTCATGAGACATATCACCTAAACCAATAGTAACAACATCCTTTTCGCAGTCTATCTTAGCATTAACAGTGTTCAAGAAGGGCCTACCAAATATAATGGGACAAAAGCTATCTTGTGGGGAACCAAGAACAAGAAAATCAGTAGGATATTTAGTTTTCCCACACAAGACTTCAACATCTCTAACAATTCCAATTGGTGATATAGTATCTCTATTGGCAAGCTTAATGGTAACATCAATTTCTTCTAACTCAGCGGGTGCAATATGATGCATAATTTCTTTGTATAAGTCAATAGGTATTGCACTAGCACTAACACCCATGTCACATAAGCCATGATAACAATGATCTCCTATTTTAACAGAAATAACAGGCATGCCTACCACAGGTCTATGTTTATCTTTAGCACAAGGTTTAGCAATTCTAGCGGTCTCATCACAGAAATAAATAACATGCCCATCAATATTATCAGCCAAGAGATATTTAACAATAGCAATACTAGATTCAACTTTAACTTGCTCAGGAGGTGTATAGGTTCTAATATTGCTTTTACGAACCACAGTTGAAGCTTTAGCATGATCCTTTATTCTAACAGGGAAAGGTGGTTTCTCAACATAAGCAGTAGGAACTATAGGATCATTATAAGTGATAGTCTTTTCTTCAACTTTAATAGGTGCAACTACTTTTAATTCTATGGGAGGATGATATTTAAACCACTTCTCCTTAGGGAGATCAACATGAGTAGCAAAGGATTCACAGAAAGAAGCTACTATCTCAGAGTCAAGTCCATATTTAGTGCTAAATTTACGGAAAACATTGATATCCATAAAAGATTTAACACAATCAAACTTAGGTGTTATACCTGACTCCTTACCTTCATCGAGGTCCCAATCTTCAGAGTTGCATTTAATTCTTTCCAATAAATTCCATTTGAATTCAATAGTCTTCATCATAAAAGATCCAGTACAAGAAGTATCGAGCATGGTGCGATTGTTGTCAGAAAGTCGAGCATAAATTTTTTGAATAATCATTTCTCTTGAGAGCTCATGATTGGGGCATGAATATAACATTGACTTAAGCCTTCGCCAAGATTGAGCGCTTCGAGAGGCCAAAAATTATATATATAATTACGATCACGATGAACAAGATGTATAGGATAAAAATTCTGATGAAATTCCAATTTCAATCGCTTGTAGTTCCATGATCCCATATCATCACATAGACTATACCATGTTAATGCATCTCCATTCAAAGATAAAGGGAAGACCTTCTTCTTGATAACATCATCGGGCATACCGGCAAGCTTAAATAATCCACAAACTTCATCCCCATAGATTAGGTGCTCATCAGGATGTAATGTTCCGTCTCCTGCAAAAGGATTAGCTAGTAGTTTTTCAATCATACCCGAAGGAATTTCAAAGTAGACATTTTCATTTTCAGTAGGTTCAGTAGGTTGAGGATCAACTCTTTGCTCTACTGGTCGAGGTGAACATACCCTGAACAAGCCCCTCAGAGGATTACTTTCCATAGTAACAAGTGACAGTAAATTTCAGCACACTTTATAAATTTTTCCTTACCAAATTCCACCTACCAAAGGCGCTTCACTCCCCGGCAACGGCGCCAGAAAAGAGTCTTGATGACCCACAAGTATAGGGGATCTATCATAGTCCTTTCGATAAGTAAGAGTGTCGAACCCAACGAGGAGCAGAAGGAAATGATAAGCGGTTTTCAGCAAGGTATACTCTGCAAGTACTGAAATTGTAGGTAACAGATAGTTTTGCGATAAGATAATTTGTAACAAGCAACAAGTAACAAAAGTAAATAAAGTGCAGCAAGGTGGCCCAATCCTTTTTGTAGCAAAGGACAAGCCTGGACAAACTCTTATATAGAGAAAAGCGCTCACAAGGACACATGGGAATTATCGTCAAGCTAGTTTTCATCACGTTCATATGATTCGCGTTCGGTACTTTGATAATTTGATATGTGGGTGGACCGGTGCTTGGGTGATGTCCTTACTTGGACAAGCATCCCACTTATGATTAACTCCTATTGCAAGCATCCGCAACTACAAAAGAAGTATTAAAGTAAACCTAACCATAGCATGAAACATATGGATCCAAATGAGCCCCTTACGAAGCAACGCATAAACTAGGGTTTAAGCTTCTGTCACTCTAGCAACCCATCATCTACTTATTACTTCCCAATGCCTTCCTCTAGGCCCAAATAATGGTGAAGTGTCATGTAGTCGACGTTCACATAACACCACTAGAGGAGAGACAACATACATCTCATCAAAATATCGAACGAATACCAAATTCACATGACTACTAATAGCAAGACTTCTCCCATGTCCTCAGGAACAAACGTAACTACTCACAAAGCATATTCATGTTCATAATCAGAGGAGTATTAATATGCATAAAGGATCTGAACATATGATCTTCCACCAAATAAACCAACTAGCATCAACTACAAGGAGTAATCAACACTACTAGGAACCCACAGGTACCAATCCCAGACTTAGAGACAAGAATTGGATACAAGAGATGAACTAGGGTTTGAGAGGAGATGGTGCTGGTGAAGATATTGATGGAGATTGGCCCCCTCCCAATGAGAGGAGCGTTGGTGATGACGATGGCGATTATTTCCCCCTCTCGGAGGGAAGTGTCCCCGGCAGAACAGCTCCGCCAGAGCCCTAGATTGGTTCCGCCAAGGTTCCTCCTCGTGGCGGCGGAGTCTCGTCCCGAAAGCTTGCTTATGATTTTTCTTCGGACGAAAGACTTCATATAGCTGAAGATGGGCATCAGAGGGCCACCATGGGGCCCACGAGGCAGGGAGGCGCGCCCAGGGGGTAGGGCGCGCCCCCACCCTCGTGCCTGGTGGGTGGCTCCCCTCTGGTATTTCTTCCGCTCAATATTTTTTATATATTCTGAAAATAACTTCCATGGAGTTTCAGGACTTTGGAGTTGTGCAGAATAGGTTTCTAATATTTGCTCCTTTTCCAGCCCAGAATTCCAGCTGTCGACATTCTCCCTCTTCATGTAAACCTTATAAAATAAGAGAGAATAGGCATAAGTATTGTGACATAATGTGTAATAACAGCCCATAATGCAATAAATATCAATATAAAAGCATGATGCAAAATGGACGTATCACGCCCCGTGCTAGCCGCCACGTCCAACATTTCGGCAGGCTCCGCGTGGACTTCGAAGCGCTCCGCAAGAGGAAGGGGTCCCCAAGCCGCAGCAGTGGCGCCCACCGGCCATTGAAACAGAGGAAGTACATCGCCATAGATGAGTAAGTACCTTATCTTCGTGATCCTTTGAGTGCCGCTTCCCTTCCTGATGGTGGCTCTTCAGGTTCCCTTCTGCTAAGGTCGTGAAGCCTCTCAGGAAGTAGCCTCCTCCTGCCTCGAATCTCCCGTTGGCTTGAGCATCCCGAGCCAGCACGCCGCCCCTGGCACGAGGTCGGCCGGAGAGACAGACACGCCGGCTTGGCGTCTCGAACCGTCACTCTTGCCGTCTCTTCTTCGTGGCCTCACCGGGGGTGCGAAGAGCGTGCCAAGGGCTCCTCCTTGGTTGTGGACGGCGGCTGGATGGCTTCGGTCTTGGCTTCCTCTTTGAGCGGCGAGCCTCAACCCAACCGGGCTGCCGCCGAAGCCCAGTGGGCGGCCGGGGCGCCAGCCCCTATCCCTTGCTGACAAGGGGTGAGCCGCTTCGGATCCCATCAGCAACCCCCATTGTGGAGGACGGAATCGGCTGCGCGCATAGGCTCGCACACCAACGGAGTGTCGTCCACCGCGAGCTCTTTTAGGAGGCGATGGGCGCGATGAGCCGGCTCGGAGGAGAACTCGAGGATGTAGATGCGCGCCTCGAGGCCGAATGTCTTCGGCTGATGGAGGAGCAGCATAAACTGAAAGTGGCCATCAACCTCGGGCGCCACCAGTGCAAGCTTGACAATGCGAAGGCCGAGGCGCCTTTCGCGGCCTCGCGCGAGGCCTACTCCCGAGCCTTGGAAGAGGCCCAGGAAGCTGACCGTCGCCGCGAGATTGCAGAGAAGCGCGCGTGGGAGCTCCAAGCCTGGAGTGCCGCCTTGGAGCAGCAAGTGGAGGCACACCAAGCCGCCCTTGCATCGATGAGAGGGACGCCTGCCGAGGAGGGAGAGATCCTGAAGCGTGAAGAGGCGCCGGTGCTGGAAGCCATGGAGCGCAGCCTCAAGCTGGAGCGGTTGGAGACGAGAGAACGCCAAGTCGCCCAAGCAGAGGATGCTGTCGGAATGCGTGAGGACAAGGCCCAGGAGGAGCTTGATCGCCGGGTGTCCAAGGCTCGCGCGGATCTTGCGGCAGGTATGACCTGAAGTTGAAGCTCGTTGAAGCCGAGGCTGCGGGCAGGACTGCTGCCCTCAAGTCTAGGCTAACTGAGACGCAACGGCGCAAGGAGGCTGCCGCAGCCGCCCTGGTCTTGGCGTAGGCTGAACTGGCCTCCACCCGCGCCGAGCTGCTTTCTCTTCAGCAGCAAGTCACCAACGCCGAGTCCTTCACGCAGCAGAACAGGGAGGAAGTGCTTCAGCGGCGGACTCTGGAGCACATGCACGCCCCCATGCTCCAAGACCTCGGGAACAGGGCCAACACGGCGCTGGGCCACATCTGCGATGAAAACGCCCCTCATCCCCACACGAACGATTATGCTAGCCACCTTCACTTCTTCACCGACGTGGTGACGTGTCTGGAGAATCGATCCGAGAGGGCTCGCCAGCTTGTTGAAGAGAGGAGCCGTGGTCTGCTCGGGCGCGCGTTCTCCCGTGTCTTCAAGCACCTTCAGAACTCCTACCCCAAATTCGATTTTGACGCCGCCATCGCCCCTGTGCCCGAGGCCATCCAGGGCGACCTAGCGCGCTAGGTGGAAGACAACGTGGATGCTCTAGTTAGGGCCTTCACCTCCGACGACGACACGGTGGTGGTCGCGGCGGATGAAGGTGACGTGGTCAACGATGGTGAGGGCGTTGCCGACAATGGTGATGGTGATGCCAGTGACGGCGCCAGCGACGCCAGCGACGTGCCTTAGGGTGACCCGGAGGACACGGTGAGCGACATGTCTAATTGAGCCCACGCTCCCTTGTTGTTGATCCTGCATGTGAAAGCTCGGGCACGGCCCTGGAAGTTGTAAGAGCATTTTGGGAGGGGGAGCCCCTCATGTAAACAGATTACTGGCGCTATTACTTAAGCCAAGCTGGATATATGTTTTCATGAACCCGTGAGTTCCGCTGCGAGTTTGCTGTTGTAGTTTACCTTAGTCGGGACAAGTCCCGAACCGGCTCGTGAGGACGTGAGTTTCTGAGGAGCCTGCCGATCCGTCCGAGAGGGCCTCGCGAGAAGCAAGCGCTAGCCATGGCAGGTCGTGCACGCAGCACGCGTGTGCCGTGCCCAGTCCCCGCTCGCGAGGGGCTCGCGAGGCGGAGGCGGCAGGTGCGAGCTTCGAATCAAGGCAAGGAACCAGATCACAAGAAATCGCACGAACGAGAAAAGACACCCCCCACGCATGCCAATGAAAACTTAAATTCAAATTTAAATCCAAAGCCAAGAAAGCGGGGCTATAGAGAAGAGAGATTAAAAAGCAAATGGCCGCATCCGGCACCTAGTCTAGTCTTCTTGTCTTCTCACCAGCGCGGAGCTAAGTGCTGCCACTAGGACGTGGGAGGGAGCCCCCGAGGCCTGAGGGCGGCACTCCTGAGACTCAGGGGCATGTACAGCCCCACTCATTATTACGTGCGAGTGTCACGGGCGGAGACCTTCACAGGCGCGAGCCTTACTTCATATCACCAGACGAGGGCCCCGCATTGCGCCACCCTCGACCACCGTTGGGGGCGTCCGGAAACCAGGACGACACCAAGGGGCAAAGGGGACGCCGGCGGCGCCCTCGGTGACCAAGTCCTCTGCTGGGGGGAAGGCTCTCCAGCGCCTCCCCGGCAGAGGGCCTACCTCCGGGTGAGGCTCTGCTCCGCGCGATGTGGGGAGGGGCCTCGCTCCCGGCTCCTCCCTTGCGGCCCCCAGTGCGCCCCTCCCGGGGGAAGGGGGGCTGTCGGGCTGGGGCCGCCGTCCGCTGCTGTAACCTGATCCGCCTGCGACCAATGGTTAGCATAAGCTTGCTCCTGAGAGATTAGCGGTACCCTGTAGCTGTTGTCGCCGGCATGGTCGATGAGGCTCCCGGGCGGCTCCTGGAAGGCCTCAGCTTCTAGCGCCTCAACCTCCCAACCTGGCTCGAGGAACGAGCCAGGTTCGTCCTCCAACATGTACTCCTGGTCCACCATGCGGGGCACGTAGACCTCCGAGGCCGTCGCCCCGAAGACCTCGCCAAAGTGCCCCACGCTCCACATTGTCCGGGCCAGCTCGCCGCTGTGAGGATAGTAAGGCGGCATCCCGCTGATACGTCTCCAACGTATCTATAATTTTTTATTGCTCCATGCTATATTATCTACTGTTTTGGACAATTTTGGGCTTTATTATCCACTTTTATATTATTTTTGGGACTAACCTATTAACCGGAGGCCCAGCCCAGAATTGCTTTTTTTTGCCTATTTCAGTGTTTCGAAGAAAAGGAATATCAAACGGAGTCCAATTGACCTGAAACTCCACGAAACTTATTTTTGGACCAGAAGAAGCCCACAGAGTACCGGAAGCTCACCAGGGGAGTCCCGGGCTGCCCACCCCCCTAGGGTGCGCCCCCTGCCTCGTGGACAGCCCGGAGGTCCACCGACGTACTTCTTTCACCCATATATACCCACGTACCCTAAAAACTTCGAAGACGAGAATAGATCGGGAGTTCTGCCTCCGCAAGCCTCTGTAGCCACCAAAAACCAATAGGGACCCTGTTTCGGCACCCTGCCGGAGGGGGGAACCCTCACCGGTGGCCATCTTCATCATCCCGGTGCTCTCCTTGACGAGGAGGGAGTAGTTCACACTCGGGGCTGAGGGTATGTACCAGTAGCTATGTGTTTGATATCTCTCTCTCGTGTTCTTGATTTGGCACGATCTTGATGTATCGCGAGCTTTGCTATTATAGTTGGATCTTATGTTTCTTCTCCCCCTCTACTCTCTTGTAATGAATTGAGTTTTCCCCTTGAAGTAATCTTATCGGATTGAGTCTTTAAAGATTTGAGAACACTTGATGTATGTCTTGCCGTGCATATCTGTGGTGACAATGGGATATCACGTGATTCACTTGATGTATGTTTTGGTGATCAACTTCCGGGTTTCGCCCATGAACCTATGCATAGGGGTTGGCACACGTTTTCGTCGTGATTCTCCGGTAGAAACTTTGGGGCACTCTTTGAGGTTCTATGTGTTGGTTGAATAGATGAATCTGAGATTGTGTGATGCATATCGTATAATCGTACCCACGGATACTTGAGTTGACATTGGAGTATCTAGGTGACATTAGGGTTTTGGTTGATTTGTGTCTTAAGGTGTTATTCTAGTACGAACTCTAGGGCTGTTTGTGACACTTATAGGAATAGCCCAACTGATTGATTGGAAAGAATAACTTTGAGGTGGTTTCGTACCCTACCATAATCTCTTCGTTTGTTCTCCGTTATTAGTGACTTTGGAGTGACTCTTTGTTGCATGTTGAGGGATAGTTATATGATCCAATTATTTTATTATTGTTGAGAGAACTTGCACTAGTGAAAGTATGAACCCTAGGCCTTGTTTCCTAGCATTGCAATACCATTTACGCTCACTTTTACCACTTGTTACCTTGCTGTTTTTATATTTTCAGATTACAAAAACCTATATCAACACCATCCATATTGCACTTGTATCACCATCTCTTCGCCGAACTAGTGCACCTATACAATTTACCATTGTATTGGGTGTGTTGGGGACACAAGAGACTCTTTGTTATTTGGTTGCAGGGTTGTTTGAGAGAGACCATCTTCATCCTACGCCTCCCACGGATTGATAAACCTTAGGTCATCCACTTGAGGGAAATTTGCTACTGTCCTACAAACCTCTGCACTTCGAGGCCCAACAACGTCTACAAGAAGAAGGTTGTGTAGTAGACATCAAGCTCTTTTCTGGCGCCGTTGCCGGGGAGGCTAGGTAAGCGGCGCTCACACCCCTTCAACTAAGCTCTTTTCTGGCATCGTTGCCAGGGAGGTGAGTGCTTGAAGGTATATCTTTAGATCTTTTAATCAAATCTTTTTGTTTCTTGTTTTAGCACTAGTTTAGTTTGTACAAGAAAACTATAAAAAAATGGAATTTAGGGTGCCTCATATGCTTCATCTTTTTAATGTCTTCCGTGAAAATAAGGATTCCGATAATTGTGCTCAATTGCTAGAGGAATAATGCATTAAAATGTTTGGCACTAAATCTTTGAATGATGAGCATGATTGCAATGTTGTTAGTATGAATTCTTTGAATATCCATGATGCTAATGATATGCAAAGCCACAAGCTTGGGGAAGCTATGTTTGATGAAGATGATATTTTTTGTCCCCCAAGCTTTGATGAGCAAATTTACTATGATGAAAGCATGCCTCCTATCTATGATGATTATTGTGATGACACGTATTCTCTAAAGAATAATGATAACCATGAAACTTGTCATCTTGATCTTAATTTTCAATCATATGATAGTTATTTTGTTGAGTTTGCTCCCACTACTATTGATGAGAAGAAATTAGCTTATGTGGAGAGTAGCAAAATTTCTATGCAAGTAGATCATGAAAAGAATACTTTAGGTGATGGTTATATTGTTGAATTCATTCATGAAGCTACTGAAAATTATTATGAGGAAGGAATTTATGCTTGTAGGAATTGCAATAATATCAAATTTCCTCTATATGTGCTTAAAGTTTTGAAGTTATGCTTGTTTTGCCTTCCTATGCTAGTTGATTGTTGTTCCCATAATTTGTTTTCTCACAAAATCCCTATGCATAGGAAGTGGGTTAGACTTAAATGTGCTATTCATATTCTTCATGATGCTATCTTTATGTTTAATTCTTATCTTTTATGTGAGCATCATTGAAATCATCATGCCTAGCTAGGGGCGTTAAACGTTAGCGCTTGTTGGGAGGCAACCCAATTTTATTTTAGTTTCTTGCTTTTTGGTTCTGTTTAGGAATAAATAATCCATCTACCTTATGTTTAGATGTGGTTGTATGTTTTAATTAGTGTTTGTGCCAAGTGGAACCTTTGGGAAGACTTGGGTGAAGTCTTTATGATCATGCTGTAAAAAACAGAAACTTTAGCGCTCACGAGATTAGCTAGAACTTTTTACTGGAAAGTGCTATTTAGTTGATTATTTTTGCAGATGATTAGTAGACAAATCCCTCAGGTCTACCAATTTATTTTGGAATTTTTGGAGTTCCAGAAGTTTGCGTTAGTTACAGATTACTACAGACTGTGCTGTTTTTGACAGATTCTGTTTTCATTGTGTTGTTTGCTTATTTTGATGACTCTATGGATAGTAAAATAGTTTACAAACCATAGATAAGTTGGAATAAAGTAGGTTTAACACCAATATAAATAAATAATGAGTTCATTACTGTACTGTCGGTGTCAAAACCGGTGGATCTCGGGTAGGGGGTCCCGAATTGTGCGTCTAGGCGGATGGTAACAGGAGACAAGGGACACGATGTTTTTACCCAGGTTCGGGCCCTCTCGATGGAGGTAAAACCCTACTGCTGCTTGATTAATATTGATGATATGGGTAGTACAAGAGTAGATCTACCACGAGATCAGAGAGGCTAAACCCTAGAAGCTAGCCTATGGTATGATTGTTGTTCGTCCTACGGACTAAAACCCTCCGGTTTATATAGGCACCGAAGAGGGTTAGGGTTACACAGAGTCGGTTACAATGGTAGGAGATCTACATATCCGTATCGCCAAGGTTTCCTTCCACGCCAAGGAAAGTCCCATCCGGACAAGGGACGAAGTCTTCAATCTTGTATCTTCATAGTCCAGGAGTCCGGCCAAAGGTCATAGTCCGGCTATCCGGACACCCCTAATCCAGACTCCTCAAGAGCCCTGAACCAGGCTTCAATGACGACAAGTCCGGGCGCGATATTGTCTTCGGCATTGCAAGGCGGGTTCCTCCTCCGAATTCTTCATAGAAGATTTTGAACACAAGGATAGTGTTCGGCTCTGCAAAATAAGTTCCACATACCACCGTAGAGAGAATACTATTTACACAAACTCAATCTGCCGACGATTCCAGCGCGTGACATCACACCACGGCCAAGCCTTTATTGAATCGTTTTCACCGTCCCCACCTCAGCGCTAGCGTAGCGAGGCGGTTTCTTAGGCACGTCTTGTCAAAGCAGAGATCGTGTCCCCTTATTCCAGGATTCTCATCAATACGGGCGTGGGTAACCCAACCGCGCCATTGATTATGGCGCTTGGGAGATAAGCGAGTTTTATTAGGCCGGTGGGGACGCATAGCTTTGTCCGTCCATATAAGGGGATAAGGATCCACTTTTTCACACGTGCCTTCTTCCTAGTGCCCAAGTCCGCACATCCCACCTCAACCTTCTCCAACTATGTCCGGAGCGGGAGGCAAGTGGATGGCCTCCTCCGTCACAGAGGGGCACATCAAAAAGCTGCGAAAGGCCAGATACTTGTCCGACGACATCGCGCATCGGCTCCCCGACAAGGGGCAGCTCATCCCCACCCCCAGGCCCCACGAGAGGGTGGTGTTCCTCCCCCACTTCCTCTGCGGACTAGGTTTTCCACTTCACCCATTTGTCCGGGGGCTCATGTTCTACTACGGCCTAGATTTCCATGATCTGGCCCCAAATTTCATCCTCAACATCTCGGCGTTCATCATCGTGTGCGAGGCCTTCCTCTGCATCCAGCCCCACTTCGGCTTATGGCTGAAGACCTTCAATGTCAAGACGAAGGTAGTGGGCGGCCGCCAAGAGGAGTGCGGAGGTGCCATGGTGGGCAAGATGGCCAACGTCCTATGGCTCGAGGGCTCCTTCGTGGAGACCATAAAGGGGTGGCAATCGGGGTGGTTCTACATCACCGAGCCGCGCGACTCTAAATGGGCAGCGGCCCCCGAATTCCTATTTGGCTTCCCTACACGGCTCACCTCATGGAAAGAGATGGGCCTGACGTGGGGTAATTCGGAAGAGCTGACCGGACTCCAAACCTGCGTCCGAAACCTGGTGGACAAGAAGCTCAAGCTTGTCAGCGTAGTCCAGGTTATGCCCATCCGCCGGATCCTCCCATGCAAGCATCGGGCCTTCAACTTGTGGGAGTTTGATCCGGCACATCACCGAACCTTGAGCCGGCTCTTCGACACTACGTACGAAGATGCCTGGAAGGTGCTGTTCAAGGCGCCGAGGCTCCGTGATCCGCCACCAAGATCGCGGATTCAGCTCATGACATCAAGCCAGCGAGGTAAGCTATTTTATCCTTTACGGGACTCTTTTTTCATAGTTTGACTCTATGCGGGATCTAAAACTCCCTCACCTTTGACAGGACTGGCAGAAGACGTCCGGACAGGTTGACTGTCCGGCTCCCTTGCCAGAAGACCCAGTGGACGCCTGATTGACGGGGCTGCTGGTTCCGGCACCTTACGTGGTGCCGGAGAAGAAGGCCAAGAAGAAGGCCACGGGAACTCGGAGGAGTTCCCGGCGCCAGGTGTTGTCGGACTCATCGTCCGATGACTCCGAGGCGGACTCCTCCCGCGAAGACGAGGAGGAGGAAAAAGAGGTCTCTCCCCCAGCGGGGGGAGATAAGAAAAGGAAGGCCGCCCCAACTGGGGAGGCCGGAGGGTCCAAGAAGGGAAGGACCCTTCCTCCGGACTACACCACCAACGCCGACGATGGCGAAGAGAAGTGGCCACCGAGGACCAAGCCCCTGGCGAAATCGTAAGTGTCCGGACACCAGAATAACACATGGTGTTCCATTTGTCGCACGGCATCTTCTAACGCCGAATATAACCATGCAGCCCGCCCAAGGACGGGCTCGACGCTTTGACGAGCGGCTCCCTGGATTCGTCGGATGTGAATAGCACCTCACTTCCGACCGCCTCGTCTCCTCCCGCCGCAGATGACGCCGAGGTGGAGTCCAAAAAGGGGCCCAGCCAGGAGGAGGTGGCCCTGGAGGCGCCGCAAGGTGACCTCCCGGACTCCGGGCGCAAAGGGGATAAAACCCCGAAGGGCTTTAAGTCCGCCCTGTCTTTGGACTCTGTCTCGAACCTTCAGTGGTTCCGAGTCCGAAGGCAACCCTTCGTAAGAAGGGCAAGATCATGACGCCGGTGACCTCCGTCCAACCGAGGCACGGATAATTTGATGGAGGCGCTTAACGGCGCTCCATCGACGAGGAGCACCGCATCGTTATGAGTGTGGTGATCGAGAAGTTCATCCGCCAAGAGCGGGCTGATGAAGCTTTCGTGCCAGCCTTCTAACAGGCTTTGAGGTATGTATTTAAGATATGTAAAAATATTACCGCATAGACAGTAGCCCCTGATGCTCAGTTTGGTGTTCGGAAAGAAAAAGTCGAACTGAGGATCTAAAAGATATACGCAGGAGTCTAACATAAGTATGTCAATATGGGAATGCACGCTTGTTCTGCGATCTCTGCCGACCGACTTGGTGGTTGATGCATTGAAGCAGAGCCTTGAGCGGTCCGAGAACGAGCTCGGCCTTGCCAAAAAGCAGCTCGAGGACAAGGAAGGTAAGTAATACCTTATGGGAGTATTTAAAAGATGTGGTTGCAAAAAATGACAGGAATAACGTGAATATTGCAGGGGCCACGAACGAGGTGGCGACCCTGAAGGAAGCGGTGTCCAAGGCCGAAAGCAATGCAGCCGCAGAACGCACCGAGGGAGAGAAGCAGGAGGCGCGGGTGGCGGAGGTGCGGCAAGAGCTCCAGGCTCTCGTGGAAAAACATGAGAGTTTGGAGCGTGACTCAAAGACTCGAGAGTCCGAGCTCGCCTCGGCCCTTGAGAGTGCCAAAGCCGCTAAGGCCGAAGCCCAAAAAGCCCTCCAGGAAATTGAGGCGATGAAGAAGATGGCGGCGGGTAAGGCATTCTTTATGCAAAGCAAGCATGTGAAAGTGAACTATCTGTTACTTACCCGAATCCGGAGCTCTCCAGGAGCATTCGTAGATCTGCCCGTGCAGTGTCCGATCTTTGCCAAGATTCTACCGAGTCGAGGAGGGACGCTCGACGGAGAAGGTGTTCTGGTCTTAGTATGCTGAGGTCGGACACCCGGTGCCCTTAAGAGACCAGTTGAAGCAGCTGGTCGAGTTCCATAAGGTAGCCGAACAGGCCATGAAGGGCCTCATAGTTCGGCCGTGGCCTAAGGAAGCCATGCCAGGGAGCTACTTCGGGCTGGTGAGGCGGCTGGTGGACGCCTGTCCATGGGTTGAAGTCGTCAAGCGCTCCGTCTGCATCGAAGGTGCCCGTAGGGCCCTTGCCCGTGCTAAGGTGCACTGGGGCAAGATGGACGCTGAGAAGCTTGTGACGAATGGACCACCACCGGGCAAGGAGCATCGCAAGCCTGAAATGTATTATGAGGGCGTCCTGAAGGGTGCCCGCCTTATAGCGGGTGAATGCTCCAAAGATGTAATTTTTGAGTAAACTCGCATTCGTTATCCTGTATGCTGAAAACTTGTTCATATGCGCTAAGCAACACTTTTGAATTTAAAATATTACCTTCTGTGCGGCCGTGTATTAAATTTGAGAGATGGCGAGTCGTCGGCTTCAGCCCCCATGCCACGAGTGTTGGGGTGTTCGGGATAAACTTGAGCGCTCTTGTTCCCATTCTTGGGTCCTTCGAGGGAGGCACTCAACGCAACGAACAAGGTAACCGGACTATAATGCTTGAACACTCTCACTTAGCCATAGAATTCTATAATTTTAAATTTCGGCGAAGCCCCTAGTATTCGGAAGACCGAGTTCAGGGCGCTATCCACGCCTAGGCCGGACAATGCCGACTCCTCGCTCTAAGCGGCATAAGTCTTTAGGGACTCGAAAACCTCTCGAACAGCGACTGGCTCTCGCCCTATCATGACGGTCAGTTTTAGATTTCTCCACTAAGGTGCTTAACCCAGCTCAACCGGGGCACAATCACAGTGGTTCTCCCAGCGCTACCTTAGCCGATATAACGGAACATAAGGTACCAAAACATGGGAGCCGGCAAACCCAACTATTGACCCAAGACATGATTCGAGCCGATGCATATAATGCTATAAGTTCGGGTGCCGCACTTGTGAAAGTGTTCAGACTTATCACACCATATTGTGGGGTACTTAAGCCCTGGTGTATTGCCCGCACTGAGTGTACGGTTGCACAATGTCATAACTGAACATATATATATATATAGAAAAAAGGAATTCAATAATAGGCGAAGCTATGTATTGTTTATTCAAAAGGGCTGCGATAAGAGCATGACGATACAAATAGTCACGATAAGCAAGGGACGAGACTTTTAACATGTCCCCTCCGGGGTAAGCTGCAGGATGGTATGTAAAACAGGTATACCGCTCGTAATAGAGACCACCTAGACAATCGGCGTAGCTTTCGCTTCCCGGCTGTTGCATCGTGTGTTGGCGATTCTCTTGCGGACAGGCTTCGTGAGAATGGAGTCCTGAAAGTAAAAAAGAAAGAAGAAAAGAAAAGAATGACACAATCGGGGCCCACAGTGCGGTTGAGCGCATTCGGGCATGCCGTGGTCGTGCCCCTCCTCCTATGCCCATGGTATTTCCAGAGCGTAATTATGTACACGTAGTACTGGTTTCACAATTTCGCGAGGGCTGGGGTTTGGGCCGCATTGCTATGCGTGCTCGAAACGTGCCAGGCGGTCTTGTTGTAGGTTACTCCGGGCGCGCTTGACGGTGTCCGGACGTTTAATAGCCGGACTCGAGAATTGCCTTAAGAGGCTGCTTTGTACTTCCGCCGCAAGGGCCGCCGTATGCTCCTCCGTACGGAGAGAGCGTTCGGTGTTTCCATTGACCATAATGACTCCTCGAGGACCTGGCATCTTGAGCTTGAGATATGCGTAGTGCGGCACCGCATTGAACTTTGCAAATGCGGTTCGTCCGAGCAGTGCGTGATAGCCGCTACGGAACGGGACTATGTCAAAGATTAACTCCTCGCTTCGGAACTTATCCGGGGATCCGAAGACCACTTCAAGTGTAACTGAGCATGTACAGTTGGCCTCTACACCTGGTATGACGCCTTTAAAGGTCATCTTCGTGGGTTTAATCCTTGATGGGTCTATGCCTATTTTGCGCACTGTATCCTGATAAAGCAGGTTCAGGATGCTGCCGCCATCCATTAGGACTCTAGTGAGGTGAAATCCGTCAATGATTGGGTATAGAACCAATGCGACAAATCCGCCATGGCGGATGCTAGTGGGGTGGTCCCTTCGATCAAAAGTGATCGGGCAGGAAGACCACGGGTTGAACTTTGGGGCGACTGCTCCATTGCATATCGTCCCTTAGTGCACGCCGCTCCCTTTTGGGTATGTGGGTTGCGTATATCATGTTCACCGTCCGCACTTGTGGGGAAGCCCTTCATCCTCTATTGTTCGGCGGCCGGGGCTCCTCCTCGTCATCGCTATGCAGCCCCTTGTCATTGTTTTCGGCATTTAACTTGCCTGCCTGCTTGAACACCCAACAATCCCTGTTGGTGTGGTTGGCTGGTTTTTCGGGTGTCGTGTATCTGGCACGAGCGATCGAGTATTCGGTCCAAATTGGACGGGCCCGGAGTATTTCTTTTAAATGGCTTTTCTGCTGACCGTGTTTAGAGCCTCTGAATCCGGCATTGACTGTCGTATCCTCAGCATTATCGCCGTTAATCGGCGCTTGTGCTTGTTGTGACGCGACCTGCCATTGCTGTCCTTGGTATCCAATTACGTGGCTCTTGGTCATGTTGTTACTACGAGCTAGCCAGCTGTCCTCTCCCGCAAAAGCGGGTCATGAGTGTTGTGAGGGCTGCCATGGATTTGGCTTTTCTGTCCTAGGTGCCGAGCAAGCCACTCGTCGCGGATGTTGTGTTTGAAGGCTGCAAGGGCCTCTGCATCCGGACAGTCGACGATTTGATTTCTCTTGGTTAGGAACCGTGTCCAGAATTGTCTGGCCGATTCCTCTAGCTGCTGAATTATGTGGCTTAGGTCATCGGCGTCTGGTGGTCGCACATATTTGCCACGAAATTGTCGAGAATGCGGCTTCCGGTCTTCCCAACAACCAATTGACTCTGCTGGCAAGCTGTTAAGCCAATGTCGGGCTGGTCCTTTAAGCTTAAGTGGGAGGTATTTGATGGCGTGTAGATCATTACCGCGGGCCATGTGGATGTGAAGGAGATAGTCCTCGATCCAAACCGCAGGATCTATTGTGCCATCGTATGATTCAATGTTTATGGGTTTGAAACCCTGAGGGATTTGATGATCCATCACTTCATCTGTGAAGCATAGTGGATGTGCGACGCCTCTGTATTGGGCTATATCACGACACAGCTCAAATGAGCTTTGTCTACTGTGTTCGGCCCGGCCGGAGTTGCCATATCCGGCGTGACGGTTATCGTCACGTGTCGTGGGGCGCCCACGCGATCCGTAGATTGATCTTGTTTGCCTTGCCTTGTCCTCCAATATATCTCGCAGGTCTGGCGATTTCCCCGCGCCTTGGTATTTTTTGAGCGGCGCCGGGGTGCGGCTTGAGTTGAGGGCCGAGAGGCCTTTCTGTCGCGGCCACGAGGTGGCCGGTCAGCCGTATCATGCGCTAGTGATGTAGGTTTGGGTGCTTCCTCCTCTAATCGGGGTAGCAGCCTGCGTTTTGGGTAGCTCTTGGAGGGGCGCTCGAGTTCATACTCTTCGGCCGCAAGGACTTCAGTCCATATGTCAGCTAGCAAGTCTTGGTCAGCTCTAAGTTGTTGCTGCTTTTCCTTGAGGCTGCTTGCCGTGGCCATAAGCCTGCTTTTGAAATGCTATTGTTCGACGGGATCCTCGGGCACGACGAATTCGTCGTCGTCGAGGCTTGCCTCATCTTTGGAGGGAGGCATGTAATTATAGTCCTCTACCTCTCTTTCTGCCGCTCTCTCATGAGGGCTGGCTTCTCCATCCTCCCGTGCTGAATCCTGCTTTGGGGGTTGTCTTCGCACTGTCTGGGTGTTATTGTCTCCGTGCGGAATCACCGCTTTTGCTGTGGCGGGATTTAGAGCGGCGCCACGACGCCGGCGCTTAGGCTGTTTCTTGGAGGGTCATCCTCCACTGCTCCATCGCCATTCCCATCTTTTGGGATGTCCACCATGTATATGTCGATGATGAGGTGGCCTTCCAGCGCCACGTGGGCGCTGGTTCTTAATCGCCCCTGCATCGTCGTCCATACCATCGATGTCTTCGGAGTCGAAGTCGAGCATGTCGGTTAAATCATCGACAGTAGCTACGAAGTGGGTGGTGGGTGGGCTTTGAATTTCTTCGTCGTCCGCATCCCAACCTTCCTGACCATAATCCGGCCAGGGCTCTCCTGATAAAGAGAGAGACTTTAGTGAATTCAGGATGTTGCCAAAGGGCGAGTGCTGAAAGATGTCCGCTGTAGTGAATTCCATGATCGGCGCCCAATCAGATTCGATTGGCGGGGGTGCGGAAGGCTCGGAGTCCGGAGAGGAGTCCGCACCTTGAGTCACGAGCCGCAAGGACGGGTAGGTGTACGGCTCAATCGCCGTAGAGATCGCAGCCCCGAGGCGGTGTCCTGCCACCCGCCCTCGATCAGCGCATCGGCTCGAAGCTAAAGGTCGAGCGACACCGGTGCGGCCTCCGGGACACTGTTCGGCGGCAGAGCTAGATCATACCCTCGTGATAAGGCGGGCGTGCTTGGCTGTGGCTCGAACCCGTCAAGATCAAGTCTCCGCGACGTCGGCCGTAGTTCAAACTTCCAAATCTGACCAGGTGGCGGGCGTAGCTTTCAATCTGCTCCAGATGGCTGCGAATTGGCCCGCAATGCAAAGCCGCCGAATCTGAAGATCTGTCCGGGGAGAAAAGTCTCACCCTGGAGCGCATCGTTGTTGATGATCGGAGGAGCCATCGGGCCTAAAGATGACGACACAGAGGAACTCTCAATGAAAGCACCAAAGTCGGTGTCAAAACCGGCGGATCTCGGGTAGGGGATCCCGAACTGTGCGTCTAGGCGGATGGTAACAGGAGACAAGGGACACGATGTATTTACCCAGGTTCGGGCCCTCTCGATGGAGGTAAAACCCTACTCCTGCTTGATTAATATTGATGATATGGGTAGTACAAGAGTAGATCTACCACGAGATCAGAGAGGCTAAACCCTAGAAGCTAGCCTATGGTATGATTGTTGTTCGTCCTACGGACTAAAACCCTCCAGTTTATATAGGCACCGAAGAGGGTTAGGGTTACACAGAGTCGGTTACAATGGTAGGAGATCTACATATCCGTATCGCCAAGCTTGCCTTCCACGCCAAGGAAAGTCCCATCCGGACACGGGACGAAGTCTTCAATCTTGTATCTTCATAGTCCAGGAGTCCGGCCAAAGGTCATAGTCTGGCTATCCGGACACCCCCTAATCCAGGACTCCCTCAAGTACCTTGAAGTGGTGTTTTGTTTTCTTTCGCTAACGGAGCTTACGAGTTTTCTGTTAAGTTTTGTGTTGTGAAGTTTTCAAGTTTTGGATAAAGATTCGATGGACTATGGAATAAGGAGTGGCAAGAGCCTAAGCTTGGGGATGCCCAAGGCACCCCAAGGTAATATTCAAGGACAACCAAGAGCCTAAGCTTGGGGATGCCCCGGGTGGCATCCCCTCTTTCGTCTTCGTTCATCGGTAACTTTACTTGGAGCTATATTTTTATTCACCACATGATATGTGTTTTGCTTGGAGAGTCATTTTATTTTCTTTTGCTTTGCTTTCTGTCATTTAGATTAATGTTTTGCATCTCTATTTTCAATAAAAATGTCAAGGATAGCTTTTACCATGCTTATTTTGCAAGTATACATGCTGCTGTTTCAAAACAGAAAGTTTACCGCTGTTGCAAAAATTCCCTAGAAAAGTAAGAATGTGATAAAATGTTGAAACCTTTTGCATAATAAGCTCTGATAAATTTACTACAGTGGTAATTTTCTTTCATAATTTTTGGAGTTAGGGAAGTATGATGAATCTTGCATTCTTTACAGACTATCCTGTTTTGGCAGATTGCTGTTATGTTTGCATTGTTTGCATATGTTTGCTTGTTTAATGATTCTATTTGAGTATATGAGTATTAAATAGGCAGAGGCATTTAGTATGCAATGTTGAATAATAATTTTAGTGATTTTCTACAATATAGTATGATAAGGTTTTGCATTGGTTTATACTAACTTATCTCACGAGTTCTTGTTGAGTTTGGTGTGAACGAAGCTTTCGAGATTTACGAAACCGTGATATGAAAGGAATTAAGGAGACGCAAAAGTTCAAGCTTGGGGATTCCCAAGGCACCCCAAGATAATATTTCAAGAAGTCTCAAGCATCTAAGCTTGGGGATGCCCCGGTAGGCATCCCACCTTTCTTCTTCGACAACTATCGGTTAGTATCGGTTGATCCTAAGTTTTTGATTCTTCACATGATGTGTGCTATCCTTGAAATGTCGTTTTATTTAGCTTTGCTTGCTGTTTGAATAAAATACTAAGATCTGAAATTATTAAATGGGAGAGTCTTCACATAGTTGTGTAATTATTCGACTACTCATTGATCTTCACTTATATCTTTCAGAGTAGTTTGGCATTTGCTCTAGTACTTCACTTATATCTTTTAGGGCACGGTGGTGGTTTTATTTTGAAGAAATAGATGAACTTTCATGCTTCACTTAGATTATTTTGAGAGTCTTAAATAGCATGGTAATTTTCTTAAATAATCCTAATATGCTTGGTATTCAAGATTTGTAAAACTTTCTTATGAGTGTGTTGAATACTATGAGAAGTTCGATGCTTGATAATTGTTTTGAGATATAAAGATGGTGATATTAGAGTCATGCTAGTTGAGTAGTTGTGAATTTGAGAGATACTTGTGTTAAAGTTTGTGATTCCCGTAGCATGCATGTATGGTGAACCGTTGTGTGATGAAGTCGGAGCATAATCTATTTATTGATTGTCTTCCTTATGAGTGGCGGTCGGGGACGAGCGATTGTCTTTTCCTACCAATCTATCCCCCTATAACGCCCTCGATGCGGCTATATCTCCCACGTGTCGAAGCACGACTTAGAGGCATAACCGCATAGAAAGCAATGTCGCAAGTGAGGTAATCTTCACACAACCCATGTAATACATAAGGGAAAGAGACACATAGTTGGCTTACAGTCGCCACTTCACACAATACATAAATAAACATCCACCATTCAGATTACACTCAAGGTCCGACTACGGAACCAAAATAAAAGAAGATACCCCAAATGCTACACAGATCCCCGATCATCCCAACTGGGCTCCACTACTGATCATCAGGAAAGGACACATAGTAACGACCACGTTCCTCGTCGAACTCCCACTTGAGCTCGGTTGCGCCACCTGACCGCATCGCTGGCACCTGCAACTGTTTTGGTAGAATCTGTAAGTCACGGGGACTCAGCAATCTCACACCCGCGAGATCAAGACTATTTAAGCTTATAGGAAGGACAGAGTTGTGAGGTGGAGCTGCAGCAAGCGACTAGCATATATGGTGGCTACATTCGCCAAAAGAGAGCGAGCAGAGAAGCAAAGCACGGTCGTGAAGCTAGTAGCGATCAAGAAGTGATCCTGAAACTACTTACGTCAAACATAACTCCAACACCGTGTTCACTTCCCGGACTCCGCCGCGAAGAGACCATCACGGTTACACACGCGGTTGATGGGTATTTTAATTGAGGTCAACTTCGGGTTTTCTACAACCGGACATTAACAAATTCCCATCTGCCTCATAACCGCGGAACGGCTTTGAAAGATAATACCTGCAGGGTGTCCCAACTTAGCCCATTATAAGCTCTCACGGTCAACGAAGGATATTCCTTCTACCGAAAACCCGATCAGTCTCGAATCCCGGACTACAAGACATTTCGACAACAATAAAACAAGACCAGCAAAGCCGCCCGAATGTGCCGACAAATCCCGATAGGAGCTGCACATATCTCGTTCTCAGGGCACATCCGGATGAACACTACGTACGGCAACCGAAGATGCCCCAAGTTGCCTCAGGGTGGCACCACAAGTGGCTCTAGTTTGGACCAACACTCAGAGGAGCATTGGCCCGGGGGGTTAAATAAAGATGACCCTCAGGCTCGCGAAAACCCGGGGGAAAAAGGCTTAGGTGGCAAATGGTAAAACCAATGTTAGGCCTTGCTGGAGGAGTCTTATTCAAAGCAAACTGTCAAGGGGGTCCCATAAATCACCCAACCGTGTAAGGAACGCGAAATCAAGGAACATAACACCGGTATGACGGAAACTAGGGCGGCAAGAGTGGAACAAAACAACAGGCATAAGGCCGAGCCTTCCACCCTTTACCAAGTATATAGATGCATTAATTATAGCAGATATATATTGTGATATCCCCAACAAGTAACATGTTCCAACAAGGAACAACATCTCCATGTTCCAACAAGGAACAAACTTCATCTTCACCTGCAACTAACAACGCTATAAGAGGGGCTGAGCAAAGCGGTAACATAGCCAATCAACGGTTTGCTAGGAAAGGATGGTTAGGGGTTTGACATGGCAATATGGGAGGCATGATAAAGAAAGTGATAGGCATCATAGCATAGGCATAGCAAAAGAGCGAGCATCTAGCATAGCAAAGATAGAAGTGATTTCGAGGGTATGGTCATCTTGCCTGCAAAGTTCTCAGAGTTGTCGAAAGCTTGATCCTCGTAAGCGTTCTCAACAGGTTCCTCGCTCACGCACTCGCCTCCGGCTCTACCCAAAGCAAGAACACAAGCAAAGGAACCACAATAAATCACGGTGCAATGCACAAGCAACATGATGCAAAACATGACATGATATGCGAGATGTGATATGCAATGCGTATGCGTGCTCCGGAAGGAAAATGATGAACCAGGCATCAACTTGGCAAACCAAGTATGCCGCTAGAAAGATGAGATGATTTCGGTTGAAATCGATATAAAGATCATCGGAATCGGATGCACGGTTTGCAAATGACAAGCAAAACAAGAATGGCACAAATCTGCCATTAACAGCATGATGCCACTTAGCAAGCAACAAGAAATTAAGCTACTGCACCCAAACGTACCATAAAATCATATGGCAGTGATCTACTCAAGATGCTTGACAAAAGATGAACACTGAGCTACGGCTAAATCACAACATAACAGGTCCAAACAAGCATGGCAAAAGTGCAAAACATATCAGCTTCACAGACTTGGTGAAATTACTGAACATGGCAAAATCAGCATCAGGAAGCAATGTTCAGAGCAAGAAAACATCATGCTACAGGAACTTATAATAGCAAAACAAGGCATGGCATGAATATACTCAAAGCATAGATCAAAAGTCCCTTACTGACCATGAGCCAAAAAGGATCAGAAAATATAATAACACCCATGTCAATATAGCAAGTTTCATTAATGATTCAAAGAAGGGCATGACAAAAACAGATAACAAGTAGGCATGTTTAAGAGCTCGATGCACTTACTACAGAGCATTACATGATACAATAAGCATACATCCATCAAGAAGACATGGCATAGAATCTATACATGGCAAGAACAACATCATAGAATACACGGATCAACTACAACAACCTTGGCAAAATTGAATAACATGTAAACAATCTGCCAGGAAACATTTTATAGCAAAAGTAGAGCTCGATTGACTCAAGCTATGGCACTCCATAATTGAAAACAAGGGCATGGATGGATAGAGAATAACCATATGTTCAAAACATCCTTATCAAGTATCTCAAAATATGCATGGATCTCTCAGTAGCATCAAGTTAACATGGCATAAAAATATCAAGAAAACAGGGCTGAAATCAGCAACATCATGAGGCCTAGTTTGCATGCTTGTGCTAGTCACCACAGAGATCACAAAAATACATGGCAGACACCCTGAAAAGATGGCATGGCATATTACAAAACACATGTAGGACTCAAGTTCATAGGATGCACACCTCAATCATGGCAAAATGACAAAGTGCATGTTCGTTAAGAAATGAAACTAACATCACATAGCCTTCTTCTAACAGCATTTCGGGCATCAAGATGAGCTCAAATGAAAATGATGCAATGAGATGATCTACTCTTCGAGACGAACATTTTGACATATTACACGCACGAAACGGAGCCACAGGTGCAAAGTTATGATGCGTTGAAGATGCCACAAAATAATCATAGAAAAGACTTAGAGGGAAAACGGGGGGAGGGGAAAGTCAACCCTCGTCGGTGGATCTCAGATCCGGCCGGATCCCGAGCGCGCGGCGGCGGCGGCTCGCCGGAGCAGCGCCGGAGGAGGAAGGAGGCGGCCGGGGGACGACGCCGGGCGGGCGCGGCACGCCGGCGGCCGAGGCGGGCGGCGGCGCCGGGGACGCGCGGCGGTGGTGACGGGCCGGCCGGGCGAGGCGGCGATCGGGCGGCGGCGCTAGGTCGGCGGAGCGGGCGGCGGCGGCGGGCGGGCGCGCCGCTGGGCGCGCGCGACGACGCGCGCGGCCGGCCGGAGGGCCCGCACAGGCTGCGGGCGGGCTTCGGCGGCGGCGCGGCGGCGCGCACGTGGCAGCCCTGGTTGGCTGCGGCGCGGCGGCGGACGCGTTCGCGCCGTCCGGACGTGTCCGCGCGGGAGAGGAGCGAGCTAGGGTTAGGTGGAATTGATCCGGATTTCGTGGGAAGGGGTGTTTTTATAGGTAGAAGGAGCTAGGAAGCTCCAAATGAGGTGCGGTTTTCGCCCACACGATCGTGATCCGACGACGGAGAGCATGGAAGTGACTTAGATGGGTTATTGGGCTGTTTTGAAAGGGTGTTGGGCTGCAACTTAAAAGAGGCCTTTGCGAGAGTGCGGTTAACCGTTGGAGTACCAAACGAGCTCCAAATGACCCGAAACTTGACAGGTGGTCTACCGGTGGTGTACCAAGGCCACTAGACAAACCTCGGTCCATTCCCTGAAAGTTTAGTACCCGCTCACGGAAAAACGTAAAAGGGGACACCGGGGGACATAGGAGTGCCGGATTGCAAAACGGACAACGGGAAAAATGCTCGGAATAATGAGACGAACATGTATGCAAATGCGATGCACATGATGACATGATATGAAATGCATGACATGGACAAAATGAAAAAACGAAAGACAAGAACCCAACCACTGAGGGAATATCATATCACAATGCCGAAAATGGCAAGAGTTGGAGTTACAAATATGGAAAGTTACATCCGGGGTGTTACAACACTCCACCACTACAAGAGGATCTCGCCCCAGATCTAGGACTGAAAGAACTCCGGATATTCGAACGGAGGTGATCCTCGCGCCTGTGTGGCTTCTCGGTCGGAATGGTGTGACCACTTCACTTTCAGGAATTTGATTGACTTGTTGCGAGTCTTGCGCCGGTTTCTTCAAGAATAGCAACGGGTGCTCACGATAAGAGAGATCTTCTTGGAGGTCAATTTCTTCGTTGATAGTGCGCTCAGAGTCTTGAAGCACTTGCGAAGCTGTGACACGTGAAACACATCATGCACGTTCGCGGGTTGGACAGAAGCTCGTTGATAGGCTAGATCGCCTCTTTGCCAATGATCTTGAAAGGACCCACGATCTAGGGGCAAGCTTCCTTTGATACCGGGCGGCGAGTGCCTTTCATTGAGAGACGCGGAGGTAGACATGGTCTCCGATTTCAAAAGCCACATCACGGTGCTTGTCATCATAATAGCTCTTCCGCGCGATTATGCTGCTTTGAGATTCTCACGAATGACTTTGCACATTTCTTCGCTTCGTGATCAAGTCGCTGCCAAGAAGTTGGCGCTCACCTGTCTCGCACCAATTGAGAGGAGTACGACACTTTCGCCATAGAGAATTTCGAATGGGGCCTTGCCGAACTCGCTTGGAAGCTGTTGTTGTAGGAGAACTCGCATATGGAAGACAATCTTCCCATTTAATACCAAGGAAATGACACAAGCCCCGAGCATATCTTCAAGGATTTGATTGACTCGCCGACTTGGCCACTTGTTTGAGGATGGAAAGCTGTGCTGAAACGAATGTTGGTGCCCATGGCCTTCTGAAAAGAATCCCAAAACTTGGAGGTAAAGATGCTGCCACGGTCTGAAGAGATCAACTGTGGAATGCCGTGCAAGGAGACAATCCTGGAGGTGTATAGCTCTGCCAACTGAGCTGCTGTGATAGATTCTTTGATAGGAAGAAAATGAGCCACTTTAGTAAGCTTGTCAATGACAACGAAGATAGCATCATTTCCACGCTTGGACTTTGGAAAACCAGTCACGAAGTCCATTTCGATATGATCAAACTTCCATTCTGGAATAGCAAGAGGTTGGAGGAGACCAGCTGGTCATTGGTGTTCTGCTTTCACTCTTCTGCAGACATCACACTCATTCACGAATTGAGCAATTTCTCGCTTCATTCGAGTCCACCAATATGACTGCTTGAGGTCATGGTACATCTTCGCATTTCCGTGATGAATGGATAGAAGCGAATTGTGTGCCTCGCTCATAATGACTTTACGAAGATCACCCTTAGGAACCACAATCCGTCCTCAAGAAAAGAGTATCTTTGTCATCAATGTGGAAGCACTTGTATTTTGAATGCCCTTGTCGATACCACGCTTCACCTTTTTCACCATGGTATCCAGGAGTTGAGCCTCACGAATTTGGTCTTCCAAAGTAGGAGAGACTATGAGGTTGGCAAGAAAGCCTTGAGGAACAACTTGAAGATTCAGCTTATGGAAAGCTTCACAGAGATCCGTTGGAAGGGCTTGAGGATTAAACTGCTGCGAGAAGCCTTCCTGCTCAAAGCATCTGCAATCACATTGGCCTTGCCCGAGTATATTCAATACTTGGGTTGTACTCTTGAATCATCTCGACCCATCGAGTTTGCTCGAGGTTGAGGTTGGGTTGAGTGAAGATATACTTGAGGCTCTTGTGATCGGTGAAAATGTCCACTTTCCTTCCCAACAAGAGATGTCTCCATGTTATCAATGCATGGACAACTGCCGCCAACTCAAGATCGTGAGTGGGGTAGTTCTTTTCGTTGGGCTTCAGGTGACGAGAGGTATAGGCCACAACTCTCTTCTCTTGCATTAACACAGCCCCGAGACCGGAAGAGAAGCATCACAAAAACTTCAATGGCTTGGATTCATCAGAGGAGTCAAGACAGAGCTGTGACGAAGTTTCTCTTGAGGGTATTGAAAGCAATGTCACACTCAGAGACCGTACATACTTCACATGCTTCGGAGGAGGTTGGAAAGAGGCTTTGCAATCTTGGAGAAATTCTCAACGAATCTTCGCAATAGCTTGCAAGACCAAGAAAACTACGAAGTTGCTTGACATTCCGAGGAGGTTCCCAATTCACAATCATGGACACCTTCTCGGATTAACAGCGATGCCCTTGGCGGAGATGATATGACCAAGATAAAGCACTTCATCAAGCCAAAATTCACATTTGGAAAACTTCAGATAGAATTGATGCTCTCGAGCTTGTCTAGCACCAATCGCAAATGTTTGGCATGATCCTTCTTATTCTTGGAGAAGACCAAAATATCATCAAGATAGACCAAGACGAATTCATTGGTGTAGGGGTTGAAGATGAAATTCTTCATCCGAGAGAATGTTGGAGGAGCATTGACAAGGCCGAAAGACATGACAGTATATTCATAAGAACCAAAGCTTGTTCTGAATGTTGTCTTGGGAATATCTTGTTCACGAATGCGAATTTGATGATAACCCATACGAAGGTCAAGCTTGGAGAACACTTTAGCACCTTTGAGTTGTTCGAAAAGCTCATTGATGTTGGGAAGTGGATACTTGTTCTTGATTGTCTTCTTATTCAATGGACGGTAATCGACGCAAAGTCGGTCCGTGCCATCCTTCTTCTGGACAAAAAGAACACCACAACCCCAAGGAGATGAACTCGGTCTGATCAAACCCAGACGCTCTTGTTCATCGAGCTGCTTCTTCAATTCCTTCAGCTCATCAGGTCCAAGCTTGTATGGACGCTTGCAAACGGGTTCAATGCCGTGCTCAAGATCGATAACTAACTCAATCGGCCGATGAGGAGGCATTTCGAAGCTCTTCCGAAAGACATCTTGATACTCACAAACGATCGAATCGAGAGATAGCATCCAACTCGCCCTTCTCATTGAGAGAAAACAACCAAATGGTTTCATCACGAAGCGCATAGATGATCACATCCTCGTAAGAGTGAGTCAATTGAATTTCTCGCAGCACAATCAAGCTGAGCTTTGTGCCGATAAAGCCACCCATTCCGAGAATTAGATCAATATCCGAGTCACCAAGGACAATTGGTTTAGCCAGAAATCTATAGTCGCCCATCTTGATAGAAACATCCGGACGCAAATATTAGATGTCATTTGCTTACCCGGGACACAATCTTCAACGGAATAGGAATCTTTTCCGTCACAAACTCGTGCTTGGCAACAAAAGGTCTCGAAATGAAAGAAAGCGATGCACCAAGATCAAATAAGACTTTTGCAGAATATCATTAATCGAGAGATTACCCATTATCACATCAAGAGATTCCTCCGCTTGAGCTGCATTCATCATATTCACCTTGGCATGCTTTGGATTATGCTTGACCACTGCATTGCTTGAAGATTTCACAGGAGGAGGAGGCGGAAGGCGCCTTTGGTTGAAGCACTTGTTCGCATAGTGACCTTTTTGCTGACACTTGTTGCAAGTAACCTCTGTGAGCGGACGGTGGTAAGGAGCATTTGACCTTGGAGCTTGAGAATTTGACTTGTTCGATAGCTTGGGTTGGGTGGGTGGGAATATCCACGACCACCGGTTCTTCTCGCGATAAGGCCGACGGAACGGAGGAGGAGGAAGGTAGAACTTCTGCTTAGCTGCCACTTGAGAGGAAGAAGAAGACTGAACTGCATCCCCGATTCTCTTCTTAGAAGCCTCACATTTGAGCTGGGCAGCTTCTTGCTTCAAAGCCATGTTGTAGAATTCATCATACTTTTCCGCTCAAAAGCACGAGAGCTAATTGCAGATCTTCTCCGAGACCACCTCTGAATTGATAGATCATACTCTTTTCATCGTGGATGTCTTGCTTAGCAAAGCGAAGCGAAGTTTCGAACTGGATATTGTATTGATACACGACATGTTGCCTTGCTTGAGATTGCGGAACTCCTCACGCTTGCTCTCAACAACACTTTTCGAATGTGGTGAGCTCAAGTCTCGGCGAACTCATCCAAGGTAATGACACGACCTCCTCTCGAATCTTTGTATTGCTGGTACCACTCAGCAGCTTGGTCCTTGAGTTGAAACGAAGCAAACTTGACAAAGTCCTCGTGTCCGACATTGCTACATTCAAAATGTTTGCAGATGTCCACAAGCCAATCGTCGGCGTCTGTGGCCTCGACACGTAAACCGAAAGACTTCGCTGATTAGCGAGGAACTGACTGAGGGTAGCAAAGTGCGGCTGGTTGTTGCCTTGACCTTGATTTCCTTGATTGCCTTGACCTTGAGTACGCTCTTGCAAGAGTTGCAAAATCATCTGAGCATTAGCGTTGGTGGCTGCCATGATAGCTTGCCATGCCTCCGGAGGCGGAGGTGGAGGTGGAGGGTTCGGCTGACTCCCATCATCACGTTCCGGATTCAGACGCGTTGGCGGAGCCATCCTAGAAATTGCAACATATAGTCTTCACAATAAACATCCGAACAAGGATGAACGAATGAATTCCAAAGTTAACATCACACGTCCATTAAGGTGAGAAGCCACTTGATAAAGGGTTGATGAAAAAAAAATAACAAGGTACGACTGGAACAAATAAGTGGTAAGGATTACCCAATCACAAACCAAATATCTGCGGGAAGAAAAGCTAAGAGCTACTTGAAACCCACCTATAAACTCCCGAAACTTTCTGGTTATGCAATCTGGTGTTGGGGATACAGGGGACACAAAATATATCACCCAAACTAACAATACCTAGATCCAGTTGTATCCATCCGTCAACACATAACCAAGAAACCTTCGGAAATCGTGTACCTCGACCTTCGAAAGGCATCCGTTATACGAGTCATGGAAATACTCCCGAGCTCACCCCAGTACTGGGTTATCGGGGTTATCTCACCAACAACTGTACAAAAGAGATTTCGATGTCGGCAAATCTCGTATATTCGAACTACAACGATAAAATTGTGACGACAACACCTCGAGCTCAACTCCCGGACACCGCCACAACCCCTAAATGTCGAGGCACCAAGAACAATGTTCTCGCCACAAAACCATCGGAAAGATTCCAAGATACCCGCGTGATCCTAAAATTTTTTAGTGAAATTTGAGGAGAGGAGAGTCAAAACTTCTACGTCAGAGACCTCACCAGAGCGACGAAAGGACTGGGAGTAAAAAGAATCCTACTCTCCGATATATAGAATCCTAAGACTCAAAACATTTTGTTCTAGACTCAACAACGCCAAAGAAACAATCAGCGAGGCTCCTAAGTCGGGATGGCTCGATACCAACTTGTAACGCCTCGATGCGGCTATATCTCCCACGTGTGAAGCATGACTTAGAGGCATAACCGCATTGAAAGCAATGTCGCAAGTGAGGTAATCTTCACACAACCCATGTAATACATAAGGAAAGAGACACATAGTTGGCTTACGATTACGCCACTTCACACAATACATAAATAAACATCCACCATTCAGATTACACTCAAGGTCCGACTACGGAACCAAAATAAAAGAAGATACCCCAAATGCTACACAGATCCCCGATCGTCCCAACTGGCTCCACTATCGATCATCGTGAAAGGACACATAGTAACGACCACGCCTCGTCAATTCCCACTTGAGCTCGGTTCGCCACCTGACCGCATCGCCGGCACTGCAACTGTTTTGGTAGAATCTGTGAGTCACGGGACTCAGCAATCTCACACCCGCGAGATCAAGACTATTTAAGCTTATCGGAAGGACAGAGTTGTGAGGTGGAGCTGCAGCAAGCGACTAGCATATATGGTGGCTACATTCGCCAAAAGAGAGCAAGAAGAGAAGCAAAGCACGGTCGTGAAGCTAGTAGCGATCAAGAAGTGATCTTGAAACTACTTACGCCAAACATAACTCCAACACTGTGTTCACTTCCCGGACTCACGAGAAGAGACCATCACGGTTACACACGCCGTTGATGGGTATTTTAATTGAGGTCAACTTCGGGTTTTCTACAACCGACATTAACAAATTCCCATCTGCCTCATAACCGCGGGCACGGCTTTCAAAAGATAATACCTGCAGGGTGTCCCAACTTAGCCCATTATAAGCTCTCACGGTCAACGAAGGATATTCCTTCTACCGAAAACCCGATCATTCTCGAATCCCGACTACAAGACATTTCGACAGCAATAAAACAAGACCAGCAAAGCCGCCCGAATGTGCCGACAAATCCCGATAGGAGCTGCACATATCTCGTTCTCGTGGCACATCCGGATGAACACTACGTGCGACAACCAAGATGCCCCAAGTTGCCTCGTGGTGGCACCGCAAGTGGTTTAGTTTGGACCAACACTCGAGAGGAGCATTGGCCCGGGGTTAAATAAAGATGACCCTCGGGCTCGCGAAAACCGGGGAAAAAGGCTTAGGTGGCAAATGGTAAAACCAATGTTGGGCCCTCTTTGAGGAGTCTTATTCAAAGCGAACTGTCAAGGGGGTCCCATAAATCACCCAACCGTAAGGAACGCTAAATCAAGGAACATAACACCGTATGACGGAAACTAGGGCGGCAAGAGTGGAACAAAACACCAGCATAAGGCCGAGCCTTCCACCCTTTACCAAGTATATAGATGCATTAATTATAGAAGATATATATTGTGATATCCCCAACAAGTAAACATGTTCCAACAAGGAACAACATCTCCATGTTCCAACAAGGAACAAACTTCATCTTCACCGCAACTAACAACGCTATAAGAGGGGCTGAGCAAAGCGGTAACATAGCCAATCAACGGTTTGCTAGGAAAGGATGGTTAGGGTTTGACATGGCAATATGGGAGGCATGATAAAGCAAGTGATAGGCATCGTAGCATAGGCATAGCAAAAGAGCGAGCATCTAGCATAGCAAAGATAGAAGTGATTTCGAGGGTATGGTCATCTTGCTCGCAAAGTTCTCGAGTTGTCGAAAGCTTGATCCTCGTAAGCATTCTCAACAGGTTCCTCGCTCACGCACTCGCCTCCGGCTCTACCCAAAGCAAGAACACAAGCAAAGGAACCACAATAAATCACGGTGCAATGCACAAGCAACATGATGCAAAACATGACATGATATGCGAGATGTGATATGCAATGCGTATGCGTTCGGAAGGAAAATGATGAACCAGGCATCAACTTGGCAAACCAAGTATGCCGCTGAAAGATGAGATGATTTCGTTGAAATCGATATAAAGATCACCGAATCGGATGCACGGTTTGCAAATGACAAGCAAAACAAGAATGGCACAAATCTGCCATTAACAAAGATGATGCCACTTAGCAAGCAACAAGAAATTAAGCTACTGCACCCAAACGTACCATAAAAGCATATGGCAGTGATCTACTCAAGATGCTTGACAAAAGATGAACACTGAGCTACGGCTAAATCACAACATAACAGGTCCAAACAAGCATGGCAAAAGTGCAAAACATATCACTTCACAGACTTGGTGAAATTATCAACATGGCAAAATCAGCATCAGAAACAATGTTCAGAGCAAGAAAACATCATGCTACAGGAACTTATAATAGCAAAACAAGGCATGGCATGAATATACTCAAAGCATAGATCAAAAGTCCCTTACTGACCATGAGCCAAAAAGGATCGAAAAATATAATAACACCCATGTCAATATAGCAAGTTTCATAATGATTCAAAGAATGTGGCATGACAAAAACAGATAACAAGTAGGCATGTTTAAGAGCTCGATGCACTTACTACAGAGCATTACATGATACAATAAGCATACATCCATCAAGAAGACATGTCATAGAATCTATACATGGCAAGAACAACATCATAGAATACACGGATCAACTACAACAACCTTGGCAAAATTGAATAACATGTAAACAATCTGCCAGGAAACATTTTATAGCAAAAGTAGAGCTCGATTGACTCAAGCTATGGCACTCCATAATTGAAAACAAGGGCATGGATGGATAGAGAATAACCATATGTTCAAAACATCCTTACTGAAGTATCTCAAAATATGCATGGATCTCTCTGTAGCATCAAGTTAACATGGCATAAAAATATCATCAAAACAGGGGCTGAAATCAGCAACATCATGAGGCCTAGTTTGCATGCTTGTGCTAGTCACCACAGAGATCACAAAAATACATGGCAGACACCCCTGAAAAGATGGCATGGCATATTACAAAACACATGTAGGACTCAAGTTCATAGGATGCACACCTCAATCATGGCAAAAATGACAAAAATGCATGTTCTGTTAAGAAACAGAAACTAACATCACATAGCCTTCTTCTAACAGCATTTCGGGCATCAAGATGAGCTCAAATGAAAATGATGCAATGAGATGATCTACTCTTTGAGACGAACATTTTGACATATTACACGCACGAAACGGAGCCACAGGTGCAAAGTTATGATGCGTTGAAGATGCCACAAAATAATCATAGAAAAAGACTTAGAGGAAAACGGGGAGGGAAAGTCAACCTCGTCGGTGGATCTCAGATCCGCCGGATCCCGAGCGCTGGCGGCGGCGGGCATGGGCAGCGCCGGAGGAGGAAGGAGGCGGCGGGGGGGACGAGGTTGGCCGGGCGCTGGCGCCACGGCGGCCGAGGCGGCGGCCAGGCCGCCGGGCGGCCGAGTAGGGCGGCGGCGCCGGGACGCGGCGGCGGTGGCCGACGGGCCGGGCCGGCGTAGGCGGCGGGCGCTTAGGTCGGCGGAGCGGCGGCGGCGACGGGCGCTGGCCTTGTTCGCCAGCGGCCGGGCCGGAGGGCCTCGCAGACGGCTGCGGCGGCGCGGGCGGCGCCACGTGGCAGCCCCTCGTTGGCTGCGCGCGCGGCGGACGACGTCGTTCGCCGTCCGGACGTGTCCGTGCGAGGAGAGGAGCGGGAGCTAGGGTTAGGTGGAATTGATCCGGATTTCGTGGGACGGGGTGTTTTATAGGTAGAAGGAGCTAGGAAGCTCCAAATGAGGTGCGTTTTCGCCCACGATCGTAATCCGACGACGGAGAGCATGGAAGTGACTTAGATGGGTTATTGGGCTGTTCTGAAAGGGTGTTGGGCTGCAACTTAAAAGAGGCCTTTGCGAGAGTGCGGTTAACCGCTGAGTACCAAACGAGCTCCAAATGACCAAACTTGACAGGTGGTCTACGGTGGTGTACCAAGGCCACTTGACAAACCTCGGTCCATTCCGAGAAAGTTTAGTACCCGCTCACGGAAAAACGTAAAAGGGGACGCCGGGGGACATAGGAGTGCCAGATTGCAAAACGGACAACGGGAAAAATGCTCGGAATAAGGAGACGAACATGTATGCAAATGTGATGCACATGATGACATGATATGAAATGCATGACATGGACAAAATGCAAAAACGAAAGACAAGAACCCAACCACTGAGGGAATATCATATCACAATGCCAAAAATGGCAAGAGTTGGAGTTACAAATATGGAAAGTTACATCCGGGGTGTTACACCCCCTAGGAGCATGCGCGTAATACTTTGCTTTGATAACTTGTAGATTTTTGCAATAAGTATATGAGTTCTTTATGACTAATGTTGAGTCCATGGATTATACGCACTTTTCCTCCTTCCACAATTGCTAGCCTCTCTAATACCGCGCACCTTTCGCCGGTATCATACACCCACCATATACCTTCCTCAAAACAGCCACCATACCTACCTATTATGGCATTTCCATAGCCATTCCGAGATATATTGCCATGCAACTTACCACCGTTTCGTTTATTATGACACGCCTCATCATTGTCATTTTGCTTTGCATGATCATGTAGTTGACATCGTATTTGTGGCAAAGCCACCTTTCCTAATTCTTTCATACATGTCACTCATGAGTCATTGCACATCCCGGTACACCGCCGGAGGCATTCATATAGAGTCATATCTTGTTCTAAGTATTGAGTTGTAATTCTTGAGTTGTAAGTAAATAGAAGTGCGATGATCATCATTATTAGAGCATTGTCCCAGTGAGGAAAGGATGATGGAGACTATGATTCCCCTACAAGTCGGTATGAGACTCCGGACGAAAAATAAAAAAAAAGAAAAAAATGAGGCCATCAAAAAGGGAGAAAAGGCCCAAATAAAAAATATAAAAACTAAAAAATGAGAGAAAAAGAGAGAAGGGGCAATGCTACTATCCTTTTACCACACTTGTGCTTCAAAGTAGCACCGTGATCTTCATGATAGAGAGTCTCCTATGATGTCACTTTCATATACTAGTGGGAATCTTTCATTATAGAACTTGGCTTGTATATTCCAATGATGGGCTTCCTCAAAATGCCCTAGGTCTTCATGAGCAAGCGAGTTGGATGCACACCCACTTAGTTTCTTTTGTTGAGCTTTCATATGCTTATAGCTCTAGTGCATCCGTTGCATGGCAATCCCTACTCACTCACATTGATATCTATTGATGGGCATTCCCATAGCCCGTTGATACGCCTAGTTGATGTGAGACTATCTTCTCCTTTTTGTCTTCTCCACAACCACCATTCTATTCCACCTATAGTGCTATATTCATCTCTCACGCTCATGTATTGCGTGAAGATTGAAAAAGTTTGAGAACACCAAAAGTATGAAACAATTGCTTGGCTTGTCATTGGGGTTGTGCATGATTTAAATACTTTGTGTGGTGAAGATAGAGCATAGCCAGACTATATGATTTTGTAGGGATAACTTTCTTTGGCCATGTTATTTTGAGAAGACATGATTGCTCTGTTAGTATGCTTGAAGTATTATTATTTTTATGTCAATATTAAACTTTTGTCTTGAATCTTTTGGATCTGAATATTCATACCACAATTAAGAATAATTACATTGAATTTATGCCAAGTAGCATTCCACATCAAAAATTATCTTTTTTATCATTTACCTACTCGAGGACGAGCAGGAATTAAGCTCGGGGATGCTTGATACGTCTCCAACGTATCTATAATATTTTATTGCTCCATGCTATATTATCTACTGTTTTGGATAATTTTGGGCTTTATTGTCCACTTTTATATTATTTTTGGGACTAACCTATTCACTGGAGGCCCAGCCCAGAATTGATGTTTTTGCCTATTTCGGTGTTTCGAAGAAAAGGAACATCAAACGGAGTCCAATTGACCTGAAACTCCACGGAACTTATTTTTGGACCAGAAGAAGCCTACGGAGTACCGGAAGCTCACCAGGGGAGTCCCAAGCTGCCCACGAGGGTGGGGGGTGCGCCCACCCCCTAGGGCGCTCCCCCTGCCTCGTGGACAGCCCGGAGGTCCACCAACGTACTTCTTTCACCCATATATACCCACGTACCCTAAAAACTTCGAAGACGAGAATAGATCAGGAGTTCCGCCGCCGCAAGCCTCTCAGAGCCACCAAAACCAATCGGGACCCTGTTTCACAGACCACACGGAGGGGGGAACCTCACCGGTGGCCATCTTCATCATCCTGCCGCTCTCCATGACGAGGAGGGAGTAGTTCACCCTCGGGGCTGAGGGTATGTACCAGTAGCTATGTGTTTGATCTCTCTCTCTCTCTCTCATGTTCTTGATTTGGCACGATCTTGATGTATCACAAACTTTGCTATTATAGTTGGATCTTATGTTTCTTCTCCCCCTCTACTCTCTTGAAATGAATTGAGTTTTCCCCTTGAAGTAATCTTATCGGATTGAGTCTTTAAAGATTTGAGAACACTTGATGTATGTCTTGCCGTGCATATCTGTGGTGACAATGGGATATCACGTGATTCACTTGATGTATGTTTTGGTGATCAACTTGCGAATTCCGCCCATGAACCTATGAATACGGGTTGGCACACGTTTTCGGCGTGATTCTCCGGTAGAAACTTTGGGGCACTCTTTGAGGTTCTATGTGTTGGTTGAATAGATGAATCTGAGATTGTGTGATGCATATCGTATAATCATACCCACGGATACTTGAGGTGACATTGGAGTATCTAGGTGACATTAGGGTTTTGGTTGATTTGTGTCTTAAGGTGTTATTCTAGTACGAACTCTAGGGCTGTTTGTGACACTTATAGGAATAGCCCAACGGATTGATTGGAAAGAATAACTTTGTCAGGACCCCGATTCCAAGTCACATCGATCTAGCCGGTAACACCTCATATCACTTTGCGGCCTCACGCACGGTATTCTCACGGGTGTCGCCTTACCATGGCCCGGGACCATTTGCGCCTTTTGGCTCACGTATATGATAGTGTCCCTAGCATCCATATGACAGAGAACCCGGGCCGACATGGCTAGTCGTGAACGCAAAGCAGCACTAACCCATGGGGACAGGCATACATGAATCACATCGAGCATGTCGGTCATCAACGTATGAATCCGGGCTATAGCACTGGCTAACAGGACTCCGTAACCCGGCTGTAGCAGGCTAGGCAGACTCGGATGTCACCGCGTGACATTTCCTCAAGGGATGTATACAGAACGAAGTGAAACACATGCCGACCAATCAAGTGTCCAGAGCAGTAGTCTGGGCTAGCAGGACTCCGTGAACCGGGCAGTAGCAGACTACTATCGCCAGAAGCACTAGACTACATTTCCCCATATGAGAGGCTGCCAAGGATAAACAACTATATTGTCGGATCCCACACATACCAAGCATTTCAAACATACACACAATATGCTCGATATGTGTAAATACAACATGGCATCACAACATAACTCTCTGACTCAAGTATTTATTCATTAGGCCCGAGGAGCGAGATATTATAAACATGGGTCTCACGACCCAACATTGAGAGCATACAAGTCAAAACACAAGCGGAAGCTTAACATGTCTGAGTACGACATCTACAAATGAAAAAGGCTGAGAAGCCCGACTATCTACCAGATCTGCCGAGGCACAAGATCGTAGCTGAGGTAACAAGCTAAACGTCGGAGTCCACGCGGAACTACTAGCGAGACTGATGTCTCTCTGCAAAACATAAAAAAAGCAAACGTGAGTACAAATGTACCCAGCAAGACTTACATCAGAACTAGCTACATATGCATCATTATCAACAAAGGGGGTGGTGGAGTTTGACTGCAGCAAGCCAGCTTTGACTCGGTGGCTATCCTGAACTACGACTGCAAGTAACTCTTGTGTGGTGGCGCACACGAGTCCACAAATTCACCATATCAATACACCACTATGGATCCGATCCCGTCTTCCTACGAGAACGCCATCCATAGCACTCATGCTTACCTTGCGCATTTTAGAGTATCCACTTTCACTTGTCTATGAACTGTACAGGAAACCCAGAAGTCCTTTACCGCGGACACGGCTATTCGAATATATGATGTTAACCCTGCAGGGGTGTACTTATTCACACACGCTCTCGCCACTTACCACCATGTACACGTCGTGTATCTCGGCAACCTTCAAGCGGAAGCTTGGCGAGGAGTCGGCCACGACCGACTAACCACACAAGTCTCTAGTCCAGTTTATCGCCTATTCGGGTTCCATCCGCAAGGAGATCCGCCAGGTGTCGCCACGGCCCCAAACGATGTGTGCAGGGTTCCCGAGACACCAAGCGGGCGCTCGGTACACCGGCCACGTGTATCTACCGCATCATAGCCCACCCCTAGGGTCAGCGCCACGCACGGCCTCCAACACATATCCTACAAACACCGTAAACTAGTTGCAACTCCCGGATGAGATCGAGGCGATTAATAAGCCGAGAGGGGCCGAGTTACCGGAACCCAATGTGTGGTAGTAACTGTTTCATGGATCACAAACACAGAACTCAGTTCCTGAGGACGTCTGCAATGAGACAATCCACCATGTACTCCTACATGGCCTCTCACCGCTACCTTTACCAAATCGTGTCCACACACTTAGCTCCCACACAGTAGGACATGTTCACACACCTCTGATTCATCCTCGATGAATCAAACCTGACTCAACTCTAAGCAGTAGCAGGCATGACAAACAAGCATGAATGAGTAGGCACAGCAGGGCTCAAACAACTCCTACTCATGCTAGTGGGTTTCATCTATTTATGTGAAATGACAGTCATGCAGAGGATAAAGGGTTCAGCTACATGCAGCAAGTAATGATAAATCGTTGTTGTCCTAATGCAGTAAAAGAGAGCAGGAGCGAGAGAGTGGGATTGTATCAGAATGAAAAAGGGGGTTTTGCTTGCCTGGCACTTCTGAAGATAATATAGTTCTTCATCAGTGTCATCGAACTCATCATCGGAACCACGTCTATCGAGAGGGGACAAACACCGGCAACTGAGAAAGAACACAATCAATGCAATGCCACAATATGATGCATGATCATGACATGGCAATATGCTGTGATTTGAGCTAATGCATCTAGCTATGATTTAAATGAAGTTGGTTTGAATACATGATTCAAATTCCAACTCCATATATGATTATTTAAATGCCCTTTATTTGTTTTTTCCAAAACAGAGGACAATCATTGTTCAAACATGCATGAAAATGGTACATATGGATTCCTTGAATTTTTCTGATAATTTTTCATATATAATTTGTTTGATTTGGAGCTACGGATTAAGTTCTATGATTTTTAGAAGTTTAGAGCATTTTCTCAAATTTATAAACCTTTTTGATTTATTTTAATTCCAGAAAATACTTATCACGTCAAGATAGGTCATGTTGACCTCAGCAGGTCAACAAAGGGTCCAGTCAAACCTGACCAATGGGGTCCACTGGTCAGTGACTCAGAGCTGGGTTGGGTGGATGACAGGTGGAACTGGTCAACGGCCACGTCAGCAAGGTCAACCCTGACGCATGGGGCCACTGTGTTTAACTAAAACTAAACATGATTTAATCCGTGTGGTTAAATATGGGCGTGGGGCCCATCTGTCTGTGTCACTAAAGTTAATTAACTAGCCCATTAGGGCTTAATTAAGCCGGCCACGTCGGCGGTTAACGCTGGGGCTAACCCAGGCACGTCGGCGTTCGCCGTTCCGATGATTCCGGCGACGGGAGCGAGCGGGGCTGATCCCGTTGGAACGGCCGCGACGCGGTGCGTCCAATGGTGGCTGCGGCTGGAGCTGTGGTGGCCGGGGGCGACGACTACGGCGGCCTTGGCGGCGGCCGAACTCGCCAGCCAGCGCGCTGCTACGCTATTAGCGAGCGAGCTGAGAGGCTGGGCGGGCTCCTGGGAGCTCCACAAGCCCAGGGTCGTGCTTGGACTAAAGGGGAGTGACCTACCACGACGGCGGCGACAAACGCGGCGGCGGGAGCGTGCGGGCAGGACGGCGAGGTCAGGTAGCGGACGAGCACGACCATGGGAGTAGGGGGAAACGACGACGGAGCTCACTAGGGGTCGATGCGCAGATCGGTGGGCTCGGGGACGGCTCGGAGGTGTCGAATCTGCGGCGGCGATCTCCGGTGCCCGAGGTTGAAGACGAGGGCAAAGGCGGCGTTGTGGGGCGTCCGACGTTGCGCGGCTCGGTGTGGAGGTCGAGGGTGAAGCGGCGCAGCTCTTGGTAAGCTCGAGAGGTCGAGGGGGCAGCAGTGGCTGCGTCTACGGCGAGCGGCGGTGACGAGCGTACTCGGGTGCGTGCGAGAGAGAGAACAAAGGAGGGGGGAGGAGCTCGAGGGAGTGAGCGAGAGGGACCAGGGGGTGCGTGGTGCTCGGGGGCGACTCCAGGGCGCCAGGGAGGCCAACAGGGAGGCAGGAGGTGGCCACGGGTGGCTGTGCGCGCCGCACGCAGCTGCTTCTCCTCCTGGCAGAGGAGGAAGACGACAGGAGCTGCGGTGGTGGGCTGGGTTGCCAGAGAGGCCTGGCCAGGTGGGCTGCCTACTGGGCCACAGGTAAGGCTAGGTCAGTTCTCTCTCTCTCTCTAATATTTCTCTTTTCTATTATTCTGTAATCTTTGTGGCTTTTCTAAAAATACCTAGACCCTTTCAAAAATCACCAAACTGTACATGGCCATTGTATAGAATATATCCAACATGGAACATTTCAGTTTAGGATTATTTGAGCATTTAAAATAATTTATAGTATTTAAATGCCCAAATGCAAATAAATAATGATTTCATTCAAAAATCCAGAATGGCCTAGGAAAATGTGCACCATTTTTGGGAGAGGTTCTAGACCAATTCAAAAATGATGAACTTTTGTGAAGGGCATTCTGGGTTCATTGAAATTTTTTTCAGTTGAACCTGGTATTTTCAGGGGGGGTGCTGGGGGTTTCTGACATCCCCATTTCAAGGTTATTAAATTTAAACATGATGGCATGAATGCTTATGCAGAGTCAGGCAAGGACTAAGCTAGGGCTGTGACAACTCACCCCCACTAAACAAGAATCTCGTCCCGAGATTCAAGACGTGAGGTAAGAAGACAGAGGGGACACTAGCTAACACAAACTTGTCGATCCAATTGCCCTTCCCGAAGATGTTGGTTCATTGCTCCAATTGAACTTGACTTCCTGTTTTCGAGATCTTCATCCAACATGATGGCGACAGAAAGAAACTCTATAGGAAACGATCTCCTCGAAGATCGAGCACTCAAGATCAACTCGTGGAATGAGATGTTGAAACATCTCGAGTTGAGACACAAAACAAATCGAGAGGGATGGAAGAACAAACGACGGGGTTTGATTGGTGGGCAACAATTCCACGCTTAGAAAGATGGTGGATGGTGTCAAGGTGGCGAGGAAATATTTACCATGATCGCGTAACGGGGCACCTCGAGAAAGGTGACTCATTGGATTGTTCCCTTAAGTGGCAAAAAGAATTACTTTTGATCCATAGATCATTGGAACTCTTCATACCAGCTTAAGGCAATTTACAATTGATTGATTGAAAGAGCTCAAACAAATGGCATACTCGGACTAGAGTGGATGATGTGGACTACCTTGTTGAAGACAACACAATGTATGATTTTGCTTATCATCGGAGGTGGAGGGGACCCATGGTAAGTCCACTTTGAAGATGATCCTGGACATCAACTGCTGAGAAGGACATCCCATGGAAAATTGGCACAATGGGGTGCAAGCTGGGAACAACATGCAAATGTTGGGAAGGTTCCAACCATCATATCTGCCTGAGATTCAGATCCGATTGGTAATAGGATACTTGGACTCAAAGATGTCTGAAAAGAAAGTTTGCAACACAATTCGACGAGATGGCGTTGCGAGATTCTCGAGGGATGAACTAAGATAGGAAGCTCCAAAACATGAGCTGGTTCTGCTAAACACATGTGAACACGCTGTCCCAGACAAGCATGACCACACGGTAGACTTATAATAAAACACTACCAAGTTCAGGTGGGAACCATCATTGAGATAACGAAGTCTTGTGCATGTCCGTCCGGGCCCTTCAGATTAGCGATGAACTTCTTTTCTTTGAACAATTCAATCAAGGGCTTGGGGTGCTAGGAATTGCATATGGAATGAAGATGATCAGTCTATCGCACCATAGAATACTTTGCACAGGCATGACTGACTTGGGATGATTCCAGAGGAAACAAAACAAACCTTTCTCAAATTCATGGCGGCAACTTACACCTAAAGCACATGAATTCGGGGAAGTCACTTCCTCCATCCAAGCATAGGCTTCATGAACGGAACACGAAGGCATTGCTTACAAAGTTTTCAACACTAGGTTGATGTTCAACATGAATCATGGGGGAGACAAAATGCTGCTGATGGGCTCAACAACAACTCATCGGAATTTCCATATCACTGGACTTCCGCCATCATGTGAACACGGTGATAGTATTGGTCAGACCAAAAGATGTAATGGTGTATGCTCGAGGGGTCAACCACGAGTAAGACAACATTACGAACATCGATGGTACTGATTTGACTTGGTGATAGCCCATACTCAAATCAAAGTTTGATAAGACAATAGGTTCAACAACTGATTACGAGGACCAATCGATGAAGATATCATATTTCTTCAACACACACACAAACGCAAAGATATCCCTTCAGAATGAACTAAATTCAGCAAAGCTTTTATCTTTCAAGTCTCCAAGTTGTTGTTTAGCTTAACCAACCAGCTCAGGGATATCCAACATGGATTCTTGGAGAAGGGGTGGTTACAAGAAAATCAACTTGGTCACGAACTCAACATAGCGGTCAGGTGACAACCTGGTGATACTTCGGAGAAGATATTCAGAATATCATGAACCACCGATATGTTACTAAGCTCGAGAACAATCTTGCTTTTCAGGGCAAGACGATATGATCAATAGAGCGAAGATTTGAATTAATCCTAGCTCATTGATCAAGGAGTGCACCAGGAGAATGGATTAGATAGCACGATTAATCTTAGGATGATGATTTAATAACCAACACGCAAAGAATGAGAATATTGTCCATTAACTACCAAGCAACGAGGTTGCTAGGAGTATCGATTTCACCCACCACAGTTCACTTATCGGCATTCCAGTTACAATAACACGGAACCGAGGAATGAAACAATGATGGCGAGAAGTATCACTGCGTCAAGAATTCTTAAGAGATGGTGCAATTCTCATGACGTTCCTGACATAAGGTGGTAATACTTCAGGGTGGAACAGAACAAAAGCTTGATTGCATTTGATCTGCGGAATACAACTGCTTTGACCCAATCCTAGAAATGGGTGAGGTACTGAAGTCTGTTTCTCCTAGTCATTCCGAGATAGAATGGCTTGATGGAACGCAAGAGTAAAGGCAACGATGAACGAATGCACGCATACTCTTGACTATCAATTGATAGAAGGAGGTCAGGAAACAACTAAAATGGGACAACTTCAAAGAACATATGATTTTCTGAGTTGTGGATGCATGGACTAGCATGTCGAACGATTTCAACATATTTCTTCCGGATAACCCATGCAGAAAGGTTGAACTGGCAGAGTCACAAATAGAATGGAGAACTCATCGAGGCCACTTCTGTTGTGATCTTTTGATCCAACAAACTTCTGCCATAAGTGGTTCATGGTATTTGGAAGAAGGATATACCACGGACCTCAAGGACTATCGCAAAGTTACTAATATCCTAAAGGAACTAGAAAACACTATCAACATGAATGAGTAGAGTGAATCTCGGGTTCAAGAACCCAGGAGTAGAACACCTACTAACTAATAACATCACGGGATGCTTTCGAGAATGATGGCCAGAATCATCACACCGGGAACAAAAAACATGGCTAGATTACTAGGTGACTCCCTAAATCCCCTAGGGTCATAATAATAACTCCAACATATGTGTCGAGGCAATAGAGTACCTCAACTCACCGATTGGTGTGCTTAATCTGGCCCAAAAGGACATCAGGAAAGGGAAGAAAGGATTCGCAAATGCATCAGACTATTTAGAGAATTGGGATGACCCGGACAGCATAACGGCTGTAAATGCTCAAAAAGATTTGAGACATCATGCAAAATGGTGGCATAACCACTCTACAACATCATATCAAGGTTCCGAGATCAACAGTTAACATACAGAAATAGTAGAAACTGAACTGGGCTTAAAACCAACAATCTTAAAAGTCTAAGGATTAGTAACACGTCATCCTGATAGATAGATGAGAAGCCTAGTTCTTAATCCCCGTAGAAGAGAAGAGGATGACTCAGATCAGAAGCCCATGAGGTATAAGGAGTAAAAAGAGCCTTATGTTCCCTTCCACAATCAATTCCCTTACATAGCTAAAGCATTTCTAGACACAACTTCGACCAGTTTGGCTTGGTAATCTTACAGGCAGTCAGGCTCTGATACCAACGCTCTCAGGACAACGATTCCAAGTCACATCGATCTAGCCGGTAACACCTCATATCACTTTGCGGCCTCACGCACGGTATTCCCACGGGTGTCGCCTTACCATGGCCCGGGAACGTTTATGCCTTTTGGCTCACGATATGATAGTGTCGCTAGCATCCATATGATAGAGAACCCGGGCCGACATGGCTAGTCGTGAACCCAAAGTGGCACTAACCCATGGGGACAGGCATACATGAATCACATCGAGCATGTTGTTCATCAACGTATGAATCCGGGCTGTAGCACTGGGCTAACAGGACTCCGGTAACCCGGGCTGTAGCAGGCTAGGCAGGACTCCGGATGTCACCGCGTGAAATTTCCCCGAAGGGACAGACACAGGAACGAAGTGAAACACATGTAGGCCAGTCAAGTGTCCAGAGCAGTAGTGCTGGGCTAGCAGGACTCCGGTGAACCGGGCTGTAGCGGACTACTATCGCTCAGGAAGCACTAGACTACATTTCCCCATATGAGAGGCTGCCAAGGATAAACAACTAGATTGTCGGATCCCACACATACCAAGCATTTCAAACATACACACAATATGCTCGATATGTGTAAATACAACATGGCATCACAACATAACTCTACGACTCAAGTATTTATTCATTAGGCTCCGAGGAGCGAGATATTACAAACATGGGTCTCACGACCCAACATTCAGAGCATACAAGTCAAAACACAAGCGGAAGCTTAACATGTCTGAGTACAGACATCTACAAATGAAAATGGCTGAGAAGCCTGACTATCTACCAGATCCTGCCGAGGGCACAAGATCGTAGCTGAGGTAACAAGCTAAACGTCGGAGTCCATGTGGAACTACTAGCGAGACTGACGTCTCTCTGCAAAACATAAAAAAAGCAGACGTGAGGACAAACGTACTCAACAAGACTTACATCAGAACTAGCTACATATGCATCATTATCAACAAAGGGGGTGGTGGAGTTTGACTGCAGCAAGCCAGCTTTGACTCGGTGGCTATCCTGAACTACGACTGCAAGTAACTCTTGTGAGGTGGCGCACACGAGTCCACATATTCACCATATCAATACACCACTATGGATCCGATCCCGTCTTCCTACGAGAACGCCATCCATAGCACTCACGCTTATCTTGTGCATTTTAGAGTATCCACTTTCACTTGTCTATGAACTGTACAGGCAACCCAGAAGTCCTTTATCGCGGACATGGCGAATAGACGATGTTAACCCTGCAGGGATGTACTTCTTCACACACGCTCTCGCCACTTACCACCATGTACACGTCCTGTATCTCGGCAACCTTCAAGCGGAAGCTCAAGCGAGGAGTCGGCCACGACCTGACTAACCACACAAGTCTCTAGTCCAGGTTTATCGCCTATTCGGGTTCCATCCGCAAGGAGATCCGTCCGGGATGTCGCTCACGGCCCCAAACGACGTGTGTTGGGTTCCCGAGACACCAAACGGGCGCTTGGTACACCGGGCCACGGTGTATCTACCGCATCATAGCCCACCCCTAGGTTCAGCGCTACGCACGGCCTCCAACACATATCCTACAAACACCAGAAACTAGTTGCAACTCCTGGACAGAGATCGAGGCGATTAATAAGCCGAGAGGGGCCGAGTTACCGGAACCCAATGTGTGGTAGTAACTATTTCATGGATCACAAACACAGAACTCAGTTCCTGAGGACGGCTGCAATGAGACAACCCACCATGTACTCCTACATGGCCTCTCACCGCTACCTTTACCAAATCGTGTTCACACACTTAGCTCACACACAGTAGGACATGTTCACACACCTCTGATTCATCCTCAATGAATCAGACCTGACTCAACTCTAAGCAGTAGCAGGCATGACGAACAAGCATGAATGAGTAGGCACAACAGGGCTCAAACAACTCCTACTAATGCTAGTGGGTTTCATCTATTTACTGTGGAATGACAGGTCATGCAGAGGATAAAGGGGTTCAACTACCGCATCAAGTAACAGATAAATAGTTGTTATCCTAATGCAATAAAAGAGAGCAGGAGCGAGAGAGTGGGATTGTATTAACAAGGGGCTTTTGCTTGCCTGGCACTTCTGAAGATAATATAGTTCTTCATCAGTGTCATCGAACTCATCGTCGGAACCACGTCTATCGAGAGGGGACAAACACCGGCAACTGAGAAAGAACACAATCAATGCAATGCCACAATATGATGCATGATTATGACATGGCAATATGCTGTGATTTGTGCTAATGCATCTAGCTATGATTTAAAGGAAGTTGGTATGAATACATTATTCAAATTCCAACTCCATATATGATTATTTAAATGCCCTTTATTTGTTTTGTCCAAAACAGAGGACAATCATTGTTCAAACATGCATGAAAATGGTACAGATGGATTCCTTGAATTTTTCTGATAATTTTTCATATATAATTTGTTTGATTTGGAGCTACGAATTAAGTTCTATGATTTTTAGAAGTTTAGAGCATTTTCTGAAATTTATAAACCTTTCTGATTTATTTTAATTCCAGAAAATACTTACTGCGTCAGCATTAGGTCATGCTGACCTCAGCAGGTCAATAGGCGGGTCCAGGTCAAACCTGACCAGTGGGGTCCACTGGTCAGTGACTCAGAGCTGGGTTGGGTGGATGACAGGTGGGACTGGTCAACGGCCACATCAGCAAGGTCAACCCTGATGCGTGGGGCCACTATGTTTAACTAAAACAAAACATGATTTAATTTGTGTGGTTAAATATGGGCGTGGGGCCCATCTGTCTGTGTCATTAAAGTTAATTAACTAGCCCATTAGGGCTTAATTAAGCCGGCCACGTCGGCGGTTAACGCCAAGGCTAACCCAGGCACGTAGGCGTTCGCCGTTCCGGCGATTCCGGCGACAGGAGCGAGCGGGGCTGATCCCGTTGGAACGGCCGCTACGCGGTGCGTCCAACGGTGGCTGCGGCTGGAGCTGTGGTGGCCGGGGGCGACGACTACGGCGGCCTTGGCGGCGGCCGAATTGGCCAGCAGTGCGCTGGGCTACGCTATTAGCGAAGCGAGTGAGAGGTCATGGGCGGGCTCCTGGGAGCTCCACAAGCCCAGGGTCGTGCTCGGACTAAAGGGGAGTGACCTACCATGACGGCGGCGACAAACGCGTCGGCGGGAGCTTGCGGGCAGGACGGTGAGGTCAGGTAGCGGATGAGCGCGACCAGGGGAGTAGGGGGAAACGACGACGGAGCTCACTGGGGGTCGATGCGCAGATAGGTGGGCTCGGGGACGGCTCGGAGTTGTCGAATCTGCGGCGGCGATCTCCATTGCCCGAGGTTGAAGACGAGGGCAAAGGCGGCGCTAGGGCGTCCGGCGTCAGCTGCTCGGTGTGGAGGTCGAGGTGAAGCGGCGGAGCTCTTGGTAAGCTCGAGAGGTCGAGGGGGCAGCAGGCTGGCTTACGTCTCTGGGCGGCGACGAGCGTACTCGGGTGCATGCGAGAGAGAGAACAGAGGAGGGGGAGGAGCTCGAGGGAGTGAGCGAGAGGGACCAGGGGGTGCGTGTCGCTCGGGGGCGACTCCAGGGCGCCAGGGAGGCCAACAGGGAGGCAGGAGGTGGCCACGGGTGGTCAGAAGGCCAAGACGAATGCTTCTCCTCCCGGCAGAGGAGGAAGACGACAGGAGCTGCGGTGGTGGGCTGGGTTGCCAAAGAGGCCTGGCCAGGTGGGCTGCCTACTGGGCCACAGGTAAGGCCAGGTCAGTTCTCTCTCTCTCTCTAATATTTCTCTTTTCTATTATTCTGTAATCTTTGTGGCTTTTCTAAAAATAACTAGACCCTTTCAAAAATCACCAAACTGTACATGGCAACTGTATAGAATATATCCAACATGGAACATTTCAGTTTAGGATTATTTGAGCATTTAAAATAATTTATAGTATTTAAATTCCCAAATGCAAATAAATAATGATTTAATTCAAAAATCCAGAATGGCCTAGGAAAATGTGCACCATTTTTGGGAGAGGTTCTAGACCAATTCAAAAATGATGAACTTTTTTGAAGGGCATTCTGGGTTCATTGAAATGTTTTTCAGTTGAACCTGGTATTTTCAGGGGGGGTGCTGGGGGTTTCTAACATCCCCATTTCAAGGTTATTAAATTTAAACATGATGACATGAATGCTTATGCAGAGTCAGACAAGGACTAAGCTAGGGCTGTGACAAACTTTGAGGTGGTTTCATACCCTACCATAATCTCTTCGTTTGTTCTCCGCTATTAGTGACTTTGGAGTGACTCTTTGTTGCATGTTGAGGGATAGTTATATGATCCAATTGTGTTATTATTGTTGAGAGAACTTGCACTAGTGAAAGTATGAACCCTAGGCCTTGTTTCCTAGCATTGCAATACCATTTACGCTCACTTTTACCACTTGCTACCTTGCTTTTTTTATATTTTCAGATTACAAAAACCTATATCTACCATCCATATTGCACTTGTATCACCATCTCTTCATTTAACTAGTGCACCTATAAAATTTACCATTGTATTGGGTGTGTTGGGGACACAAGAGACTCTTTGTTATTTGGTTGCAGGGTTGTTTGAGAGAGACCATCTTCATCCTACGCCTCCCACAGATTGATAAACCTTAGGTCATCCACTTGAGGGAAATTTGCTACTGTCCTACAAACCTCTGCACTTGGAGGCCCAACAACGTCTACAAGAAGAAGGTTGTGTAGTAGACATCACCCACCGGGGCCGTGGGTGGCGTCGCTCGTGCCTGCGCTGATCGGGGGTGGCGCGGGTGTGATAGGGTGTCCGGTCCCGTAGGTCGCGCCGATGTCGATGAAGCCTCCTGGTGCGCCCGGGGGCACGCGGGCGCGGCGAGACCGCTTATGCAATCGGCGCGCTCGAGGCACGCAAAGGAGCGAAGAAGGACAGGTCCCAAGGCGCGGCGCCCAAAGCAGCTCGACGACGCGCTCCAGCAATGCGTCCCGACCGCTCTCCATCAACTGGCATCGCGGCAGCTCCCGAGCCACTGTGAGCGTCGCCCTCATATTTGCTTGTTCCCGTTGGGTGTGCGGCGTCGTGGCTGCAGCGTGGCGTGAGGCCCTTGCGGCTGCCCGCGCTTGTCGTGGAGTAAGGGCGGACGGCGTGTGGCCGCGCCGCCCGCGCCCCACAGCGCTTGGCGGTGCGTGTGCTGCCTGGGGCACGGGGACGAGGTCTTCTTGGGCAGACGGTGCCGCCCGAGCAGGCCAAGCTGCCCAGCGGTCGGTGTTGGTCCTCGGTTCGCCGGACATCGGAGCCGCGGAGTGTTGGCGGATCAACTAGCGGAAGGAAAGCTCCGGCGGACACCTACCTGGCGCCTCCTGCGGCTCCATCCGACATTCGGCGCGCCAGGTAGGAGTGCGCCGAAGCTTTCCTTCCGTCGATCCGCGTCCCGTCGCTTCATCGCATCCATGGCAGATGCTCTCCGAGCCCGCGCTGAGCGTCGGACCGTCCTCGCCGCCCGCATCGCTCAGACAGCTCCTGTCGGTGGGCCTCCCCGTCGTTATCCATCACCCGCCGCCAACGCCACCACCGGCCCGGTGGGAAACGAGCAGCAAGCGCCCTCGCTGTACCCCTCGGTGTGGCGGGACGGCCGCACCGTCACTCCGTCGCTGACCCCGGCCAGCTCATCGTCTCACGCTCGCTGCGCTCCCATGGACGCTCAGGCCACGCTATGCATGGCCCGCGAGCTCGTGCGCTACCGCCCCATCGACGACCTCTACGAGGACTGGCTGGACCGCATAGCCGAGCTCGTCAGCGCCGCAGGGGGCTCCCCGCTCCATCCCTCTCACTGCCTCGCCCCCCGCCAGCTGCGGGCGACATGGCTTGGGGAGCGCCTCCACCACCTCTGCACCAAGACGGCGTCCTGGCGCCAAGGCGCGCGACCCCTCGGCGTGCCCCACTGCGTCGGGCGCCCGTACGCGAAGAAGGAAGCTGCGAAGAAGTTCCCTGGCCGCAGGATAACACTCCCGTGCTCCCAGCACCACTGCGGCAAGACCGTGCGCCGCCTGCGGCAGCGATGCGCGGGCATCAAGGCCAAGCTCTGCATCAGAAAAGGGTTCCGGTGGCTGCCACGCCTTCACTCCTGAGCTGTGTAGCGTCGCATGGCCGGGCAAGTTCAAGCCATACCTGCCTCCTCGCTACGAAGGCACCCCCGACCTCGCGGAGTTCCTGCAGCTCACCGAGCTGAGCATCGATGCGGCCAATGGCGACGAAAAATTCATGGCGAACTGGTTCCCCATGGCTCTCAAGGATGGCGCTTTCTCGTGGCTCCTGAACCTGCCCCCGGGCTCGATCTCCTCCTACAACGAGATGCGCGGCCGCTTTGTCGCCAACTTCCAGGGCACACGCGACCGCCCTCCGGTCGCGGGTGACCAGCACCGCATCAAGCAGCAGCCAGGGAAGACCCTGCAGAACTACATCCAGCACTTCAACAACGTTCGCCTCAAGATCCCCAAGGTAACAGACGAGGCCATCATCTCCGCGTTTTCTGATGGTGGCCGCGACGTCAAGATGAAGGAGGAGCTCGCCATTCATGAGGAGCTGTGCACAACCCTGGAGCTGTTCAACCTGGCGACCAAGTGCGCGGAGCTGAGGAAGGGCGCCTTTCCCTCCTCGAGCTCCCGGCTGCCGACCCCGAGGAAAAGAAGGCCAAAGCCAAGGATGTGAAGCACAAAGGAATGGCCGTGCTCACAGCGGAGCCGGACACGAAGCGTGGCTGGGACCTTCCCGAGTCGTCCAAGAGCAGCGGTCCATTCTGCGCCTTCCACAACGTACACAGTCACAACACTAATGACTATCAAGAGCTCAGGGCAATTCCAGATGGACGCCTCGGTCGACGCCCCGAGTGCAACGACCGGGGCTATGGCCGAGGAGGAGGACGTGGCGGAGCACGCTAGGACGACCGTGGCCCCCGCCAGGAGTGGCGCGACCAGCCTCGTGAGGACCGCTGGCAGGACGAGCCTCGCGAGGGCGCCTGGAGGGATCAGCCTCGCGAGGATCGCCCTCGAGGCAATGCTGGGCTTCCTCCACTGCCGCCACTGCCAAGACGGAACGACGACCACCATCAGGACGAGGGGGCTGGGGGCTTCCAAGAGCCGCGTGCCATCGCGTGCATCTTGGGCGGAGGTCAGGCCCCAGCCTCTCAGCGCATCTTCAAGCAGTTTGCTCGCGAGGTGAACGCAGTCCTTCCCAGGCTCGAGGCCACGCGCCCGCTCAGATGGTCCAAGTGCGCCTTCACTTTCATCTCAGCAGACCAACTCATGTGCGCGGCCACCGCTAGCGCCCTCCCGATGCTTTGCTCACTCGTCATCGGCAACGTGCAAGTCACCAAGACCCTCATCGACGGTGGCGCAGGGCTCAAAGTCCTGTCCGTCGAGACGTTTGACAGCCTCCAAGTGCCATACGATCAGCTCCAGCCTACCATGCCCTTCTCAGGAGTAACCGACGGCTCCACCACCCCGATAGGGCAGGTCCGCCTCCCTGTCACCTTCGGACAATGCGACAACTACGCACGAGCTCATCGACTTCGACGTCGCCCACATCCGTCTGTCATACAACGCCATCCTCGGGTATCCGGCCCTGGCAAGTTCATGGCAGTGACACACCACGGCTACAACGTCCTCAAGATGCCAGGGAGTGGCGGGATCATCACGGTCCCCTGTGAAGAAAGAGATGCAATGTGCTCCCTCGAGTGCGCCTTCCAAGCTGCATCCATCGAAGACCCTGACAACAATGCAGCGTAGTACCCTCCTGAGGTCGTCCCCAAGAAGAAGAAGCAGCTACTCCACGCAGGGCCTCAGGGGAGCGGCGCCTCAAGTGGTGCCACGTCAGGATCGGCGCCCGCGCCTGGGGCGCCTCCCTCCCTCGCATAGGAAGGCGCGCCCGGCGCCCTCCTCGGGCAGGGCTCGGGGGCTCTCTTCTGGAGGGCCTCAGACCTCACCAACATCACGAGGGAGGCGCTCGGGCACCACGTGGAGGCGTGCTTTGCGGCACGTTTCCCACAAGAAGACACCGAACGAGGAGCGCGCAGCGCTCAGGAGTTCATTGCCAAGACCACAGAGGAACTGCATGATGCAAGAGCCATGTGTGGCGATCGCCACTCACCCGGCGCGGCTCCCCATCCAGGCAAGGATGATGGGTTGCGCGCCTGCGTCGACATCCCAGGGCTCAACAGGGCCGCATCTCAGGAGCTTTTCTGGCCTTCGCGCGTGGGACGTTGCGAGGGCCCACCTCATAGCTACGTTCGCATGCTGTTCAGCCTGTCGAGCATGGCATCCGCCTTCCAGCGCAACCTGCAGAGCATCCTGGCGGCCCAGGAGGCCGGGCATCATGCAGTCCTGGCAGAGATGGAGACGGTCCTCAAGGAACCGCCCAAACCCCCAGAGCCTCCCGAGGCTCAGGGCCTCGGTGGCTCGTGAGGAGCAACCCCTTCTCCATGCATCTTCAGCTGCCTCGACACCCCTTCGACAATGGGACCAGGTGACATTTTCTAAGTGTATTTAGCTGGGAGTGCCCCTCGGGCTGCATCATTCCCAGGCCGCGTGGGTCTGTCCCTGCGGCATGTATCCCTTTTCATGTCTTTAGCTTACTCTGCTGGGGGCGCCTCTCGGGCTGCATCATCCCCAAGCCACTCGGGTCCAGCCCAGTGGCATGTATCGCTCTTGTGTTTACCTGATCTCGCAATCTTTCCATGCATAATCTATCTATGGTTATCACTTGCTTGACTGTCACCCACCATGGGAGCCACGCGCCTATCGTCTTTCTTCTGGGCCCTTCGCATAAGGAGGCTAGGCACGGCGTCTGTGCTCGGGCCCGTCCCTACAGCGTCGATAAATCCAATGGCTGAGCTCTTTCTGGCGGGCCGGCCCCGTTCATGTCCCCTCCTGGGGTCGTTGGTGCTTAGCCTTCTCATGCGATAGCTTCAGGAGATTCTTCGGCGCAGATTGTCTAACCATCTCGCAGGAGCACCACAGCCATCAATAACCAAGATCAGGCGCAACTCGCCTTGAGGTAGGGCCTCATGAGTCCCGCACTGGCTCACGAGTGCCCAGACACACCTCGTCTAGCCCTGCCGTGCAAGCCACGTGCCAGGGCGGGGTTGTACACGCCCCGGGGGCTCTCCGCAGTAGGGAGTCCCCTCCCACGTACCAGTGGAAGCACCATGCTCCGTGCTGGCCGTCAACACTGCCGAGGAGCGGCTATGCCCGTGCAAGTGCGGAAGCGCTATGCTCCGCGCTGGTGATAAACAACTAAGGGTGGCCTCACGGCCGTATCAACCTCGGGGAGCCCTTGAGCTCCGTCTCTGGCCTCATCGCAACACCTCCCCTCGAGAGAGTCGCGCGAGGGGGCTGGGCACGGCGGCTGTGCTCGGGTCACGCCCAAGGGTACGCCACCCAGCCAGGTCCCCCAGACCTGGTCGTCGCGCACCCCTCCCGGGCCGAGCCTCGGCGAGGGCAAAGGTATGAAGGTCGTTTGAACCTCAAGGGGGACTCCTGAGCATCGCGACTTAGGAGCCTAACTGGACACGTAGCCCCTCACTCCTTGGTCTCGTCCTGGTGACCCGGACGATCCAACGGCGGCTAAGGTATGCGCGGGGTCGGGCCCTGCCAACATAGAACACTAGACCTACCCCTGCATCTCCTTTCCGTAAGCTGTTTGCGCGTCAAGGGGGACACCTGAGCATCGCGACTCAGGAGCCTAACTGGCCACGTAGCCCCTCACTCCTTGGTCTTTACCTGGTGATCCGAATGACCCAACGGTGGCTGAGGTATGCGCGGGGTCGAGCTCTGCCGACGTAGAACGTAAATCAAACAGGAAGGAAATCGCAAAATATCAAAGCAAATATTACAAGACATATTGTTCTCCAAATACCAAACGCAAGTTTAAACGCCTCCACGAGGCACGGTACATGTTGCAGGAGTTTAAATAGGGAAGGTGCCGCAAGCAAGTCACTCATGGACACCACCGTCGCCCGCGAGGGATGCTTCTTCTCCAATGGTGATGCCTTCACCTGTGCCACCAGCCGGAGCTACAGGATCAGTAGCACCGCCGGTCAGAGGCGCGGGAGTGAAGGCGCGGAACTTCTCCAGCAGGGCCTCCACCTGACTTCACGTCTGCGGCAGTGGCTGCGCAGCGCTCGTCGTCCACAGGCTCCAGCAGCTCGTCAAGGTAGGCGGTGGGATCGCGAAGATGGAGGTGGCTGAAGACGCACGTTAACGCGGCTGAGGAATGAACGGGGGCTTCCCCCTCTGCCATGGGTCCGATACCGCTCATGACATCCTCAAGCGCATCAACCAGATAAGGAAGCAGCTGGGTGGGGCCCTCGTTGCTAGCGGCCAGCGGCTCCTCCAAGCCCTTCTTGTAGAGCGACCGCAGCGCTGTCCAAGACCTCACCTCGAGGAGCTTGAAGGCCTCGCGGTCCTCAGCCAGGACCTTCGCCTTGGCATCAAGATCAGCCTTCTCCGCCTCCACCTCCTGCTCCAGCTTCTTCAGCTGGCTGCATTCCGCGACCTGCGCTTTCGCCAACTCCTCCAGCTCGGCATCGTGACCCTTGATGGCGTCCTCCCAGGCCTTCATCTTCTCCTCTTCTGCCTTACGGCTACGGGCTTCTTCCGCACGCTCATTGCGCAGGGTCTTCAGCTCAGCCTCCAGCACCCGGCAGCGATCCTGGGCGGCCTCGACATCCTTCAGCGCCACCTCACGAGCGGTCGCTGCTTGGGCGGCGGCCTATTTCTCCTTCTCGGAGGTCGCCGCGGCCTGGCTCAGCACCGCCCGAGCGGACCGCGTCGAGAATGAAGCCAGCCCGAGACCAGCTCAGTGCCCGGCTACGGTGGGGTGGCGCCTGAAGATCTTCTCGCAGTCGGGTCATCTCAGAAAGAGCGTGCTCCAAGACATCAGGGGAAGCGGAGGAACCTGGAATCAGCGGTGCAACAGGAGGAGAAGGAGGCGGCACCGTCACCATAGCCCGAGACTGGGGGCTCCTGAGCTTTGGAGACCTCAGCAGCCGAACCGGACACCGGTGCCTCCGGAGCCAGCGGGGCCTCGGGGGCTGAATCCTCCCGAGGACGCTCCCCCGGGCCTCGCGAGGATGATCGAGCCGGAGAGGTGTGAGCACCGATGCTGCCCTTCTCCACGGAGGGATATGCGGCTGCAGCAGGCAAATTGGCCCCGGGCAGCACCACCGCTTCCTCCTTCTTCTTCTTCGCCGCAGGCATCGGCCTAATTGCACAAAGGAGTAGCGTCAAGGATCAGCTGCGTAAGCAAGAACAAAACAGGACAAGAGCACTTACTGGTCTACCGTGCCATAGTCCCTCCGCTTCGTAAGCATGAAGCCGGAGAGCCTCGCAGGCTGAGGCGCAGACGCGCGGGTGCCAAGAGTAGTAGAAGGGGCAGCAGATGGACCAAAAGCAGCCCCAGGCGGAGTCGATGCAGGAGCGTCATCTCGGGAGATCAACGCTGACCTGCCCCTCGTTGGAACCATGGGCGGCTCCTCCTTCTCCAGAAGGACATCGGCTTCCTCGTCATCGTCGGGAAGGGTGCGGAGGATGTCGGCCTTGCGCAAGGGGGAGGTCTCCCCCATCCCTTCGGGGGTCGCCTCTGAGTCGCGTTCCTCGTCCTCCTCCTCTTCCTCCCCCTTGCGGGAGTCGCCAAAAGACACGTCCACTGGCGTCGTCGCCTCTGGGGCCACAAGGGGTGCCGGCGGCACTAGGCCACGCTCGTCGAAGGTGGGCATGGCGGCCACAGCCTGCGCCCCGTCCTTGCCAAGGAAAAGGGGAGCGATGGCACTCGGTGGGTACTCCTGGTTGTCCCCGACCAGGAGGCGGAGAGCCACGGCCAGCTCCTCGTCAGGCAAAGCTTGTCTTCTTCGCTCCGAAGCATCCACAGGGGGTGCGAGCACGCCTGGAGCGGAGCCACCCGCAGCGTCAGAACCTCCCTCAGGAGCACGGCCCCCGTTAGCTTCGCCGCCTTCATGTTGCCCGGCTTCAGGTCGGCGGTCATCTTCTCCAGCACCGACGTCGCCCGGTCATCGGTAAGCTTCGCGCGGGGCCACCCCTCGTCAAACTGAGGCATCTCCGTCGGCAGCCTCAACCGGGGGTGGACACACTTGGCATCCATCATGACCCACTTGCTCCTGAAGCTATCGTCCTTCTTCCCGGCCTTCGAGATCGCGTTGGCCTTGCTGGCCGCGACGAAGTTGGCGCACCCTGAGGTGTGGCCGTCGTTGATTCGGAGGAAGAAGAAGTAGCGCAGCAGTGCCACGGACGACATCACCCCGACATACACCTCACAGTAGAAGGCGAAGATCGACAAGAGAAGAACGGAGTTGGGGTGGAGATGGAGAGCTTGAAACATGTAATGGCGGAGGACAGCATAGAAGAAGTCGGAGAAGGGGGGAACCAGGCCAGCGATTAAGCTGCTCATGAAGAAGGGGTAGAAGCTGCTATTTGAAGCCTCCGGCTCGGCTGAGCCAGCCCGGAGCTCGGTCTTCCCCTTCTCATTGGTCTCCCCCGCCGTCAGCAGGCGTGTGGCGGCAAGGTTCTTCTCCGAGACGTTGGGCGTATCCAGAGCCGGCTCGTATCAAGCAGGCGGCGCAGCAGCCTTGGCCTTCCTACGCGCCATTGGTCGAAAGCTTGGAAGGGGATTGGAGCAGATCTGGAGATTTCGGAAGCAAGGAGCAAGAAAGGGGATCTGGAGCAAGGCACAGGGAAGCAACGAAAGCAAGTGTTGCCCACGCCAGCCTTTTGTCAGTCGGGCAGTTGCCGAGGCAGCTTGGGGAAGCGGAGACGCCCACGTCCAATCAATCGCCACGCGTCGACCAAGTCCGCAGGCTGTTGGGACCCGCGGTGCTCCGCACTTGCCCCAACCCGCCTCAAAGCCAAGTCCGAGTGTGCCTTGGGCCAGGGGCTACTTCGGCGTCACAGGCAGGGTCTCGAGACTTGCACTGCCTGACGGCCCAGTGGCTCCTGCCGCGACTCTGTCACGGCCCATCTTCACCAGCAAACTCTCAAGACCCTTGCGAGGCCAAGCCTCATGAGCGGACAACCTAAGACCTCCTCGGCGGCCTCCTGAGTCTGGCTCGCTGAAGGCGGAGATCAAGGCAAGGGACACCTCGCGAGGTTCTGTGGCCTTAAGCCATGGCCCAGCCAGAGCCGGAGGCGATAAGCAGCGTCTTGATGTCCTCGTTCCTCTTTGGTGCTAAAGGGCAGAACAGGTGAGAGTCAGGCATCGAGCAAAGGTTTCCATGTCGAGTTACTGAGACAAAGACCAGCATGGCGGCAAGGCGGAGGTCACCGTGGAGCCCAAGATGGCGTCACCACCAGAGCCTTTGGCAGGTGAAGACCACCTTTAGTCAGGATAACTTGTACTAGTTGTTCCGAGCTAGGCTTTGAGATCGCGGTGAGGTTGAGGGCGTGATTAGGTAGGGAGATCTTCGTGCGCACCCGAGTTGAACCTCAAGGTTTTCGGAACCCGCATCGACATTTAAGCGCGCCCGAGTAGGGTGCGTCAGACATTCCTTCCGTCGATCAGTGCTTCGCCACCATCACGCTTCGCCCACATGGCAGGCGTCGCGCTCGGCTACTAGCGACTAATGCGATGGCGGGGCGGAGGCTCGAGCCTTGACCCCGCCTGCGGTAGGT